>CM053771.1:511180073-511384329 GCA_028658325.1 Potorous gilbertii
GTATAAATCCTACCTGATCATAATATATTATTTCCGTGATAAGTTGCTGTATTTGTTTTGCTAAAATCTTGTTTAAAATTTTTGCATCTATATTCATTAGAGAGATTGGCCTATAATTTTCTTTCTGTTTTATCTCTTCCTGGTTTAGCTATCAAAACCATATTTGTATCAAAAAAAAGAATTTGGGAGGATTTCTTCTTCCCCAATTTTCAAAAATAGTCTACATGGTATGGGAATTAACTGTTCTTTAAATGTTTGATAGAATTCACTTGTAAATCCATCTGGCCCTGGAGATTTTTTCCTAGGGAGTTCACTGATGGCTTGTCCAATTTCTTTTTCTGAGATGGGGTTGTTTAAGTATTCAACTTCCTCTTCTGTTAATCTGAGCAATTTGTATTTTTTTAAATACTTATTCATATCATTTAGATTGTCAAATTTATGAGCATAAAGTTGGGCAAAGTAATTTTTAATTGTTGTTTTAATTTCCTCCTCATTGGAGGTGAGTTCACCCCTTTCATTTTTGATTTTAGTAATTTGGTTTTTTCTTCTTAGTTTTTTTTTTTTAAATCAGATTGACCAAAGGTTTATCAATTTTATTAGTTTTTTCATAAAATCAAGTATTGGTTTTATTTATTAATTCAATAGTTTTCTTAATTTCAATTTTGTTAATCTCTCCTTTAGTTTTCAGTATTTCTAATTTGGTATTTACTTGGGGATTTTCTATTTGTTCTTTCTCTAGCTTTTTCAGTGCATGCCTAAGTCATTGATCTCCTCTTTCTCTATTTTATTCATGTAGGCATTCAGTGATATAAGACTTCCCCTAAGAACTGCTTTTTCAGTATCCCAAAAGATTTGGTAGGTTGTGTCATTATTGTCATTCTCTGGAATGAAGTTGTTGATTGTTTCTATGATTTCTTGTTTGACCCACTCCTTCTTTAGGATTAGATTATTTAGTTTCCAGTCAGTTTTTGGTTTATCTTTTCATGGCCTTTTATTGCATATAATTTTTATTATATTATGACTGAGAAGGATGCATTGACTATCTCTGCCTTTCTGCACTGGATTGTGAGGTTATTATGCCCTAGAACATGGTCAATTTTTGTATTATGTGCCATGTACTGCTGAGAAAAAGGTATATTCCTTTCTATTCCCATTCAATTTTCTCCAGAGATCTATCATATCTACCTTATCCAGAGTTTTATTTACCTTCTTAACCTCTCTTGTTTATTTTGAGGTTAGATTTATCAAGTCCAGAGAGGGTGAGGTTGAGGTCCCCTACTAGTATAGTTTTGCTGTATATTTCTTCCTTCAACTCCCCCAACCTCTCCTCTAAGAATTTGGATGCTATACCACTTGGAGCATATGTGTTAAGTAATGATACTGCTTCATTGTTTATTGTGGCTTTTAGCAGCATATAGTTTCCTTCCTTATCTCTTTTGATTAGATGTATTTCTGCTTTTGCTTTATCTGAGACTAGGATTGCTACCCCTACTTTTCTTACATCTGCTGAGTCACAATATATTCTGCTCCAACCTTTTACCTTTACCCTGTGCATATGCCTCTGTTTCAAATGTGTTTCTCGTAAACAACGTATTGTTGGATTATAGTTTTTAATCCATTCTGCTATCTCTGTTTTATGAGAAAGTTCATTCCATTCACATTCAAAGTTATGATTACAATCTGTATCTTCCCCTCTATCCTTTTTCCCACTTTTGTGCTTTTAGTTCTTCCCTCTCCCTTCCCCTCCTCAATAGCTTTTACTTTTGACCACCATCTCCTGTAGTCTTCCCTTCCTTCTTTCAGCCCCACTCCCTTTTACTCCCCTTCACCCTGACTACTTCTTCCCTCCCTTTTAGCTTTCCCTCCCCTTTCTTCCCCCTTCTCCTCCTATTGCCTATAAAGCTAGTTAGATTTATATACTTAATTAAGTTTAGTGTTCACTCCTTGAATCAAATCAGATGAGAGTACCTCACAAACAATGCTCATCTCGCTCCCTTCTTTCCCTCTACTATAATTTTATACTTCTTCCTGTGATGTCATTTACCATTTTCTGCTTCCTCCTTTACCATCTCCTGTTACAATCCCTTTGCACGCTTAAATCATATTTTTATCATCACATCATTTAATTTATACCTGTTCCCTCTATGTATATCCCTTTTATATTTCATAATAGATGTACAATTCCCAGGATTAACAAGTATCATCTTCCATTATAGGGAGGCAAAAAGTTTGCCCAACTTGAGTAACAAGTTTTTCTTTTCCCCTGTTTACTTTTTTATGCCTCTCTTGAGACCTGTGTTTGAAGATCAGATTTTTTTGTCAGGAAGGTCTGGAAATCCCTAATTTTGTCAAATGTCCATCTCCTTGCCTGAAATGCTATGCTGAACTTTGCTGGGTAATTGATCCTTGCTTGTAGTCCCAGCTCCTTTGCCTTATGGGATATCATATTCCAATTCCTTCGATCTTTTAACGTAGAAGCTGCAAGATCCTGTGTGATCCTGACTGTTGCCCCTCGATGTTTGAATGGTTTCTTTCTGGCTGCCTGTAGTATTTTCTCCTTCACTTGATAGTTCTGGAATTTGGCAACAATATTTTTAGTTTGGGATCCCGTTTGTGAGGTGAACGGTGGATTCTTTCAATGACTATTTTGCCCTCTGGATCTAGCACTTCTGGGCAGTTTCCTTGATGATTTCTTGAAAGATATTATCCAGACTCTTTTTTTCATCATGGTTTTCTGATAGGTCAATAATTTTTAAATTTTCTCTCTTGGATCTATTTTCCAGGTCAATTGTTTTTTCAATTAGATATTTTACATTTTCTTCTATCTTTTCATTCTTTAGATTTTGTTTGACTGATTCTTGATGTCTCATAGAGTCATTAGTTTCTACTTGCCCAATTCTATTTTTTATCAAATTGTTTTGTTCAGTTAACTTTTGCATCTCCTTTTCCATTTGTCCAATTGTTCCTTTTAAGGAGTTATTTTCTCCAGTTAGTTTTTGTACTTCCTTTTCCATTGTCCAATTTTCTCAGTTAGGTTTTATGCTTCCTTTTCCATTTGTTCAATTTTCCCAGTTAGGTTTTATACTTCCTTTTCCATTTGTTCAATTCTCCTTTCTAAAGAGATGTTCTCATCAGTAAATTCCTTTTTCATACTTTTAAAATCATTAGCCAGTTTTTCTTCTATTTCCTTCTTCAGCTGTTCCAGGAGAGCTGTTTGTGCATGCAAGCAGTTCATAGTCTCTTCTGAGGCTTCAGATGGAAGTGTAGTCTCACTACTGACCTCTTTGGTATTCTTCTTTTGGTCCTTGTCCCCATAAAAAGATTCTATGGTTTTTTTCACCCTTGTTTTGCTTTTTCTTGCTCATGTTGATGATTTGTGTTGTGACTTCTGCTTCTTTCAGTTAGAAGCTGGAGAACCCAGTGTTGAGCTGACTCATATAAAAAAGCTAAGGGCAGTTACCTTTTTATCTTTTTGTTTTGTGTTCCCCTGATCAGCCTTGGGGCTACCTTGTTAAGTGTGGGGAAGGGGTGGTCCGGTCCTGGGAGATCTCCTCAGGTAAGCTGAGGCAAAGCCAAGCTCAGAGGTTGATGATCCTGTCTGCCCTGTTGTTTTTCTGTTTCCCCTGGAGCGCTGAGGTATGCCTGGCTCCTAGTGTGAGTTTCCACCCCTCCTGGGGCTCCTCTCCTTCTGAGGCTTGCCTGGCTCCTAGTGTGAGTTTCCACCACCCTGGGGGCCCTCTCCTTCTGGTTCACCTCTGCCACAGTAAAAGGAATCCCCCTTAGCTATTTTCCTAGCCTCAGGTGTTATGAGACTATTTGCCCCTTCACTGTTTCTACTGATCCAGGATTTTTCTGGGGAAATATTTTATGGTTCTTTTGAGGTCAACAAAGGGGTAGGAGAGAGCATTTGCCAATCACTCTGCCTTTTTAGCTCCCGGAAGTTCTAGTAGGTGACTTATAGACATTTGATCTGTGGGCTGAAAGTCTCAGGAGGTGTCCCTCACTGGGCTCTGTTGGTCTCTTACCTTGGGCTGCTTTTCCACCAGTTCCACCTGCTGCTGCATCAGGCCTTCCCGGGGCCCTCCTGCTGCTCTGGACATGCTGCTGTGCTGTGCTGCAGGCTCATCCCCGTGGAACAGATCCTTCCCGTTGACCTTCCAGTTTGTCCTGGGCTGTGAATCTGCCACAGTCTGTCTCCTATTGTATTCTGCACCTCTAAAATGTGGTCAGATTCTCTTTTTAGAGGTATCTGAAGGAGTTTGTCTAAGAGCTTAGGTGAGTAGTTGCTCTCACTCCACCATCTTAGCTCTGCCATCCTCAAAGTAAATTTCTAAAACATACACTTTTAGATTTCTACCTTTGTTTCAAAAATAATATGTAACTCTAGCAGTCTGACCTAAGACCAATGCAAGATAGATTTACAACTTGGTATAAATATGGTACTCCCTATAGAATAACTCTACCAATTAGCAGATTGGTATCTGGGAAGGTAGCTAGGTAAGTCTTCCCTCAGGATTCTAGTATGTTGTTATTTTGATTTTTTAGTTCACAAACCCTCACATGGTATTTGCTCCTTTGATTACCATCCAGACAAACCGAATTAACTGTCAGAATAAAAGGTATAACCCCTCCAAGGTGGTATAACAAGAGAAATTGATATAAAATATTCCCTCAAAGTGAGAGTACACTCTTTCCTTGCACGTGTAAGATCCCTGAGGACAGTGAACTCAAGCTTAGAGACCACATATGGCAAAGGTGTAATTCAAAGTTCTTGATTTCTGAAAGTCTTTTTCTCCTTTTGTAGAATCTTCATGAAGACCCCTCCCTAGTGTTTGTGGCTTTCTGCCGGGTTCTGAAAGTTGGTGCCCTTGGAGAGTCCTGAAGCTACTTTCTTCTGTGGGTTCATTTTGTCCTTAGCTACCAGTGCAGATGCTGCTGTCAACTGCTGTTTCATGGGTACTGCTGCCAACACCTCATGGGAAACCCAAATTGTGACCTTTCACAATTCACAGGGTCATCTTCTTATCAAAGGAGGTAGGGAGGAGACAGAGGCTCTCTTGTCCTTCCCAAATGATTTCCCCTCAGGAACTTGGCTGATCTGCTATTGAATTGCTAGATTCCAAAATGGCTTGTCATTTTCAAGGCCCACAGGTTGGCTGATCCTTCTCAGCCAACCACAAGATGTTTCCTGTATAGCTCATCTGCTTTTATTCGTCACACCTAGTTTATACCTTTAGTGATTGATTGAGTCAACAGAGTTGTTAAGGAGTCATTCACACTTAATTTACCCCTTTATTTGTTGATTTTGGGATTCAATCAAAGAGGAGTTTTCACCTGAAAAGGTATCAGGGCTGTTCACTGATTAGTTGCATCAATTGGGGTGTAGGTGTATGGGACATGAAGAATTTAGTCACCATTGAGTTACCAGAGAAAGAATGAAGCCTTTGTAAGATAGGATGACTTTCTCATTAGAAAATATCAGAACATAAGGAGATCGTTAGGAAACAAATTCTGTATTTTCTTTTATAGAGGCTATGATCCGTTATCCACTAGTGAAGACATAAAGGAGATTTCCAAGTTGGCTACTAATTTAGAAGAGATGGCCTGCAGTGTCCTTTTTCCCTGCTAAGATTCTATGGATTTCTACTCTTTCTTATTTGAAAATAAAAACAAATAAGCTGCTTTGCTTCCCCCCTGCAAAAGAGAAGCAGCATAGTACAATGGATAGAGCCCTCAACGTGGACTTAGCTTCTGGCACTTGCTAGCTGTGTGACCACAGAAGGAAAAGAAAAAGGACTCAGAGCGCACTACGCTTACTGCTTTACAAATATCATCTCATTTGATCCTTCAGCAAGCCTGGGATGGAGGTGCTGTTACTATCTCCATTTTACAGTTGAAGAAATGAGTGCAGTGGCTTTTTTTTTTCTGGCTAACCTTAGGTATTAAAAGAGTTGTCAGTCTAACCTCATCAGAGACACAGGCTTTCTAGATAATCAGAAGACCCTGAAGAGGGAAGGCCCAAAAATTGTTTGCAGAGAAACACAGACAACCAGAACAATAGTGGGACAAACCCATTAAAAAGTAAAACTGTGAGGTCCTGTAGACAGCAGCACTGGATGTACTATGTTCTATATCCTATATCCTCTTATCTATATCCTACATCCTCCCATAAGCTCCTCACAGATGATCTACCAGAATGTGTTAGTACCTTCATTCTGTAATGACTCCTCTTGGATACCAAATGAGTACACAGATTTTCTACCAGTTAACATCACTTCTCTTTTGCTCTTAAATTTTTTTGCTAGTAATCTATTGTTGTTATTTTTATTGAGTCATGTCCAACTCTTCATGACCATATGCACCATACAGTATGGAGTCTTCTTGATAAAGATATTGTAGTGGTTTGCCATTTCCTTCTTCAATGGATTAAGGCAAACAGAGGTTACTAGACTTACAAAATGTGAGTAACTATCTGAGGTTGAATTTGAACTCAGGTCTGCCTTATTCCAGGTCTGTCATTCTATCCACTGAGCTACATAGTTGTCTTCTAACAATATGTACTTTACTTCATAATAAGTTCTTATTTTTAACATATTTCAGCCTGTTGACAACCACAAGGGCTTCTTCCTTGCCTCTGGTTGATACTTGTTTTCAGTCCTTAGGACACTATAGTGTTCCCTGTCTCTCAGACACATAACAAAAACAAGCATTATAGTAGTCATTCAATAAAAGTGTGTTGGTTGATTCTGGAGAGCAAATTGGAACTATGCCCAATGGACTATAAAACTGTGCACATACCCTTTCACCTAGCAATACTACTTCTGGGTCTATATCCCAAAGAGAGCATAAAAAAGGGAAAAGATCCTATATGTACAAAAATATAGCAGCTCTTTTTGTGGTGGCAAAGAATTGGAGATTGAGGGGATGCCTGTCAATTGGGGAATGGCTAAACAAGTTGTGGTATATGAATGTGATGGAATACTATTGTTCCATAAGAAATGATGAACAGGTAGATTTCAGAAAAACCTGGAAAGGTTTACATGAACTGATGCTGAGTGAAGTGAGCGGAACCAGAACATTATATACAGTAACAGCAATATTATGTGATGACCAGCTTTGATAGACTTAGATCTTCTCAGCAGTACAGGGATATTTAAGACAATTCCAAAAGACTCATGATGGAAAATGCCATCCACAGCCAGAGAAATCACTACGGAGTCTGAATGCAAATCAAAGAATATTATTTTCTCCTTTTTTGTTTTTTTCTTTCTTGTGGTTTTTCCCTTTTGTTCTGATTCTTCTTTCACAACATCACTAATGTGGAAATATGTCTAATATGTATATTATACATACTGCATGACATCTTGGTCAAGGGAGGGCAGGAGGGGGAACAATTTAGAACTCAAAATCTTATAAAAGTGACTATTAAAAACTAAAAATAACTTAAGATTAATTTTTTAAAAAAAGAAAGTGTATTGGTTGAATGATTGCTATACGGGTATAGAGAGGGGTTGTCATATTAAACTCTCAGCAGGATTATCTGAAAGCAAGCAAAACAGGGGTTATTCACAGTTAGTCATTAATACTGTGATGTTTGGCATAAGAAAGCAGCTTTCAAGTTCCTTTAACACAAGAGATGGCAAGCTGGGTGACTTTTCTAATGCTCCCTAATGTTTAGTATGATGCTGGGCAAACAAAAGCTACACCATACATCAAGGGAAAAGGGCAAATTGTGCAACTTCTCTGGCTTTCAGTTGCCTTGTTAGAAAACAGGGACAAAATTTTGTTACTGAGTTTTGTGATGTTTGGTGAGCTTAGATGAATAAATCTCAAAGACTCTGAGGTCCTGAAACAACAATAAGTTACAGAAAGGAGAAATGTTAAGTCTTCGTAATTGTTTGGCAAAGATTTCATTAGACAAGACACATGGTGCAATGACTAGAGTTAGAGTGAGGAAATTAAATTTAGCCTCAAACACTAGCTAGCTTTTTGAGCCCAGGCAAATCACTTAACCACTCTGCCTCAGTTTCTTCTCTTGTAAAATGAGGATAATGATAGCACCAACATTTTGGGGTTATTGTGGGGATAGAATGAGATCATATTTGTAAATCATTTTGCAAATCTTAAAGCACTACAGGTGCTCATTTTTATAATGTAATAAATTGTGTAACCATATTTTATTATATAACTAAATATTATGTAATAAATAATATTGCACAATAAATTATATGTAAATATGTATAAATGTATATTTACATATAAGTTGCTAATAATAATGTAATCATAACTGTTGAACAGCTATATGAATTCTATAGGAAAAGCTGAAGCAATGAACTGCCCGCTTGCCCAGTACCACAGCATAAATTCAACCTCATCCTAAGTACCTTTATATAGTGTAACTAAAAGTCTTCCCTCTCCAGCCTTTCCCTCCCTCCAAGCCTCAAAATCATTTACCTCAAGCAATATTCAATGTTATTTCTCTAAGCCATAGTTTGCTCATCTGTAAAATGGGGTTAATATAGAACTGTAAGTACCAGTTATTAGTGTTAATATTAATTTCAAGCCAAATTTCTTTTAAAAAAATAATTCAGATGGAACCCCAGTGTTTGTTTGTTGTATTGGAAATTGACCTGTTGATGGAGAAGTTTTAGAAAAAGTGTGCAAAGTAAAAAAAAGCATACTATACCTATATCTGTTTGATAATCAATCAGTGTGTTACAGTCATACATCTCCCTTCCTTGAGGAGTCCGGAGACAGAAGATACTCACTGGAAATCCACATCTCAGAGTTATCAGTGTTTTCAGGTAGGACACTTTCTTACCAAGAAGGTAAATGCTCCCCATTATTGGCATTGTTTCCTGAGTTACTGCATTATAGATGTAAAGAGTTGGTTTGTTTTCTTTCTAATGGGAGGGAAAAATAAAGATAGTATTCGTATTGAGGAAAAAGTTAGCCCTGCTGTCCAAGAAACAGGTAAGGAAAAAAAAGATCCAAGTTTCAAAGACCCCTAAAATCTAGTCTACTCTTCTGCAATTGAGATGTTTATCTTTTTTTTTATCATGACAATAACTAATATTTACTAGTGTTTTAAGGTTTGTAAAGCGCCTTCCATGTTACCTTATTTGATCTTTACAACAACTCAGGGAGCTAGTGCTATAAGCCATTTCAGAATGCTGTTTGTCCTTCCTTCTCAAATAAAAGCATGACATCAGGGAGGTGATGCCATGACATGCAAGTGAATTGGATTTAAGTGAGGGAGGCTGTGCAAAGTCACCCACCTCACTTTCACCTCCGGAGACATCAGGATGAGGAAAGGTGAGGCTGAGAAGGGTTAGGTGACCTGCTCAGAGTCATGCTAGTGACTAAGGAAGGATTTGAACCAAGGTCTTTCTGATTTTGGGTCCAATGTTCCATCCACCATGCCATCTAACTGATTCCGTTAGGATTAGGAGTAACTCAGTTTCACTTGTTGCTGAGTCCACAAACTCAAGGGACAAGGAGCTTAAATAACCTTGTGTCATTTTGTTTAGGAAATGGTCCACTTTTTTTCCAGTTTCATTGGAAATGTAGTTTATGCCTAGCCCTTCATTTCTGGGCTTTGTTCCCTATTAGAAGATGATGTAAGAAAATGAATGTAGCTAAGGCTCTTGAACAGGAAAAGGTTACTGGGAAACTGTACAGTTGGGGGCAAACTACCACAGTCTTTCAGCCTGCAACACACACATGTACACATACTCATACACAGATACACAAACACACTCATGCACATATACTCACACAGATATGCACATACACATACACACAGAGATACACACTCTTTCTCACATACCCACATGTACACACACACACACTCATGCACCTAAAAGTTAATAAGCAGAGGGCTATTAAGTTTTGGTTTTCTGGAGAAAGGGGAATCCATGTCAAGTTCCTCAAAGTTCTCAAAACTAGGTATTCTACCCTCCTCAAGGGACAGCAGTTTCCTAATCATATGAGTCAACCAGTTTAGTTCAATTCAACAGGTATTCTTATGTTTGAAGCTCTATGTTAGGAGCCAGGAGATACACAAACAAAACCTGAAACAAAAACATGGCATCAAAGGGTGCCTCCTAGGAAGAATATATATGTGAATAAATGAACAGGAATCTATATGGAATAAATGCCACATCATGTCAAGTGATGATGGTTCAGGGCAAAACACTAAATCTGGAGGAATCAAGAAAGCATCCCCCCTCTCCTGCCCCCAAAGTAGGCAACATTTGAGTTGGACTTTTAAGGAAATTTTTTTCAGGCAAAATTTTGAGGTAGGTAAATCTTGTTCTCTAGATATATACTTTTCAGACTCTCTCCTTTACGCTCTACCTCCTAAAGACAGTGTCCTCATGCTGTTCCCAGGCACTGAGATCTCTCCATTTCCCTGCCTCACCATCTCCATGCTACAGACTTTTTTCTTCTATATAAAAAAATGTAGCCCTCTTTTGTATCACATAGTTTAGATTTCAGGTATAGGACAAGTGAATGGTAGCAGATTAATCAGAAAAAATAATCCTTGATTATAATGATACCTAAACCTAAGGTGGAAGATGATAACCCAACCAGGGGTGGGGAACCTGCGGCCTTTTGATTGAGTCCAAGTTTTATAGAACAACCCCTTTTATTAAAGGGATTTGCTCTGTGAAGTTTGGATTCAGTCTAAGAGCTTCATTTGAAGACCTAGAGGGCCACATGTGGTTCTGAGGCCACAGGTTTCCTACCCCTGGCCCAAACTATCTCATTCCCCCCTTCCCTACCCAAAAGGTCACATTCATTTTTCCTTTGTTTCTATTATTTTTCTTCCATGGGGTCTCTCAATGTTAACGGGCATTTGTTATAAGAGACAGTATGGTACTATGGAAATGCTGTGGGCATCAGAGTACCTGAGTTCAAATCTTCCTTTTGACATTTTCTTCTGCCTGTGTAACCTGAGGCAAGTCCCCTAATCTCACTTTCATTATCTATAAAAATTGAGGGAATTGAATTAAATTGTCTCTGAAGTACCTTCTGGATCTATGATTCTTTTCTTAAAAACTGTAATACTTTTTAAAAGAATTGTACCAAAAAACAAAAGCCATTACAAAGGCCTAACATAATTATAAAATACCTTTCACAAGGACATTTCAAATTGATCATATAATACCTTTAGGGGTAGAACAATCTTGTAAAACTGGTAAAGGCACTACCTACTATTAAAAAAAAATTGTTGAAAGGCAGACCAGATTTTCACACAATCACAACATAAAAACAAAGATGATCAAAAACAAATCATATTTTCCCAAATATATCTTACTACCTAATAGCTACCTGTATTCAACATTTGAAGAACAGTTTCTTACCCACAAGCATTTGGGGCACTTTATTATTCATAAACTAACTAATGTTACCTGACCGTGCCAAAAAACCAGTAAAGTGGCTTTTGTATCTCTAAATTCTCAGAAGACTTCTTTAGAATCTAGGTGTGACCAGATTCCTGGGAGAGAGTCTATCTGATTGGGTAAATAGCATGTAGATTTGTATGTACAATTGTGCAATGTAAGACTGTGCCTTGAGATATGGCATGCCTTCAGTCACCTGAGATAGATTAAGAAGTATACAGCTGATGGAAAGGCATTCTTTGAATCTTAGAATGTCTTTGTGTGGTCTTTTTATTGAAGAAATAGCTTCTATTTGCCCATCTTGGCTTGTTGCCACATATATGTGAGATTTTTCTGTCTTAAAGCATCGGCTTATGTTATTACAGCAAGGGCTCAGTCAAGGCTGAAGCTGGTGTTGGCCAGTATTTGTGAGTTGGATGGCAGTTGTTTTCTCAAACAGTGCAGTATTGTCCTGCATGAACCCAGTGACCAGAAATGGTGTTAGAGTAGCTCTACAGAAGGATGATGATTGGAATCAGCAAAAATTCCATGAAATATTGGGTGTATTCATTAAATTTTGTTATCTTGGCAAGATTCCATCCCTGGAGGCTAGAATGTGCCCTCAGCTATCCTGCCACTGCTGTTGTTGAACTCTTTTGTCTTCCACTGTGGTTTGCGTGGGATCAGAGACTTAGGGCTAGAAGGAACCTTATTGAACAAGTCCAGCAATTTCAAGGGGCACAACAGTTTTTATGGTTATAAATGGTTCTAGAGATGATACAGTCCTATCATCTCTTAGGTGATCGTAGGATTTAGAGAAAGGGCCTCCTTAGAGGTCACCTACTCTGAGGCTCTTCACCTGGGATAAACCAACCTTTAAGGGATCCGTGAATAGATTTCAGGGATTCATGAACTTGGGAAAAAAGAAAATCTGAAATGATCATTTCCTTCAATTATGAATATAGGCAGCAAAACATTGCTCTGAAAATGGGGCCATTGGCTTCACCAGACTGGTAACAGCTTCCATGCACAAAGAAGGTGAAAACTCCCTGTTCTGGCCAAACGTTCTTATTTTATAGATGACAAATCTGAGGCCTAGAGAGTTTAAAAGCCAATGTTAAAGATATTCATAATAAAGACTGGGATATGGAACCTACCCACTTTTCTAGTTTTTGTTCTGGCATCTAGCTTCATTTACATGTCAAGAGGTCCTTCGGAGTAAGGTCATCCAAGCTCCCACAAAATGCTGGGGTTTTTTTTTTTAAGGGAAAAATTTCTCCCAAAAAGTCATATTCAGTGGTATGATAGGAGTTATAAGGAATTTTCTAACCTCAGGTCAGGTAATTGCTTGGGACAAAGGACCCTGATCAGCACCTTGAAAAAGAAAGTTAAAAGAATAGATATAATCTTTGCCTGGAGTATTCTGCTATCTTTTATTAACTTCCTAGCTGGGTATGACAAGCCTTTCTTAAAAGAGCATCAATTTGCCTCATAAGGAAGAGATTATCCAGTCATTTCAATTCAGCACCTGGGAGCAGAGAGCAATAGGTGACCTGGAGGTCCTGAAGTAGCACAAGTATCAGAGAACAGCTTGGTGACAGACCATCAGTGATTCTTGGTAGAAACAACGTGCTGGGGAGTAGAGAGGTACATACAATTGTACCATCAGAGTACATGAGCTCTGCAGCACGGGAGTGCTAACATACCTTGGCCTCACATGTTCTCGAGGTCTGTGAATTTCTGGTGTGTGGACCACCTCTGTGTACATGGGCTATCTTTTCTTTTCACCTCATTTGCTGTGATGTTTAATTAAATGTCTTGTTTTGAATTAATGTATCCTCTGAGTGGCTGGTAAAGGTAAATGCGATCCTGGGGTTTTGAGTGGGTCTTGGCCTGTAGAGTGTCGGAAACTTGGAATAGCTTTTCCAGAGTGGAATAACTTTTCTGAGTCCCTTCTCCATACATGGGCCCAGGTGGTAGAGGACCATTGATATCAATGGTGATTTGGTTCTATATCATGGCATTTCAAATATATTATCGATTACATCTTCCCCTGAAGTTCTCTGATACGTCTTCCTTCTGTTAGAGGTTGGCCCTGGGTTCTTAAAAGCATACCAGTGGAGTCCAAGCTCTGGCAGACCTTCCCAAGAGTGAAAGATCTTGAGTATGGCCTAGTAATATATTGTATATAACCTGTCCAAGTTTGGAGAGGCTCATCACCAGGGATACAGGGTGATGAATTTTTCAGTCATATCAATTCTCAAAGAACACCTGCCAAGTCATAAAGGCTTTCAGTCCAAATGATGAGGAAGACTGCTCATATCAAAGGCAAAAGTAGATTGTTGAAATGTTGAAGTGTGCATTGTTTAAAAAGGTTTTGATGGACTGACCTGTAAGATTAACCATCTTTTATAAATTTGTTCCTAAGTACTGACCAGATTCAATTAGAGGACAAACAAGAAATCCTTCTATTCCGCAATTATCTTGCAAAAGAACTCTTCAAAAACCTTCTCTACTCATTGACTTTCTTTTAAACAAATTTTGTTATGTTTTCTAATGATGAGACATCTCACATGTGTAGAGATATATTTAGGTAATAATAGTAACATTAAGCTTCAATTACACAAATTAACTATGATTTAAAGAAACCATGATATAAACAACTTCAGTCACTGCTACTCTGCTCATACCTTGACCAAGCACTTGAGATTTGAACCAAGTGATATTCCTATATCAGCAAGACTCCAGTTGTCATTCAGCACAGCTCCAGCATACATCAGCTGTAGGTACCTCTTGCCTTGTTTATCCTCAGATAGTGGAATATGGAAGTAATCCTTTAAATGAATAATAAAAGATTGTGAAAAATTAAACAGTTCCAAGAAATGTCTAATAAAACCTCAAGTCAAAAATAGACATTAAAATTAAAAAATAATGAAAAAAGACAAATAGAACAGACATGCATGTTTTTTTTAAAATATTCAGACAGTTCATACCTAGGAAAAACAAAACTTGAGATAATTATGGTGAAATCTGTATCACTGTGGTATAGCAAATGTATTGACCCTGCATTTATACTTAGACTCAAATACTCTAATAGATCTGGGGTCTCATCCATATGTGTATTCTCTTCAGTGAATTGGATTACAACCCATTCATGTCATTTGTCTCAGGTAGCATGTCTATGTCCTCCCATAAGTTGGACAAAAGGATATCACTCACTGTGCTGGGGGCTTTCCTCACTTTCTTTCGGCTTTGGGAGGGTACCAATAAAGCACACAGATTGTCTGTCCATATTTCTCACTACTGACCATCTTTTTTTGCTCCGATATGTTCCTGACAACATCGTTTACTCTAGTTTTCCTTCATAATGCCTAGTTTGTAATGCATTATGTCTAGCTTACAATTATCAGACACTTCTGCACTTTTCCTGTGTGTGATACTCATTTTCAGTTCTTTAGCATGTACAATGTTCTGTGACTCATACCCACCCAAGAATAACAGAATATTTGTATTAAAATTATGAGAAAATCTCAAGAAGAATTAGTTTTGATAATTGAAATATGGATATATAAATGCACATACAGACATATATGCCTATACAATAGTTAAATACAAGGTAGTTTGGGAAGGAGGCCTCTAGCAGTTATGGTGAGTAGGGAAAATTTCATATGGAAGATGGTGGCTGAGCTGCATCTTAAAGGAAGAGAGGAACATTGAGAAAAGGAAATGACAGAAGGAGGGAGGGCATTCCACGCATGTGGGATGACCAGTGCAAAAACTCAGAGATAAGAGATATAAGGTATTGTAAAGAAAAACAAAAAAGTCAGTTTGGCTAAAAGGTCAAGAATATTGAGGGAATCTATTTTTTTTTTTAATGTGAAAGAATGCAACCTAACAGTACCAGATTTCACAATATATTACAAAGATGTAATCATCAAAAACAAAATCTGGTACTGGCTAAGAAACAGAGTGGTAGATCAGTGGAATAGATTAGGTACACAATACACAGTAGCAAATGACAATAACACTCTATTGTTGTTCTGGCATTTTTCAGTTATATATGACTCAGTGTGACCCTATTTGGGATTTTGTTGGCAGAGATATTGAAGAGGTTTGCAATTTCCTTCTCCAGCTCATTTTACAGATAAGGAACTGAGGCAAACAGGGTTAAACAACTTGCCCAGGGTCACACAGCTAATAAGTGTCTGAGGCCAGATATGAACCCAGGAAGATGAG
Source organism: Potorous gilbertii (assembly GCA_028658325.1). Taxonomy (NCBI): domain Eukaryota; kingdom Metazoa; phylum Chordata; class Mammalia; order Diprotodontia; family Potoroidae; genus Potorous; species Potorous gilbertii. Next base: position 511,195,697 of record CM053771.1, read on the forward strand.
TCTTCCTGATGCCAGGCCTGGCACTTTATCCACCTAGCACCATCTAGCTGCCCAACAGATAGCAATCTAATTTTTGATAAACCCAAAGATTCAAGATCTGGGGACAAGAACTCATTGTTTAACAAAAACTACTGTGAAAACTAGAAAGCAGTTGGTCAGAAATGAAGCATAGATCAATGTCTCCAACCATATACCAAGATAAAATCAAAATGGGTACATGATTTAAACACAAAGGGTCGTATTGTAAGCAAATTAAAGGAGCATGGAAAGTTATGCCTGTCAGATCTATGGATAAGGAAAGAGTTTATGACCAAACAAAAGATTGAGAGGATCATGGGAATTTTAATTACCTGAAATTAAAAAGAATTTGCACAAACAAAACTGATTTAGCCAAAATTAGAAGGAAGGCAGGAGACTGTGAAAGAATTTTTACGGTAAATTTCTCTGATAAAATTTCATTTCTTAAATAACAGGGTCAAATTTATAAATGAGCCATTTTCCAATTGATAAATGATCAAAAAAATATGAACAGATTGTTTTCAGAAGAAATCAAAGCTAGATAGCTAGTCATATGAAAAAGTGTTCTAAATCAGTATTGATTAGTAAAACTCTAATCACTATTGATTATTAAAACAACTCAGCAGTCCCATTTCACAGCTATCAGATTAGTTAATATGACAGAAAATGAAAATAACCAATTCTATAGGGGATGTTGAAAAATAGGGACACTCCACTGTTGGTGGAGTTGTGAACTGGTCCAACCATTCTAGAGAATGATTTAGATTTATGACCAAAAGGGTATTAAACTGTATACCTTTTGACTCAGTAACACTGCTACCATCTAGGTCTTCCTGACTTTTGCCCCACAGCTCTATCTACTGCATCACCTACCTATTATTAAGTGATTGAAAAAAATGCATGATGAAAAAAGCAACTCATTGAATTCAATAATGTGTTTCCCCCAGAAATCATTTTTTTTACTTTTGGATCTCTGTTCTCTAATAAGATTTATTCTAATGGATATGATAATATGCATTCATATAATACTATAACTCATTTACATAACTCTCTCTGGTTTGCAAAGTGCTTTGCTCACAATAACCCTGTGAAATCAACCATACACCCCCTTTTTGAAAATTAAGATTCAAGTATGTCCAATTACTTGGACATCATCCAAAGGTGACCAAGTGCCAGAGAAGAAATTATTACCTAGGTCTCCTTACTTCAAGTCCCTTATTATTTCCATCAAGCAACACAATACAATAAATATCTATTAAGTACCTACTATGTGCCAGATATTATGCTAAATATAACATGTGGCCTCTCAGCAAGAAGTATAATTTTATACTTTCCATGAGCACAAACGTGTGGGATTTAGGACTATATAACATTTCATATTACAACTAACGGATGTGGTGGTGAAGAGTCAAGTTGGCCAACTGGTACTTTCTCCTCTCCACTCCCTCCACCCCTTTCGGACACAGCTGGAGCAGTAACCCCCAGACCATTCCTATCTCTTCCCCAGACCAGGGTCAGTTCAGGATGTGACTGTCTCTTTGGTCACCACCTTTTCTTCCCAGTCCCCCTTTCAAGTTCAAGGTTGGAGATTTCATCAGCCTCACCAAGTTAAATAATTAATTTACTTTTAATCTAGGGACAATATAATGGTAATCGTGTCCATGTGGCTCCTTTCTTTGTTATTCAATGAAAAATAATGAATAGAATCTTAAGACTACAAAGCCCCTACTTAGGATAATTCCTACATTCTGACCTAATATTTAAATTAGATGTATTTCCAACTAACCCCGACCTCTTCCATTCTTCTTTTCTCAACAGACTTTGGGGGAGGCATGCAGAGGAGGGAGAAATAAATATTTATACAGATCCAACTATGTACCAAGTACTATGCAAAGTACAAAAATTATCATATTAAGTATCTAGACATGTAATGCAAGTTCTCATGACTATACATGGCTATATTCATGAAACAAAGATAACGTAAAGGAAACAGTGTAGATAAAAAGTAATGAGAAAAAAATCTCTAATAGCTCTATAAATCTATATTACCAGATAGACACAGGGAGGGGAAGCAGGGAAGGGATAGATATTCATGAAGAGATGATTGATTATAAGGGAAAGGAATAAGTATTTATTCAGCGATTATTAATATTGCTATTTTATTATACATTATATTTTTGTTTTATTTTAATTATTATATTATATGTATTATACAATAAATTATATTATATATTATAATATTACTTATTTAGTATCAGAAGCTTCAGTCCTAATCCTTGGTTCCAAGGTACCTTTAGGAAGCCAGCCACACATTGTGATCTCTTCCATCTTTACCACAACTCAGTTTCCCCCTCTCAGATTCTTTTTATGATTAAAAAAAATCCCTCCTATATCTAAATTTTAAATGTTTTTTTAAAAAGCACAAATGGGTGGTGCATTTTTATTGAAGGTTTTTTTAATGCAACTGTTGAGATAATCATATGGTATTGAGTGTTTTTGATTTTAATATGATTATGTTGATTGTTTTCCTAATGTTGAAACATCCTTACATCACTTATGCAAATCCATTTGATCATAATGAATGTCTTCTCTTTCTATTTGATCACCCATAACTCCTCCACTATATTTTTCTCTTTAGCTCAGCTCATGAGATACCTGGCAGGGGGCCAAAAACAATGTCTCCCTTCCTGTCTCTTCTGCTTATCCCATTTAGTCCCAGGTCCTTCTTCACAGTATTGCCTTCCTTCCAACCAAACTCCCTTTTTTAAAACTCTTGGAGGTGATTCAAGGCCACCTCCCAGCTCAAATATCACCATAGTCCAAATCTCTCTCAAGGCTGAGAAGAAATACTTGCTCCTTTGAAACACCTGTTCTAGAACTCGAGCTAGCTCTTTAACCTGTATTGCAGTATAAAAAAATACTTCAGGAGTATACTGGATCATAATCTGAATATGAGTCAACTATGCAACATGGTGACCGCAAAAGCTAACATCGTCTTGGGCTGCAGGAATAAGTTCTGTTTTGTGTGGTATAGGGAAGGGAAACTAGCAGCAACAGGCAGTAGATGCAGAGAGGAGGATTTTGGTGTGATAGAACAAATTTATTCCCCAAAATTAGAGCTACCTAAAATCACCCTCACAAGAAGGCTTCTAGAAAAGTCTGGAGGACCTTTTGTTGAATATGTGTTAGAGAGGATTCTTACTTAGGGGTGGGTTGGACTGATTGGTCTCTGCAGTTCTTTCCAACCCAGCAGGGAAAGCCTCAAGTGCAAAAGCTACACTCCAGTTCAGGCCAGAAAGAAGTTAGAAGTTTTAAGGTGTAGCTGTGACGAAAAAAATAATCCTGGAATCGAAGGCAGCTTATACAAAGTTGTGGGAAACAGGAGAGGAAATGTTATATATGGGTAACAGCAAGTAAGCCTGGGCAAGTTGAGAACATGAAGCTGTGAAACCTTGCCAGAAAGATAAGCTGAAGGCAGATTGTGAAGGGTTTTAAATGTCAAATAGAAGAGTTTGTGTTTTATCCCAGCAGTTAAATGTTATTTGTCCTTCCTCCTCAAAGAAGACCGTGACACTGGGGAGGTGATTTCATGACTTGCAAGTGAATTAGACTTAAGTGAGGCAGGGCTGTGTAGTTACCAGCCTCACTGAGCCATCTGTGTCCAGAGGCAAGATATAGATCAGGACAACTAGAAACAGCCCTTTTAAGGTAAGGTCTCAGTTTGTCTGAGACAACACCCATTCAGTGATAGAAACTAAGTAAGAAAGGAGCCAAAAAATGGCCTCTTTTACCTCATCCAAAAAGAAAACTCAATTTGAGAAGACACTCTCAGGGTTTCTGGCCAAAACGGAAACCATTGGTATTTACATTCACTCTGGGCCATCAGAACCCAAACAATGACCAAGTGAGACTTAGCCAGGGACCTATTGTTGGCCAATCAGTGAGAGTCAAAAAGAAATCTAGCCTGCAAACCCCAAGGTATCTTGTGAGGTTTCAGCACAAAATTAATATTCCTTTGGGCAGAGTACCCACAGGTAAGGGGTATGATTCCCTATGTGGATAGAGGGAAATCAGGGAGGGAGGGAAAAGAGGGAGAGTAAGGAAGGAAGGAGGCTAAATAGGAAGTCATCAAAGGTCCCTGAGCAGAGCATTAATGTGGTTCAGTTTATACTTTAGGAACATACATGCCTGAAGGATGTATAGGAAATAGGAGTGGCTGGATCCAGTAAGACCATTTAGGGGAAGGTTGCAGTAGTGTAGGTTAGAAGTGATAAGGGCCTCAAATTCTGTGGTGGTTGTCAGAATAGAAAGATAGGAATGGATAGAAGAGATGTTGGGAAGGTGGAAGTGACAAGACATGACAATTATTTGTAAATGAGGGGATACACTGGATAGAGTACCTTCCCTAGAATCAGGAGGACCTGAGTTCAAATCTAGCCTCAGACACTTGTTAGCCGTGTGACCGTGGGCAAGTCATTTAACCCCATTTGCTTTCCCCCAAAAAAGTTGTAAATGGAGGTCAGGAAAAAGGAAAGGTCTCTGAGTTGCAAACATGGATAACTACAAGAATTGTGGTGCCTTTATAGGAATAGAGGAAGAAGACTGCGTCAATGAATTCTTTTTTGGACATTTTTAATTTGAGGTGCCTATGAAGCATCCTGGTCCAGATGTCCAGAAGGAAGTTGGTGATGTGAGAAAGAGAGAGATGAGAACTGGATCTGTAAATCTAGGGATCATCTGCACAGAGATGATGCTTGAGCTGATAGAGGCAGCAAAGGAAACATAGAAAGAGCATTTAGGCAGGTGGGGAGAGAATCAGGAGGTTAATGTCAGAGAAACACAGTGAGGGAATGAACATACGTGCCTCTATTACATTCTTTCAGGCAAATAGAATACTCTCCCCTCTCAAATCTGCCTTTTTAGAATCTCTAGCTCTCTTCTGAGTTTATCTCAAGTCCAACCTTCTCAGTGAAGTTTTTCATGAGTCTTCCCAGCAGTAAGTATCTCTTCCCTCCAAAATTAGAGGCAGCTCTATCACAACAGACATGACACATGTGTTCCTAAAAATCACCTCATTATGCCACATTGCACAATAAAATTCACAGGGCTTCTGCGGAAAATAGAGTTTGGGCCACAACATTTGAATTTGGTCCTGTGGAAGCCACCACAGTCTTGGCATGAGGAATCCTGCTAAGTGATAATGCCCCACAAGGGACATATGTGGGAACAGAAGGAACCAGAGGCCTTTGGTACTGTCTCTTCTGTGAGGTGACCTGGGGGACCACCTTCCCCTCACTCCCCACATTTCTGGGCCCATTTTCACTGAAGCTATGTGCCCTAACCATCTCTAGCTGGGGCTTTCCCTGGGCAAGTGAATCCCTTGTATTGGAGTCAAAGAAGTTGGATCATTGTGGTATCTGTTCTGGGGTAGGGGGGGCATATTGGGGGCTCCCTGTCTTTACTTCCTCATCTGCCTCTTCAGATGCCTATCTCTTCCCTTAGGTGTTCTATCCCACTCTTCTCCTCACCCCCAACAGCTCTCAGTTCATTCTGGGCAGAGAAAGATGACTTTTGCAGCACTTTCTCCTAGTTGGAGCCAAACATCTCTTCTCATAGGCCCCAAGGCATGCTGGCTGGTGGGCCGCCACTCCCCTCCAACTGGCTGTGGAGGTCACCCCTCTGATGCATGTCTCACCAACAGCATGACAAAAACACAGTGAAGTAAATATAAAATTCTTTTTATGATCAAACTGTTCCTTAATACATCAATCAGGTTGGAACAAATTAAGAGTTTTCTAAGTAAGTGTTGTAGCAGAACTGCCTATACTTCAGTTTATTTTGTATACAATTACATATGTTTTCTCCCTCATTGAATGTAAACTCCCTGAAGGCGGGTATCGGTTCAAGTTTATCTTTGTATCTCCAGTGCCTATATAGTGCCTGGCACATGGTAGGGATTTAATAAATACCTACTCATTGATTGATATGAAAGAATTTAGCTGTGCCAGACTTAAGAATCCTGTGAATTTTTCTTTCTGAAATTTAAGATTAGACTTAATGACTTTGAAATAAAAGCAAAAAGTCTGAATCAACATCCAGAATGTTTTTCTATGTTAAGTAAGTCATGCTGGCAAGCACATCCATTAATTCCCATTGCAGTCACCCTAGATCAGGGCAGCTCGGTGGTACCATGGATAGAGCACGAGGGCAGGAGTCAGGAGGACCTGAGTTCAAATGTCGCCTCGGACATTTGACACTCACTAGCTATGTGACCTTGGGCAAGTCACTAAACCCCAATTGCCTCATCCTGGGTCATCTCTAGTCATCCTGAAGAATATCTGGTCACTGGATTCACATGGCTCTGGAGAAGTGAGGCTGGTGCAGCCCTCCCTCGCTCAAAACAAAGTCAAGTACAAGTCATATCATCATTTCTCTGATGGCATGGTCTTCTTTGGCAACGAAGGATGAACACACACACACACCCCTGAGAACAAGTTCTCCCCGCTTAGCCTGAGACCCCTGCAACAGCCTCCAAATTGGTTTCCTTAACTTTTCTATGTCTTATCTTCTGTTCATCCTTCACATAGGTACCAAGGAAGGCTCCTAATCCATAGAAATTTTCACTTCCTTACTCAAAAACCACCTATTGAATGAAATAAAAACTTCTTAATCTGGTATTCCAGAACCTCCACAATTTTCTTCCAAACTTCCTAGAGCCTTATTTCACAACACCACCCCTTAATAAATCTTATGCTTCTGCCAAACTTGGTTAGATTACCATTCTAACTACCCCTTCCCCTGTTCCAGGGGCCATCTCCATCATCCTGATCTGTATCTTGACGCTGAATCCAGATGGCTCTTGGAGGAGAAGATGAGGCTGTTGATTTTGCACAGCTCCACCTCACTTAAATCCAATTCACTTATAATTCATGGCATCATCTTCCTAATGTCATGGTCCTCTTCAAGAATGAAGGATGAATGACAACCCCTGCCCCACTCTGTACATTTACTTATAGGGTCTCTGTTTCAATATAGAAAATAGGTCTTCTCTCATATCTCTTTCCTGCTAAAGTCCTTCCAAGATTAGTTTACACATCCCCTTTCTGGAGCGTTCCTTAATTTCCTGATCTAAAAATGACCCTTGTTAAACCTTTTATGACATTCTTTTTCTTCCATTTCCCAACCCCTTTGGACTGGATTGGATACGAGGCCAGACAGTGCAACTGCTAGTTAGATGGCTTCACCTGGCTTTAGTAAAGCTGTTTTTATAGTTCTCCTGGTATCTATGGAAATACCAAACTGGTTCTTTCCCATATTGGGTCGCCTGTTGGTTGATACAGTTTACTGTGTGCTTGTGGAATCTCTTTATTAGAACACCTCCAGTTATTCAGGTGACTGAACTCTCAGTGATTAGTCCTGACCAGTCAAGCTAGGGTCAAGGTGGCAGAAAGGAAAATGCTTGGGTGAAACCTCTGCTACCCAATTTGAGTATTTAAACATTACTATCACTAAATTGTGGGCAGCTAAGGTGTCACAGTGGATAAAGCACCAGGCCTGGAATCGGAAAGACCTGAATTCAAATCTGGCCTCGTACACTTACTAACTGTGGAACCCTGTATAAGTCACTTAAGCCTGTTTGCCTCAGTTTCCTCATCTGTAAAATGAGCTAGAGAAGGAAATGCCAAATTATTCCAGGATCTTTGCCAAGAAAACCCCAAATAGGATCATGACAAGGGAACAACAACAAAACACTAAATTTAAAAAAGAAAAAAGAATACTTGGAATAAACATTATATAAATAACATACCTACTTAGTTTGCTTGCCTGTCATAAGCTCCTGAGGTCAGTCAAGACCCTAGCAGGGGCTCCAGTTTTGACAATGGCAATGACAAGAGAGAAGTAAGTCTTGGGAGAAGTCTGGGTAGGTCCAAGGTCCACTCTCCTCAGGACTGTTCAATCCAACAAACATTTGATTAGCACCTTCTGTGCATAAGTACTGTGCTTTTTAAAGAAAACTAAGATGGTCCTGGCCTTCAAGAACTTTAAAATCCTAATCAAGTCACCAGTAGAAGATTAGATGCACTATTTTTCAATGGTATAGAAGTGGTCAAATTCACTTTCCCCCAGGAAATGTACCACTGGATTGTGTGTTCATCCTTTGTTGCCGAAGAAGACCATGCCATCAGAGAAACGACAAGACTTGCACTTGACTTTGTTTTGAGTGAGGGAGGGCTGACCGCTGGGTTATCATGGTCTTCAAAGAGGACCAAAATGACATCACCATGATAAAGTGAAATTTCAATGTGAGTTACTGTTTACTAAGGTACTTCTTTGAGACCTGGCAATCTAAGGTCATACTGAGCGCTTTTCCTGCTGTTATGCTTGTTACATTTCTCTGAAGTATTTGTCTGATCTGGATAGACCCAGTCACAACTCAGATATTTCCTAAGGAAAAGCATTGAGTTGAATTTTGTTCTGGTCAAAAAGGACTTGTTTATGTTCAGTTACTTCTCTGACTTCTTGTTTCAGACTAAGCTAGATGGTTAAGTGTGGTCAGCAATCCTAAAGCCCTACCCCACACCAGGCTAGGCAAACTTTTCATTAAAATGTATTAAAGCTATTTTTGAGATTTAATAGGCCCGGAGGCCCAAAGAACTAGTTTATCAATATAGTACAAAAGTCAGGGCCTACTCCTCATTTGGGATTCTGACTGGAGGACCAGCATTGACCACATTGGAGGACCCAGGCAGGGAAGCTTGGCTCAACAGAATTGATGCTGGATCCTTGCCTGATTTCTTCCCCTTGCTCTGAATGTCTTTTACCTGCTGTCCTTTCTTGAACATCTGTTCAGATGTTCCTCCCACGTCTCATTCTATTTCAGTCTAGACCTTGAGCTACCAGTCAGAGTTGCTCAACTTATCACAAGAATCATGACTAGATAGCTAATGGTAAAACATGTCTCAAGTCCTTCAATAAATAGAGGGGTGGAATGAAGCACACATTGTCAGACACAGCCAATGAGTGGATTTGTTTTGCTTAAGCATGCTAAGGTGATAGAAGTAAAGGTTCCACTGTGTGTGTGTGTGTGTGTATTGGGGAGGGGTGTCATTAGAAAGTGACAATGATGTAAAAAAGAAAAAGCATCAATAATATATTTTTAAAATTTTTTGTAAGGTATATAGCAAGTAGAGGATTTGAATTTCTCACATTTTCAACATTCTGTTTATTTGGAAGGAAAATTTAGAAGACAACTAGATAGTGCTAAAGTAAGAATTAAGAAGATCTGAATTCAAATCTTGTCTTAGGCACTTCAAGAGCTGTGAGACCCTAGCAAGTCACTTAAATTCTTAGCCTCAGTTTCTTCATGTATAAAATGAGAAGAACTGTATTGGGTGTGTCTATGGGCTCTTTTGGCTCTACACGTGGCTACCCTACAGTACTTCTCTCAAAGGGTTGTGTAGAAACTGAAATGAGATAATATTTGTGATTTGTACATTTTAAAGCGGTCACTATTTTTATGAGAATGCCAAATACTATTCATATGGCACATTTCATGAATGGCGTAACCAGTGAAGCACTTACCTTTATCATCAGCTTCACAGCCCTTACTGTGTCTTCTGCTGAAACATCAAAAGCTTCAAAAGATCCCTCAAAAGAGATAAAAATCCTCATTTTATAATTGCCTGTTAAAAAAAAAATCCAGATCGTGCTGAGCTAACAAGACACACTTGCAAAAAGTCTTCCTTTGCACAATTGAGGGCAAAAATATAGACAGCTGCAGCTATAAATATCTCACCACAAAGCCTAGCTTCTCTTCCAGTCGAAGGACTGATTTGCCAAGGAAAGTCCCACAGTACCAGGCGACCGCAGACAGTAGTTACATTGTGCTGGGGTGAACCAGAGAGAGCAGACTAAAACCTCCCTGTGCTCAGCTTAAGGGAACCAACGGAGTTCTCACTGGTGAAAGCAAGTCTGAACCACTTTCCAGTACACAAATACAAGGACTGCCCACCCTAAACTCACTGATAGTGTAATAAGGATACCTACTTGTTCTTGGCTTCCTACTTGCTGGTGGAGAGCAGCAAGCTGATCGCCGAATCCTTGGAGAATGACACAGGATGGGCGGGTGCGTGCCAACCATCAGCCTAATCCTTGGTTGGTTTTGTTGACTGGGGTAATCCTTGAAACACTCTGTAAACTCTGAGCCAAAGCATTCTAGTTTCCATAACAACTTTGCACACTTCATTCCCGGACATTTCTAAGCTTGTTTTTTTGCATAGGGCAGAACAGTGACGCCTTACACCAAGGAGATGAATGTGTGGGCAAATGATTCTATTGTTTCCTCTGCCCATCTCTGCACAATGGGAGCTGCCATTTAATAACACAATATTACTCTGTGTTTCCTCCTGCACTTTTCTGGATGGTTCAGTGTTTATAAGACTTAGTACACTGAACCATTGTTATCTCATTCATCTTCAGAACCCTACTGTGATGTTAATAGAAAGTGTTTTCAACTCTATTGTATAAAGAACCAAGAAAAAAGTAAAGCTAGGGAGTTACCCAGGCTTATATACAGTGAATAAATGCTATTTGTTAGAATTAATTGAATTGAACCAGTTGCATACCTGTAGGGTTTAATTTTGAAAGAAGATGAGAATTTCGAGACCAGAAGGATAGACCTTCAATGAAAAACACATGGAATAGATAAGCAGTGTCCATGATTTAAATCTGACCACTGCCTATTTTCAGGGAATTTACTCTTAAGAATTATATACATACGTAATCATTTCTTAACTGGCTAGAAACTCCACTCTTTGGGTCTCAAAGTTAAAGAGGATAAAATCATCTCTAAAGTCTCTAACTTTAACCTTAATCTCTAAGTTTCTATGCATCTCTATACTTCTAAGAAAATTCTTTCTACTTTTCTTTTTCTCCCATAGTATACTGATATTGGAAGGAGACAGAAAAATCTCTTTAATGATTTTTTTTAAATGTTCTCATTTATATAATACTTGAGAGAAATTAATATCAGATAACTAATAATTTGTGAGCAAATTTGTGACCATGATAACCCAGCGGTCAGCCCTCCCTCACTCAAAGTTTCCTCTTATTTCCATTAAAACCCTGCTCCACAAAAGATCAGTCAGCTCAGAAGGGGATGGCTGAGTGATGAGACTGTTCATAGACATCAAGGCACATAGTGGGACCCCACCCAACTAGAAGACCTAATTTCTACTTAGAATATAAACAGAATCCAAGTTTGGGCCAGCCTTTGCCTAGAGGAAGAACTCCCTATGCTTGATCCTTTACATTAAAGTTTAGGACAACTCTACTCAAGTAGGAGAATACTAATTAGAGAGGTGTGGATGGAGGTGGCTTCAGCTTGCTCAGAAGCCTTGAGGCTGCTGAGTCTGGAGGTCAAGGAGAAAGAAAGAGCTGAAGACTTTTAGCCCTCTTCCTTATTAAACATCCCCTAATCTGAGTTGATTTCCATAGTCAGGAGAGTTCCCTTTCAGAAGGGATTTAAAGAATTTCAGGATCTCCTTTAGCTTCTTTGGTTACTTACTGATCTTCAATTTATTGATTACCAGCTAGCATAACTAATAAATTGATTATTAATTACCCCCAAACTGTCTGCCAGGATTTTCATTCATCTCATACTGAAAGTGTTTCATATTGTCAAAACTAGGAAGATAGGGCAATTATCTGTGGGGTAGGAAAGAAATAGCTATTCTCATTATCCCTGATGAGGTTGAGGGGTGATGGGGGACCCCAAAATACAGACAGTCCCAGTCGTGCTCAAATGAATTTGACTCAAATCTTCTTAAAGCCAAAGAAAACAAAGTTTATTAAAGATTTGCCAAATTGTGTTGCCTCTTAAGGAGCCTAAGCATTTGTAATGCTTGTATACACAAGTGGGCCTGATAGAATCCCAGCTAGACAGAGTGAGCTGGATTGAATCTAAGCACCTTCATGGAGGCGAGATGGAACTTAAATACAGAAAAGAGTATAGGAGGGATCTGGGGGGTGGTCTGGTAGTCCAGGGTGATGGGAGGAGGGGTTTAGGAAGGGTCTTGAGGAAAAGTCCAAGGAAGGTCAAAGACTGGAAACAGCTGGAGGCTATCATGAGACAGACTAGGGGTCAGACTAGGGGGCACCTAGGTGGGAAGCAGGTGGGGCAATCCAGAGATCTTGACCGAGGCAGTGTGTGAATGGATACAGATCTTGATGGAAGCCTGGGGAATGGGGTTTTGATGGTTCAAGGGCAGAGACCTGAGTAGACTGATAATGAAAAGCCCATGGGCTTCCTGAGACTGCAGAACAAATGAGAAGATTAGATTTGAGTAAGAAAGGCCAGATTAAGTGGGTAGATTCAAGGGGAGCTCAAGGAGGCTCCCAGAGTCTGAACCCCATCATGCCCAATAAGAAAAAAATCTTTTCTTGCTCTCCAGGATTTCTGTAGCTAACTTATAAAAGTGCTAGTGCAGGTTTCTGGGTTGACCCAAACTGGGTCTTAAGTTAGAGTTTATAGTAGTAAGAATGAGCAGGAACGAGAGTCAGATGAGATTTCTTTATGGTTAAACACCATCTCCCTTGGAAGCCTGGTTTCCTTTTTGTGAATGTGTGTGTTCTATGTTTTGTGTGGCTTTGGGGAGAGTCTTGTGCAGTAAGTGGTATTACAAGCTGCTTGTGGTCTTAAGGCAAAGCATACACCAATACAACTGACCAGCAATGATGCCAGGACACAAGATCAGAGAGAACTGCATCCATAAAAACATATTTTTTAGTTGTTCTGTAATTTTCTCAGGTACACCTGTAACTGAAGCATTGGGACCCTTTGCTGTCAAAGGTTATAGCAGCTTTGCATGTCTTTGCAACAATCCTGTGAAGTAAACAGATCACATGTTACTGTACTTATTTTATATCTACATTATCCTTATTTAGCCTTATTCTCCTTATTTTATGAGGAAACAGAATCCTTAAGAGATTCATTGAGGTAGCCATAGTTTTAGGGCTTTTGAATATTAAAGTTTAGACTCCTCATTTACTCATCCTTCAGACTGAGTCCAAAGCAAGCTCCAGTACTCTATGCTGCTACTTAACTTCCTTGAACATCAGTTTATTGTTTATGGGTTTGCTCATTGTTATATGCTTGTGAAACATGGACAGTCTACTAGTGCCATGCCAGGAAACTGACTCGCTTCCATTTGAACTGTCTTAGGAAAATTCTGAGGATCACATGGCAGGATAAGGCACCAGACACTGAAGTCCTTGCTCGAGGTGAACTGCCAAGTATTCAAACTGTACTTCAGAGAGTGCAACTCCAATGGGCTGGCTATGTTGTTCGAATGCAAAATGTACACTTGCCAAAAAGACTATTTTATGGAGAACCTTCATGGGGCAGGTGATCACATGTGGCTGGAAGAAACAATACAAAGACACTCTCAAGGTCTCTCTCAAGAACTTTGGATTTGACTGTGCAACATGGGAGACACTGGCACAGGACCGCTCAGCATGGCGTGCCCACATAAGCAAAGGTGCTGTGCTCTTTGAGCAAAATAGAATTGAGACAGCACAAAGTAAACATACGATGTGCAAATTTGGGATATCCACCCCAAATATTCATATGGACTATCTGTGCCCAACCTGTGGTAGAGCATTCTGAGCTCGTATTGGTCTGATCAGTCACAGTGGGACACACTGAAACTTCACTTTACAATGGTGATGTCATTTTGGTCCTCTTTGAAGTCGAAGAACAATAACCATTTGTTTATGCAATTGAGATAAAACCATTTGCCTTACGTACCTCATAATGTTGCTGTGAGGATCAAATGAAATATGTGTGAATCGTCTTGCTATATAAACGTATTATTATTATTATTAAACTCCAAACTGTTTCAAACTCCAAACCTAATAACTCCCCTAATAACATCCCTCACTCCCTTAGTGCTGCTGACCTTCCTTACCTGATATTAACAAAAGAACCAACTCATTGAACTAATTTGTGCAAATTTATAAATGAGTGAAAACAATTTGTGCATAACTACAAGATTTCAGGACAAAAGTCACCAACTCTATTCCTCCCCTTCAGGATAGATAGTAAAATGTCAGGGTAATCTGCATGGCCCTGGCACAAACAAGCCAGAATTTCATAGGAGCTAAAAGGAATTTATTCATATTAAACAAAATATCAAGTGGTCTTAGGACAATTCCCATTGAAAAAGAAATGAAGAAGTCAAAAAGATAGATTTAACCTAAGGGACTGCTATACTGGCCAAGTGTGTCTGTGGACTCTGACTCACAAAAGAGTTGAAATAACTCAGAGTCTATGGGTAGTTTTATAAAAGAATAGTAAACATTTGTCCTTGCTAAATAAACAGCCTAGTAGTGATTCAGTAGAGAAACAGCAAATGGAAGCTCAGTGGAAAAAACAGCCCACGTAATTTTATCAGTAGCTTCTTGGAGAAACATATGAAATTAAAAATAAAGGAAGAAAAAATATTATTTAGCATTTACTATGTGCCAAAGACTATGGTAAGTGCTGGGAATACAAAAGTGAAGATGGTCCCCAATAAGGCAACAATCCTTTCTTGCCCTCAGAGACTATCTGTAATCAACTTATAAAAGTGCTAGTACAGATTTCTGGGCTGGAGTTCCCAAACTGGGTCTTACACCAGAGAGTTTATTATATTTATAGTAGAAAGAATGAGAGGGAATGAAAGTCAGGTAAGATTTCTTTATGGCCAAACAAGTCTGGTTTCCTAGGTGGCATCCTTTGTGTGTCTGTTTGTTCTTTTGTGTTTTGTGTGGCCATGAGTAAAAGTGAAGCCAGTCTCTGCCATTAAAGAACTTACATTCTAATATGGGGAGACAACATATGAAAGAGAAAGGTGGTCAGGGAAGAGTATTTTCATTTGGGAAATTATAGAGATGATGAGTGGAGTCAGAGGAGTAGAATGACAGAACCTTGCCAGTAGCATTGGCAGTATTGATTTGATTGTGGTTTGGGAAAGCAATAAAGGACAGCTGTGGTGGTGAGAAGTATCCTAGCTGTAAGGTAACCTGTGATGCACAGGATAGGTACAGTGTTTAAACTTCTATCTGTATCTTCTTGTGGGGGCCATTTCCTCTCGTCCTGATCTACATCTTGCCATTGGATCTGGGTGGCTCTGGAGGAGAAAGTGAAACTGGTGACTTTGAACAGCCTTCCCTCACTTAAATCCAATTCACTTGCAAGTCATGGCATCATATTTCTGATGTCATGGTCCTCCAAAAGCAAAGAACAAACAATTAAAACAACAACCTATGACTTCTATCTCTGCAGATCTTGGCTTGGTCAAAAGGCACCGCTCAATATCTCCCCACAACTTCAAGGCAAATTGCTTCCTTAATATATTTAGTATTTATTTCTATGAAGTTAATTGTACATGGATTGTGTCATCCTGGTTGACTGTAATTTCCTTGAAGGCAGGGACCTTCTTACTTACCTATATTTCTCCTCTATCTCTAGTACTCTCTATATGGTATACATGGAAGAAATGTTTATTGAATTTAATTCCTCCCTGGGATATTTGTATTTTTCAAAGAGAAGCCTCTTTAAGCTAAATAAATTTCAGTCAAACTACAGAGCAACATATGCATCAGCAGGAGTTTGTCACATAGACCAGTCTACCTTTTCTAGGACTGTGCCCTCAACTAAGTTTCATGAAGCCTGGTCTTCTTTTTTGTGTGGGTCATGGACTCGTGATAGTTTAGTGAAGTCTTTGGACTCCTTCTCAGAACTAAAAAGGAAGGAAATGTTAATTACATCTAAAGATTAATGGAAAGAGAGATGTAATTTTTTTCCTCTTCAACTTCACAGACCACCTAAAACTGATTAGGTCCATGACCCCAAGTTAAGAACTCCTGCCTTATATAATTTCTGTTTTTCATGACTTCTTCCTTTTTCTCTATTCTGGAGCTTCTAACAGCTGTCAGTTTGGGGGATAGGGATAAGGCAGGGGCAGCATGTTTGTTTAGAGTAGCCTTCATCATCACCCTGAATACTTCCTTTGCTCATTTTTAATACCCAATCTGTTCTTCCTAATGAATAAACAAAAACACAAAAGAATTTTTTTTCACATATCATCTCTTTCTGGTTGATTTGACTCCAAAAGAAGAAAGTAAAATCAACAAAAACATAGCAATAAAGATATTTTGAAATGGGAAAAGGCTTTGTTCATGAACAGTTTTGTTGTGTTTTTTTTACCGTTAAGCTTTAGCAACTATTCAGAACAAATAACCAATTATACCTACAACATAAGGAATTTCATCTCACATATATCCCATGGAAGCAGACAAAGCTCTTCACTCCACCTTTTAGAAATATTAAGAAAGCACTCTAAAATTATCTTAGTTTGAAGTCTTTGGACTAATCAGAAGGAGAAATATTTATTCCTCTTTTACTATCAATTCTGAATTAATGTCCTGCTCCCCTCTCTCCAAATCAAGTACAGAAAGGATTCATCTCTTCATGTAATTGGGATTGTGACCAAATAAAGACAATCATGGAGCCAGGGACCTTTGATTGATTCACCTGAAGGGATAAAAGCAATGAATCACTTCTTTGTCCATTTCCTGAAGGAACTGGAATATTGATCAAAAGCAGAAGTTCTCTTTGACTACTTCATGTCATCATTAGATGGTAAGTTTCTTGCAAGCAGAGAATATTCTTTGTCTTTCTAATTTTTTTTTATTCCTATGGCTTAGCGCAGTGCCTGGAACATATAGGCACTTAATAAATGTTAGTTGAGTAACTGACCAGCCTGTGACCAGTTGCTGGAGAGGCTTTGAAAAGGAATGGTCAAGGAAGAACCGTGTGGTTTTAATTCTCCAGGATACTCTGGAGAAATTTCTATTAGATGAAGTAGAATGTTAACCCTGAACTGTGACATATTGTAGAATTTTCCTTGTTCTTTGCTTAAGAATCCTATAAATGTTACTTCAGAATATTTATTAGAGACATGCCAGAGGGCATAAGGGGACTCTGCCAGTTTGAACATTTCTCTCCAACCAGAAAAATGCTTGAGTTTGGAATAATGTCAAATTAATTAAAATTGTTTCAGGCAAGATTGTGCCTGAAAAACACAGACCACTGTATTCAAATCCTCAGCATTTAGCACCAAGTAAATTAACACAAAGCAATCAGAAATGTGTTTTCTTTTACTTTTTTTATTGTGAATTTGTCAAGCAACAACAAACATGAATATCTCCATAGAGCAGAAAAAGAGGGCTGTATATGAAACTACATAACTACTATATAGAGATGGTTGTTGTTCTTAAGTAGAGAATATGCTTGACAGGGTTATGCCAACTCTGCCCTACTTGCCTCTCGTCCCTTCTTGAACTTCATTCTGTTGAGAAAATGCCACAAAAATGACTCAAGTCCAGATCACTGAACCCTGAAAAAGGGTTTTAACAAATTCAAGTCTTTGAGATAGAAAAAGGAACCACATTACCATATTCTGCAGGTTTCCTGTTTTCTCCATTCCTTTTCAAGGTGGTTAGAGGTGACATTACCTTTGGCTTTCTTTTCTTTTTTTATGTATCATAACATAAATACTTATTATAATATTTATACTATGTCACAATTATATATTATTATATAATAAATATAATGTTGATATTATGTCATCAATGGTGCTGTTATATATAGTACTGGTTCTGCTAATAGAATGAGAGGAAGAGTTAAAATCACTATGGCAGCAAAGGGCTTACTGAAAGGTCAAGCGCAATGATAGTGAGGTAAGACTGTAGCTACTCAATGATTGATACCTATAACTTTTTTTTTTTTTACTAAAATTCACTAGTAACTTGTTTCCTTTGAAGTTAAATTGCCCATTTAGGTTGATTTCAGAGTCTTTCGAGGGAGGCAGAGAGCTGAAAAAAGATATGTGTATGTATAGATACATATACATATGTGTGTGTGTGTGTGTGTGTGTGTGTGTGTGTGTGTGTGTGTGTGTGTGTGTATTTCCACCTCTACTGGTACATTTAAAAAAATTAAGGAAGGGAATTACTGAAAAAATAATGAAACAAAATGAAGTTTTTTGTAGCATTTTAAAATTGAATTATTGCTACTTTTCCATTATAGTATTGCGGCATGGTGAGTGTAACTGTCTCAAGTCTCTCCCAACTTCACTCTTCATTTAGCTGCCAAAAGTGATCTTCCCCAAGCTCATTCCTCTGTTCAATAAACTCCACTCTCCCTATCACCTTCAGAATCAAATATATAATCCTCTGTCTGGCATTCAAAGCCCTGTATAACCTTTTCCCTTTTATTTCTAGTTACATATCTTACACTGCTCTCTCCTTCACTCTATCCCTTCACCATTTACTCTATCAACCAGTAAAGTAACGCTGGTCTCTTTTCTGTTCCTCACATAAGACACTCCATCTCCCAATCCAGTCATTTTCACTGACTCTGCCCCATACTTGGAATGACCTCCCTCCTTATCTCCACCAAAAGGCTTCCCTGGTTTCCTTCAAGTCACAACTAAAATATTACCTTCTACAGGAAGCTTTCCCTGACCTCTTCTAATTCCAGTACCTTCACTCTGTTGAGTATTTCCAATTTATCCTGTTTTTAACTTGTTTGTACATACTCTTTGCTTGTGGTTGCCTCCCTTAGATTGTGGGCTCCTTGAAGATGTTCAGACTTTTTTCAGCTGTAGATGAGGTACACAATACACGGTACTAAATGACCATGATAATCTGTTTTTGTTCAGTCATATTGCAATCATATTTGACTCATTGTGACCCTATTTGGGATTTTCTTGCAGAGATACTGGAGTGGTTTGCCATTTCCTTCTCCAGCTCATTTTACACATGAGGAAACTGATGTAAACCGTATTAAGTAACTTGCCCAGGGTCACACAGCTAGCAAGTGTCTGAGACTGGATTTGAACTTGGGGAGATGAATCTTCCTCATTAAAGCCCATGCTCTACACACCATGGCACCACCTAGCAATCCTCCTTGAAGGTAAGGACTATCTTTTACCTTTTTTTTGTATCTCCAACACTTGACATAATTCCTGGTGCATAGTAGGTCCTTAATAAAAATGTTTTTTAACTGACTATAAAACTGTTAGAGTGAAAAGAAAAATTAAAAAAAAGAATGAAAAATGACAGGTTTTGGCTCATAGAACTGGAAGGGACCTCAGTACAAGAGAAAATTGAGGCCTAGAGAGGTAAGGGGACTTGTCAAGAGTCACCCAGCTAGTAAAGTACCAGAAATTATGTTCTTTATAATCATTGCAACTTTTCATTTATTTTGATCCATTGAATTTTGTTTCTTCCTTCTATGAAAGTGTAAAATAGCTGCTGTGTTTTCAAGCTGCATTGAAAATTGCTGGGAGTGTTTGTTGTGGTTTAGGGGAAGCAGAAAAAAATTAATTACTAGAAGCTGTGCATCATAAATCTAAGTTTGTGCAGCTGTCTCCCTATTCAATGAGAAGGAAAACAGGAGAAAATGTTGGGTTTTTTTTTTTTCAAAAAAGCACCCTGAAAATAGTTTCACAAGAGCTTGGGTTTTCTGACTGTTTGGAAATATTAATAGTAAAATAGAACAAAACACAATTTATTTAGATGATAACTGATAGGAATACCTAAGTTCCATATAGTAGTTAAGATATTTTAAAAAAAAATAAGAGCCATCTGCAATTCAACAGATTTATTGAACTCCTGCAAGTTGTAAGGGACTACACTACTCAGTGAGTTAAGTATCAATATAAAGAAACCACCATCCTTGGCTTTAGGAAACTTAGTTTAGTAGGGGAGAGAAGTTGGGCACAAATAACTATAGCCCAAATTAGAATGTGATAAATGCATAAAATTAATATCACTTACAGAATCTCAGGATTGAGAGAAACCTTAAAGGCCATTGTTCCAACATATCTTCCACAACAGAGAATCTTCTATGTATACCCAATAAATCAACATCCAGTCTGTGCCTGAAGAGCTCAACTGAGGGGAACCTGTGGTTTGAGTCTCCACAAGGGTTTCTTTTCAGCACTGTGGCTGGGGCAGGCTGGAAACAGAAGCTGTGGTGTGAGGAGATAGTGCCTTTTCCAGGGCTCATGGGCTCACCTGCCTATTGGTGGCAACTGGTTGATGGTTGTTGGTAGTGGTGGGGATGGTAGGTCTACTTTCTAGTAGGATTGCTCCACTTAATGGTGGCTGCAGCATCTGGAAGGAGGACCCACAGCGGTCTGGCCTCATCAGATGGGGAGAATTTCAATAGTTTGATAACCCTTTGATTGGGACTAGAACAAAAAATTCCACCTTCCCTTCCCAACCTCCCTTTTTAAAGGGTTTAGAATTTCCAACCATCTCTTCATTTCCTACCAGCTCTTCTGCTTTGTTTTGACTTAAACATCATCCCTTTTCATGGTACACATCCTCCAGTACCCCCATGCCCTTTCAACTTCCTTTTGTGCATTGTCTTTTCCCAGTAGATTTTAAGGTCCTTGAGGGTAGAGACTGTATTTCTTTTTTCCCTTTTTTGTATCCCCAGCTCTTAGCACAGTGCCTGGCACATAGTAAGCCCTTAATAAATATTGATTGACTACTAACTAGAGATGAGGTGGTGTGGGAAATGTCATAAAAAGAGTATGTCATAGAGAATCATGCGAACAAAGGGAAAAACCTGAATGTTTCTCCCCTTTCCTTGTTCCCACAATACTGTTCCCTGCTGGATCTTCTCCATCTTTCTGAACAATATTTGATCTCCTTTGATTCACTTTTTTCCCCTCCAGTCTTCATATTCTATCTCAAATGTCTGTTTCTCATGCCCAAATGAAATCATTCTCTTTCTTCATGGTCCAGACCATGTGCCTTCTCCTTCAGGAAGACTTGAATGGATTTACCAGAAGTCAACTCACCTCTTATGTGGTTAGTGAAATTTCTCTGGACCTCTCTTCTACTATTATCGTATTTTATCTTGTATCATAATTGTACAAGTTATATTTTCCCAATAGATTCTAAGTTCCTTAGAAGCAGATGTTTTTTTGTTTTGGTACCTCCAGGGCTTGCCTAGTTCCTTGAAAATAGTAGGCATTGAATAAATGTTTAGAAATTGAATCTATATAAATTAATAAATTTAGCAGATGATAAGCTGTTCAGTTTGCCTAGATCATCTTATTTGTGAAAGGAGCTGTATGACACAAAAGTAGGAAGGTAAGTTGTAGGCAGATTGTCAGAGGCATAGAATGCTATGTTAAGAATTTGGGATTATATCTGATAAGCAGTAGAGAATTCAGGAGTGAAGTGATCATTTGTAAAATTGCTTAATAATGTAGGCATTTTATCAATGGAATTCAATGCCTTGTGATGTAGTAAATTCCCCATCATTGGAAGTTTTCAAGCAAAAGTTGGATGCCCACATGTTAGAAATGTTGAAGGGAATATTCCAGCATAAAAAGGTCCAGAATGGTGTGTATAGGGCACTAGACTTGAAATCTGTAGGACCTGGGTCCCATATGCTGCTTCAGACAATTACTAGTTGTATGACCCTAGGCAAGTCTCCTAATCTCTATAATATAGTTTCCCCATCTGAAAAAAGGGTATAATGTGGGCTAATTGGCTTCTGAGGTCTCTTCTAGCTCTAAATACATGGTACTTTTAAAATTTTAGTGCAGTTTTAAGCTATAGTAACCTAATTTAGACAGTTGGGATATCCTGTATGTGATCTTATGAGTTTATATTAGAGGGTGTTTAAGGTTCTTTCTAACTTGAAGATTGTATCATGTCATAAGATTACTTTGACATCTATATGTAGAATGAAACAGAGTGGAGAAGAGATTGGAGGCTGAGATAGTGTGTTTGTCAGTTTTCGAACAGGGACCATGACAGGGAAATGATGACATGACTTGCAGTTGACTTTGATTCGAGTGAGGGAAGGCTGTGCAAGGTCACCAGTCTCACTTTCTCCTCCTGATCCATCTGGATCCAGTCACCAGATGTTTATCAAAATGATTGGAGATGGCCCAGGATGCAATGAGAGGCCCTTGCCTTTTTAGGCTAAGCCCTTTACAGGTACTTACTTAAAATGAGGCCAAGAGGTCTGTCAGGAAACCAGTAAAATAATCCAAGTGAGATGTAATGAGAGCCTGAAATAAGGTGGTTGCAATAGAAATGAAAATACAGGACAGATGCAAGATATACTGTAGAGTTATGGTGGCTAACATCTGGCAAACGACTGGATGTGGGGAAGAAAGGTGAGCAAAGTCAAATATGGTTCCAGGTTTTCACATTTGGGAGTTTGCTGGTGCTATTAGCAGACATAGGGAAACCAAGAGAAGGAATAAAAAACCTTTGAGGGAATGCCCATGAATTTAATTTTAGCCATGTTAAGTTTAAGGTGCTGTTGGGACATATAAGTGAAAATATCCTGTAGGTAATTGCAACTTATTCAGTTTTTTAATTGAGAATAGTGGTCAGGCCTTGAAATATTTGTAGAAGTCATGCATATCAAGGACATAGTTGAAACCACGAGGAGTATGGACATTGTCAAAGGAAAATATAGAGGAAGGGAGGGCTCAAGAGAAGTCTTGGCTAACAACATTTAAGGGGCAGAGGGAATAAGAGGAACCAATGAAACAGAAAACTATTTAACATTCACAAAGGGAACAAAAAGTCTTCAAAGTATAAAACGTATTTCTGTAAATAACAATCACTTTTGAGTAGAACTATAACTAGGGCAGGGCAATGAGATTGTTGTCCTAAGTCACCAGATTTGGAGTACTGATAGCAATCCTTCAGCAGTATAGAAATGGAGTTTAGCACCTAGTTTTGTTGTTCAATCATGTCCAACTCTTTGTGACCACATTTTGGGGGCAAAAATAATGGAGTAGCTTGTCATTCCTTCTCTAGTTCATTTTATAGATGATATTAAGGCAAACAGAGTGTATTGACTTGCCCAGTCATATAGGTAGTAAATGTCTGAAGTCAAATTTGAACTCAGGTCTTCCTGATGTCAGGCCCAGTGCTCTATCTACCACACCATCTAGATGCCCTCTAGTACCTCAACAATAATTAGTTAAAACAGGAAGCCATCAGATGATAGGCTAGGGTGAGCTTCTTTCCTGCCTAAATCTATGCTATCTGCTCTTTTCATAGTGACTGGGAGTTTTTCTCTTTATCTTGCTCTCTTCCCTTAATTGAAGATATTCTTCATGCCTATTACCCCAAGTATAGTTTATGGTTCTCAACATAGGTGCAAACATTCCTATTTATAATTCTGCTTGTCAGCAAACCCATTAACAATCAATGAATAAATACTTATAAGGTGCTCCCTGTGTGCCAGAGACTGTGGTGGGAACTGGGGATACAAATGCATAAGTGAGATGTTCCCTGTTCTCAAAGTGTTTATATTCTACTGGAATAACTTGTTTTAAGACCATTGTCTTATTTTCTTTTTGGAGGCAATTAGGGTCAAGTGACTTGCCCAGGGTCACATAGCTAGTAGGTGTCTAGAACTCAGATCCTCCTGACTCCAAGACTAGGGTACTATTCACTGCCCTTTGTATTATTCTTAATTTGAAATAAAGGTGTATTACAATATTATAATTTTAGAATAAACATCAAATATAAATATAACACTCTCCATGAGCAAAAACAATCTACTGATCATGGATATTAGAACTGAGTTGATTAATGATAGTACAATTTATCTGCTTTTAGTGTGGTCTCAAACATGTAAGTTATGCTGCAGAACAAATTGTTACATGTGACATTTGTGTAGCAATTATGTAAATGAACCAGTTGTTGGAGGTCTAATAATTTACTTATCCTTTACCAAAAATACATTATATGTATATATATATACATATATATATATATATATGTATATATATATACATATATATATATATATATATATGTATATATATATATATATACACACACACACACATATATATACACATAAAATTCTGTTCGGGACTTTAACAGGAATTATAACTAGGTATGGCATAATGATGTGGTTCTGTAATGTCAGGAGGTTATTATCCAGCAGATTACTTTAGCAAAGCAATTAATATTTGAGAAAAACCCTCTTCCATCTGTTTCTACCATCCAATGTCCATGTTACATAATAAAATGATGTAGAAATAAACCACAGCAAAGGGCTTCTGGGCAGTGAAAGAAGTAAGCCAGTACCTGCAGGCCTGCCAGTCCAATAAAATATTTATGGCTGGTATGATGTTCATTAGAAAGAGGCAGGAGGAGACTTGTGTGCTGAGCCATCACAGCCTCCCATAGCCTTTGTATTCCAGATTAGAACCATTGGGAAAGGACTTTAGAAGGGAAGCAAAGGTATAGTTTAAATGCATGCAATATATTAGTAATAAACATTGAAAACAGAAAGGGGAAGGGAATAAGCATATATATAGCACCTACTGTCTGCCAGGCACTGTGCTAAATATTTTTTTACAGTATCTTATTTGTAAGCAGAATCACATTTAAAAATTCCATTAAGGCTTTCTATAGACTTCCCCATATGTGAAAATGGTTTTTTTCTTTCACTTCTTGGAATCCCAGACTCCCTTCAAGTGCTCCTTCTTCTAGAAGCCTTTCCTGGAATGAGAAAGGTAGGGAAGGAGAAAGGGGAAAGAGAAAGGGAAGGAGATGGAGAAAAGAGGGGAGAAGAAGAAGAGGGGAAAGGGGGAAGGGGAGAAGGGAAAAGAAGAAGAGGGGAGGGGTGACAGAGGGAGACAGAGAAGATGGTGGAGGAAGAGAAAGGACTGAGGCAGAAAGGAGGGAGAGGGAGAGAGGGGGTAGCATTGAAAGAGAGAGAGAGAGAGAGAGAGAGAGAGAGAGAGAGAGAGAGAGAGAGGAAGGGAAGGGAAGAGGTTGGAGAAAAAGGGGGATAGAGAGGAAGGCAAAGGGAGAGAAATCCACTTAGTAAATACATTTTTTACTCAAAAGGCAATGTTTATTTTTTCTTCTTGACACTAATTCTAAGAGGAAAAAACCCTTGAGAGCAGAAGAGAACTAGGAAGTATCTTATGTGGGAGAGGGAAATGTCTGGTGACCTTTATTTCAGTCATTTTACTAACTGGAAAAATGTTGCATAGAATGAAGTGCTTTGCCAGCAAGGCCAGATAATAAACAATAGCTGAAGTTCATATAGTCCTTTAAGGGCTTGCACAGAACTTTACATACATTATTTCAGTTCTTTTCACATAGTAAGTTCTTGCTATTTATTCATTTATTCACCTATCCATCTCACTTTAGCCTCAAGAAAATAAATTAATAAATAAATATAACTATATATAAGTATATATAAAACAATAAATATAACTATATATAACTATCTATTTATTCATTTGTGTATACGCATATATATATATATATCAAATAAACAAATCTTGTGACACAGATGTTACTACTTTTTTAGAGATGAAACTGAAACTGTCAGAGGAGAAGTGATTTACTAAGGAAGTTAGTGTCTAAGGAGGGGGGTGACAAACCTGTTTTCCTCAAAGTCTAGTGCTCTAGACATTCCTGCCAAGTTGTATTTCATGATGAGACATTGGAATTACAATGGGTGAAGTGCAGTGGATGTCAAGCCCTGGGCCTAGAGTCAGAAGATCTGAGTTCAAATTCAGCTTCAAATATTTCCTAACTGTGTAGCCTTGAGCAAATCACCTAATTACCGTCTGCCTCAGCTTCCTTATCTATTAATTCCCCATAATTAATAGGGATATTAATAAGTGCCTACCTTCCAGAGTTGTTGTATAAAACAATAAATTTAAAAAAGTTGTATAAAATGAGATATTTGTAAAGTATTTTGAAAATATTAAAGCGCTATATAAATGCTGCCTATTGTTATTCTTTGAAGGGTCAATGAGACTGCAGTAATCCATATCCCTAATTTTTCTCCAGGCTCTCACAGACTTGCTTCTCTCAGGGTTTCTTGCTATTTAAAATCACTGATGTCAGACATTAAATTTTAATTTAGAAGTGAAGGAAATTTCCCTTTGGTCTAAGCTATCCCAGTTATGAGGAGTTGGTAGTTGACTACCAAGTATTTATTAAATACTTATTTTGTGCCATACCATACGTATATACTTACTATGTGGTAAGCACTGGAGATACTAAGAAAGGCAAACTTATGGTTCCTGTCTTCAAGGAAACCTCATGCTAACAGGGAGAGTACATGTAAATAACTATAATATATACTGTAAATTAAAATAATCTCAGTGGGAAAGGTGGGAGGGTGGGGTTGGGAATGGCAGGAGGGACAAAGACTAGGAAAGACCTTCCAGGAGGAAGGGTTTGAGCTGAGTCTTGAAAGAAGCCAGGAAAACTAAGAGGAGGGGGTAAGGAGACAGAGCATTTCAGGAACAGAGGGCAGAGTCCCAAGGTTTGTAGTTTAGAGTCAGGATATGACATACATCTCTTTTCCCTCTTAATATAGTGAATATCACTGACAGTGTAAACATTAAGCCATTATCAACCATTAACCATAGGGTTCTTCATTTCTATTGTGGGTATTGTGATCATCAGATCAAAGCCTTTTAGGAAGAAGAAAACATGTGTTTAATGGGAAGAAATGCCGAAAGATACAATAAACAAGCAAGAAGGGGAGAAAATGTGCAATTAAGAAAACAGAAGCATTATCTGGAAAACAACAGCTAGACAAAACTCTGTATTAGCTAAATTAACGTTTAAGTTACCACCAGGCTGACTGAAATTATTGAGATCAATCCAATATTTCAATTAATCCAATATTGTTGGATGACCACAGCTTGATTCGATATTGAGCAGGAAAACTAGACCCAAAGTGACCTGCTGTTTTTCTTACAGTCTCACGTCTTCTCTTCTATATTAGTAATGACAATGATAGGTAACATTTATATGGAGCCTACTATGTGCCAGGCACAGTGCCGAGCACTTAATGAATATCTCCTTTGAGCTTCACAACAATGCTGCAAGGTAGGGGCTATAATTATCCTCATTTTACAGTTGAGGAAACTGAGGCATACAGGTTAAATGACATGCCTAGGGACATATAATCAGTGTGCTTGTAAACACTGAACAGCTATTGCAGGAAATGTATATAAACTATGCTTAATCGGCACTGATGTTTAACATTTTGCTCCATCACTTTAAGTCTAGACAGTTAGCAAAACAATAAATCCAACCCGGAATTGTGCATTTGTCAATTTCAAAGGTGTGAATACTTAAGTTGAAAATTTAACCATCAGCTCCATGGTTTAAGCTGGCTCCAGTGAAGTAATGTCTGCTTTCTCTGTAAATATTTGCATTTAAAAAAAAACCAACAAAACATGTTTATCTTATGTTCTAAGAATGTCTATTGATCCCTTTCCTCCTTTTTGCCAAGAAAATGTTCATCTCTCTGTAGCTAGCTTAGGGTAATGGGTTCTCTATTTCATTTTGTGATATTTAAAAAATTTGAGTCATAATTTCTGGATAATTAATCATTTTATTAATAATGCTAGCAGTTTAATAAGAGGTCAGCAGCACTCTCAAATGCTGAAGACAATCATGGCTGAAAGCTCCTGCCTTAAATGCTCTTGGCAAAGGGGTATTCCTGAGGTTGGCAATCAACTCTGATTGGTTAACAATTAATGAAGAATGAGTATTACAATGAGGGGGGGGGTCTATTCGAATCAGCTTTAATTAATTTGATTTAATTTATTTATTTTTATTTATAATATTAATTTTTAAAATTAATTTAATTTTATTTATTATTAATTAATTAAATTTAATTTAATTATCCCCAGAAATCTATTCAAAGAATTCATCCACACCCAAATCTGAGTAGAGCACAATTGCTTCCCCACCTTGGTGGGGTCTGAACCAGATTGTTAAAAAAGTCTATCCAGTCTTATTATCAGCAATGTCCTTCAAGAGACTGAACTTTGAAATGAGGATTATAGAAAGAGGGGAACTCTGGATTCTTCAAACCATTGGCTATTATTATTAATAGCCAATTTCATGTGTTTAGACACTTGCCAATTTATTATGATACATTTAATAGCCCATAGGTAAGTATACACACGCATTAATTTAAGGAGGGAAGAAAGTAACTGATCATAGGTTTAGAGTGGCAAGACCATCTTCTCCAACACCTTCATTTTATAGATGAGGAAAGTGGAGGGGCAGAGGACTTAAGACACTTGCCCAGGTTATAAGTAAGGAGAGATGGAATTCAAATCCAGGTCACCTGATTACAAGGCCAGATTTATTCCACTCCACCATTTTCCTGAATTGTAGGCATCAGGGAAGGCACCATGGAGGAAAGGCGCAGACAATAAGGTTTAAAAGAAGATTTGCATCATTAGAGGCAGAGATGAGTAGCAAGTCAATTCTGGGAATTCAGGATGGATTGTGCAAATACCAGGAGACTGGAGATGGAATGTCGATTTGGGGAAATAGGTACGCATTCTGAAAAATAATGACCATAGTTAGCATTTATACAGAACTTTAAAGTTTGCAAATTACTTTACAAACATCATCTCTTTTGATCCTGTAGAGTATATGAAAGGGAATAAAAGGAAATAAGCCTGGAAAGGTAGAAAAATAGTGTATTGATCTTGGGAGAAGTTTATATTTTATAGTCAACAGAGAATTACTAAAGGCTTTTAAAAAAGAGAGTGACTTGGTCAGACTTGTCTTAGGAAGGCTATTTTGACTTCTGTGTGGAGGATGGATTGGAGAGGGGAAAGTCTGGAAGTGAGGAGATAGACTAGGGGGCTATTACAGTTGACTAGATAAAAGGTGATAAAGGGTAGCCTAGTGAGTGGAGGGAAAGGGGAGATACTGGAGAAATAGAATACATAAGAATTGATAACATATTAGGAGTGTGTGAGTATGTATGTGTGTGACTGTGTGTGACTGTGTGAGTGTGTGTGTGTATGTGTGTTGGCAGGTGGGGAATAAAGGCCAGGGAAGAATCAAGAATGAGTCTGATGTTAGAAATTGGAAGTAGGTTACCTGGAAAGATGGAAAGCCTTCAATAAAAAGAGGAATATTTGAATAATGGGTAGATTGAGGGGCAAAGAGGATGAATTCTGTTTTGGGTATATAATAGGAACCTGGCCAGGGTAAGCTCCCTCATGCACAGAGAGTTCTGCCTTCTGCCAGTCCATTTTGAAGAGGCTGGGGAGCCTATTTCTGGAAAAGCATTATGATATAGAATAGAAGACACTGCTCCCCAATTTAGAACATGCACAGGTGTTCTGACTGCTTCTGGTCCCTTTAATGTATAAAAAAGTCTTTTGATTGGCTGTTGAATGAGAAGTGAGAATGCATTCAGGAGGTACTAATCAGCCTGCCTGCCATGGAGATAAGATGCTAGAAACCTTGGTGTGAGGTGAGAGGACTTGGTCCTTTATTTCCCTACGTGGGCTTCTGAATTGTAGCCAATGAATATTGGCCTCTGTTCTCTGCATTGGTAGAGTAAGTTGTAGACCTGGCTATAACCTTGTGAGCCGGGGAGCCAGAGTCCATGTCAGATTTTGTGGACAATCACTGAAGATCAAAGTCCTTAAGCAATCTGTTTGACCTGGTATAGGAATGGATCAGAGGCATCCAAGAGGGTGCAACAGCAAATCATTAGCCATGTCACACTTTCAACTGAATTTAGTAGAGAAGTCATTTTAAAACTAATCTCACTTTCTACAGCGATCAAGGTTGTGAAGAGGAGAGTGTGCCCCAGCTGTTAGAGGGAAATATTCATACCTTGGTTCTTGTTAAAATTTCTAAGGAAAAATCCCATTGTAATAGCTAATTGAAGTAAACTGGTTAAATGACACTGGGGCCCTAATCCCTGGTAGTTAAGAATGGGGAGAACACAGTGGAATGAATGTTTGATCAGACAATATTAGAGAGAGAATCACTCTAACCCCCTCAGGGGTACCAGTAGAATCAGAAGGAGGGGTGGGGAGAAGGAAAAGACCTGAGACTGGGAGTTAGGATAAGAATTCTTGAGTTTATAAAGGCAACAGGTGTGTTGAGTTTGAGATGGGACATCTGTAGACAGGCAATTGACCATGACAGACTGAATTTGAAGAGAGATGTTGGGCCTGGGTAATATTTCTTCGTGGATTTAAAAGCTGTTATATGGATGAAGGATTAGATAGGTCATTTCTATTTTGATAGAATTATGGTCAATTATTAAACTGATCATGGTTCTTAATGAATAAATTGTTATCCTGATTCTGATCACATCATACAACTTTGCCAAGGTTTCTTGGGAACTGTCCCTTTTCATTGCTTCTTATGGTAAAATATTGCTACATTTCATTCATATACCATAACGAGTGAATTTCCAGGGAATTCCTACCACAAGTGAGCTGCTAGATACATTTTTATGTGTGCTTCCCCCCTCTTTCTTTGATTTCTTTGCAGTATAGGCCTAGTAGTGGTTTCATTGAGTCAAGAGGGATGTAAAGTTTAATACCTTTTGGGGCATACACTGTGAATATCTCATTGGCACTACAAGTTCTAAATCAATTTCCAGAATGGCAAGAATAATTTGAACAACAGTGGATGTGCCTGTTTTCCTGCAGCCCCTCCAAAACTGCCATTTTCCTTTTTTTGGTCATCTTTACCACTCTGAAGAGTATGAGGCAGAACTTCAAAGTTGTTTTATGCACACTTAAGTTGTCAGTTTTATTCACATGTAATTGGGTAAAAGGGTTGCTAATACTTAAAATGTACATTATTCCTCCCTGGGCTCCTAGGTTGAGAGATATCTGTTAGGTTACTGGGCAGGGTTGGATAACTTGCCTAGTATTGGGTTTTTGTTGGGCCCCTGTCAAAATTTTATTCCCCTTTGGGTTGCGAAATATCTGATGAATTGTTAACAGTCATTTTTTGCTTAGTCCATTTGCATGGTAACCACCTGTGCCCCACTAATGTTAGGCCCTCATTGCCAGGTAACCACCTTCCGCTGAGCAATGCCCCCTTCCTGACAACTATGACAACCAGTCTGTGATTGGTCCCTCTTCTGGCACCTGTTTTCTGTTGGGGTCCTTCACCTAGTAGCACCCTGACAACTACCTTCTCTTTAGGGGTTCTTGCCTAGCAGCAAGCCCCCCCTCTTGCTCTGTCAGAACTCTGTTTGTTGTAGATACCGCAAGGCTGTACTGAGTAGTGCCAAAATGCTTAAAATGCACTCACCCACCTCAGTTTGGGGCTGTCTCCTCTGGGTCTCTCCATGAGGCAGTCACCAGCCTGGCTAATAAATGACACTCTCGAAATTCCTAATTGACTTTGTGTGTGATTTATTGTCGGTCTGTCCGTTTCACAAGTTGTTTTATGCATACTTAAGTTGTCAGTTTTATTCACATGTAATTGGGTAAAAGGGTTGCTAATACTGTAGTTTCCTTTTAAAAATTGTGTTAATTCTACTTTTTCACTTTTGATACTGGTAATTTTTTTCTTTGAAAAAATCAAATTGGTTAATAGTTATTTTCTTAAAAAAGTTTTTAATATTTCAATGACTTTCTGCTTATAATTTTGTTAACTTCTTCTTTGATTTGTCAGAATTTCTAATTTGATATTTATTGAAGTTTAAAATTTTTTTAGTTTTTTTAGTTGCCTGCTCAATTCATTGATCTATTTTTTTTTTAATGACACAAGTGTTTAGATAGTGATATAAATTTTCCTCTAAGAATTGCTTTGATGGCAATCCTCAAAATGTTGGTCTATTGTCTCATTGCTGCTGTTTTCTTTGATGAAATTATCTATTGTTTCTATGTTTTGCTCTTTGACTTAACTATTCTTAAAAAATAAGTAATTTAGTTTTCAATTAATTTTTTAGAATTACATTTTTTTTAATTAGCAAAAAATCTGCCTTCTCTCTTTCCCACCAAAACTCTCCTCCCCATTGACAACAAAAAAACAAAAATCCTTTTACAAATTGTATAGTCAGGCAAAAAAAAAAATCACATTGGCCAAGTGCAAAAACAATACTTCTCATATGCTCTGAGTTTTTCATTTCTCTATCAGGAGGTGGAACACGTGCATATTTCATCATTAGTCCCTTGCAATGGTGGTTAGTCATTACATTGTTAGCAGCCCCTAATTCTTTCAAAATTGTTCGTCTTTACTATATTATTGTTTTTAGATAAATTGTTTAATTTGTTCTATTCACTTTATTATGCATCTCATATAAATCTTCCTATTTTCTCTGAAACTACCTCCATCATTTCGTATAGCACAATAGTATTATATCAAATATATATACTGTAAATTGATCAACTATTTCCTAAATTTATGCATGTCCACTCAGATTCCCATTCTTTGCTGTATCACAAAGAACTCTAAATATTTTTGTACATCTTTAAGTAGTTTGTTGTGCTTAGAGTGACTGCCTACTTAAATCTAAATCTACTATCCTTCTAATTATCCCTTCCCCCCTCTCCCTAACTGTTTCCCAATCTATGTGGGCGTTCTCTCCTTTGACCGGTTTAGATGAGGGTGATGATTCAAAAGTCAGCTGCTTCCTCCATCTCCTTCTCCTTGTTTGCACAGACTTCTACTTGCACATCCCAATCATATGGGATAATTTTCCCTCATGCTCCTTTCCTTTCCTCTCATCCCCAGGACAATCCTCTTCCTTTCTTTCCATTCTTCGATTAAGACCATCAAGACATAATGGAACCACTCCCAGTCCTTGTTTAATTAGAATCCTTCTATGACCTTTGATGATGCTAGGGTTCAGAAGAGACATAAGTCATCTCCCCATTTTAGAATGGAAACATTTCTTTCTTGTTTAATCTTTTATGACTGTTGATTTGATTTTACTCTTTTGTATGTTACTCTTAACATCTTTATTTGAACTTCAAGGTTTTCTATACACTTGTGTTTTTTTTTTTCATCAAGAATGTTTGGAAATCCTCTATTTTCATTCAGGTCCATTTTTTCCTCCTGTAGGATCATATTCAGTTTTGCTGTGTAAGTTAGTCTTGGCTGTAAGTCTAGACATTTTGCCTTCTGGAATATGTATTTCAACATCCTTTCTTCTTTATAGTGGTAGCTACTAAGTCATGTGTATGGCTAACTATGGCTCCTCAGTACATTAATTCTTCATTTCTGACTGCTTGTCTTTTTCTTTCTTTGACCTGAAAGTTCTGGGTGTTGTTCCTGGGATTTTTCATTTTAATCTTTCTTTGTGCAAGTGATTGGATTTTGTTTCCTCTTTGTCTTTTAGTTCTAACAGATCTGGGAAGTTTCCTTTTAAGATTTCTTGAAATATATGTCATTTTTCCAGTCATGTCTCTCAAGTAGTCCAATGATTTGGATTCCCACCCTCCCAAGATCTGTTTTCCAGGTTAGTTGGTTTTTTGGGTTTTTTTTTTTTTTGCTATGATACCTTAGATTTTCCTCTATTTTTATCCAGTCTTCTAGTTTTGTTTTTAATATTTCATGTTGTCTTATAGAATCATTGGCTTCTATTTGGTCCATTTAAATTTTCAGGAGTAGGTAGCACAGTGGATAGAGCACTAAACTTAAAACCAGGAAGACATCTTCACAAGTTCAAATGTAGCCTCAGATACTTACTAATTGTGTGACCCTGGGCAAGTTACTTAACTCTGTATACCTCAGTTTCTCATCTGTAAAGTGAGCTGGAGAAGGAAATGGCCAACCACTCCAGGACCTTTGCCAAGAAAACCCCAAAACAGGGTCATGAAAGGCTGGACACAAATGAAGAGTTGGACATCACTGAAATGACTCAATAACAAAAAACAATAACTATTTTCAGGGGGTTTGTTGCTTTGTCAAGTTGTAACCTTGTTGTGGCAAGCTGTTAATTCCCTTTCCAAGCCTGTCTTCCATAGCTCTCATTTCCTTTCCAAATTTTTTCTTCAAGTGATCTCATTTTATCTATAAAAGTAACATTTTTACTCTGTGAAATTAATTATTGATTGATTAGTAAAAAGTTTTACTAATTGCAACAATTACCATTGTAACCAATTGTTAGGCTTAGATCTAGTACTATTTTGTATAGGCCTTGATAGTGTGGTACTTGATAGAAAACTATGCAGTATAATATTTGATAGGAGACTATGCATGTCACTTAGAGTGAACCTACTTCTAGAAGGAGATGAAGATGAGTGGACAATGATTCAACCTGGTCATGGGATGTTTTTCTTGCACTAGATTTCTTTGGAACAAAGGAGTGTGGGGGAGGGACTTTCCAAGGATATTGACTAACTCTGTGTTCCTATTATCATTGGTTGTGGAAGACCCCTTTTGCAAGTCAGTGTAATTATAGACCAATCATACTCTTAGTTTAGTTGGCACTGGTTGACATTATATAATGAACTTATATAACCAGACTACACAAAAGGAGGTTCTGTATGGCTGGGTCTTCGATCACTGAGGGATCCTTGGCCTCAATTGTTGGTAATTGTTACCCTTGCCAATAAATAGATTATGCTTGGGCTTTTGTGCCTCAGTTTCCCTTAATGGAGGATTTATCTTGACAGTTCTTTTAAAAAAAACCAACAACACTCCAAATACTCTTCATCTCTTCCAGGAATTCTGGGAGTTTTCTACATGGATAAAATCTAGGTTTAGACCCAAGGAGGGGTGGGGAGTAGGAAGTGATTATAACAATGTGGTATAAGTCTAGTTCATTATCAGACTGGGGGTGTTAAAGTCTTTCTTATACTTGAAGACCATTGTGGAGTTACCTTTTGTCCTTTTCCAAACTATGCAACTTCAACTCTTTTCATTTTATAGATCTAATTTTTCCCACCTCTCTTTCCTTTCAGTTTTACTAATTTGTTTACACAGAGTAATTTAGATTATGATGATCTTTGCTTTTCTTCTAATTAATGTCGTTGAGAAGTAGAGGATAATTAGATTATCAAAGCAAAACAAACCGCATGATCTTGTTCATTAGAGTATTTCCCATTAGATTGTAGGGTCCTTGAGGGCAGGGACTGACTTATGCCTTTTGTTGTATTACTAGCTCTTAGCACAGTGCCATATACACAGTAGGTATTTAATAAATGCTCATTGATTGTTCATAATTATGTCAAATGATATTTCTGAATACTAGATTTGGAATGAGAAATATTGGATACTTTTTCATGTCTTTATTTGATTTGAGTAAACATCAAGGAATTTATCTCATTTGTACTATATATTTTTCTATCTATAAAACAAGGGGAAAACCTTGGTAGTTTCCTATCAAGGCCACACAAAAAATCATGGATTTAAATGCGTAAGTTATTTTGAGGAAAGATAATGACATATCAATATATCAACAAGTATTCATTAAGTAACTATTACATACTAAACCCGTTTTAGGCTCTGGAGATACAATACAAAGAATCAAACAATCCCTGCTTGCTTAGGCTTACATTTTAATGAAACAGACAAGTAAATATAAAAATATATGTGGGATAAATACAAAGTTAATAAGTACAACATATACAAAGTCATTAAATATAAGGAAGCATAACAGAGAGTACCTTAGCACTTGAATTCCTGGCCAGGGGAGAAAAGCAAGGCTAAAACGAGTCCTTGCTCTCCAGAGACTCTCCATTAAATGGGAGCAAACAACTATGAACAGACAAGATATATGCAAGATAAATTGGGATAGGCTCAGAGGGAAGATACTTGTATGAAATGGGGCTGGGGAAGGCTTTTTGCAGAAAGTAAGATTTGATGCCAGAGAAGCTGAAAGGCACATTTTAGGAAGATTTATCTATGAGGTTTTATGTAGAAGGTGTTGTTTGAGATGCATCTTAAAGAAAAAGGACTCTTTGTGGTGTAGAAGTTAAGAGGAACTATATTCTAGGCATGTGGGGTGAGGCATGGAGGGAATGGAGTATTGTGTATGAGAGAGAGAGAAGGCCAGTTTTTCTGGATCTTGGAGTGTGGGAAGCAGAGTCTGACAATGTTGGAAAGATAGGGAAGGGTCAGATTGTAAAGGGTTTTCAAAGTTAAACCGAAGAATTTATGTTTCATCCAGGAGGCAATAAGAGGACTTGATTGAGTAGGGGAATCACATGGTCAAATCTGCGCTTAAGCAAAAAATCCTTTGACTTCAGGATGGAGGCAGAAGACGGGAGTGGGTCGGGGCAGGACTTAAGGTGGAAACTCCAATTGATAGGGTGTGGCAGGGATCTAGATAAGAGGTGAGAACCTGAGCTAGGGATGGAAGCCTTGTGACTATGAAGAGGGCATGGCATGATTTGCAAGTGATTGGCAATGTCAGGTGAGGGAGAGCGAGGAGTGCACAACAGTGTTGAGGTGATGAACCTTTGATGGAAAATGGTGGTGCTACTGATGCTGGAGAAACAGAAGGTGATAAGATTAAAGTTTGTGATGCAACAGATATTCACCCTGGAGAATAACAAATAGCAGCCTTATTATAATCAAATTACATGTATCTTCAGACCTATATTTCTTAGTTTTTCCTAGTAAACAGTATGGTAAAGAAGAAAGAGTACCGGGTTTGGAGTAAATAGTTTAGATTTGTCAGTCATTTTATCTTTTATCTGTCTATCTATTTGTTGTTCAATCAGGTCTGACTTTTTCTTGAACCCATGGACCATAGTGTCCATGGGGTTTTCTTGGCAAAGATATT
Organism: Potorous gilbertii; assembly: GCA_028658325.1. Taxonomy (NCBI): domain Eukaryota; kingdom Metazoa; phylum Chordata; class Mammalia; order Diprotodontia; family Potoroidae; genus Potorous; species Potorous gilbertii. Next base: position 511,232,337 of record CM053771.1, read on the forward strand.
GGAATGATTTGCCATTTTCTTCTTCAGCTCATTTTATAGATGTGCAAAGTGAGGCAAACAGGGTTAAGTGACTTGCCTAGGGTCACATAGATAGTAAGTGTTTGCAGCTACATTTGAATCCAGATTTTCCTGACTCCAGACCCAGCACTCTTATTCAATTATATATATATATATATATATATATATATATATATATATATATATATATATATATATGTATATGTATATGTATATGTATATATGTAAAACATATATACATATACATGTACATAAATCTATCAAATAATTTAGCCTACTTAGGTCTCTTGTAAAATGAGGTCAGTCTAGATACAGGATTTGCTAATCCATACTCTCTGTCCATGACCTTTAAATTCTTTTGAGGCTTTTCTTGGCCTAGATTGTAAGATGCTAAGCTAAAGAGCTGGGCCATCTCCAGTTGTCCTGATCTATATCTGGCCACTGGACTCAGATGGCTCAGGAGGAGAAAGTGAGACTGGTGATGTTGCATAGTCCTTTCTCCCTTAAATCCAATTCACTTGCAAGTCATGGCATCATGTTCCTGATGTCATGATCCTCTTCAAGAAGGAAGGACAAATCACACACAAGCTAAAGAGTGCAGAGAAACAGAAACTGTTGCTTTATTCAAGCTTATAGGTTTTAATTAAAGGATCTTTGGCAGTAAAAATATTGCAGATGGGTAAGAGTTTCTATGTATTGACGGTTGGGAAATATAAATTCCCAAAATCTTGATGTAGTTTTATGCTTTCATAGCTTAAAGTAGATGGTCATTAATTAGTACTAACATTCTAAAGGTTCCTTTCCAGTTCTATGGGAGCCATTTAAAGCCACATTCAGGGATGTGCTGGAGCCATCCGGAACCAGCTTAGACATTGTTGAATTTTTAGTATGAGCATCAACACTTTGAAAACTGGCAAATGCTATAAATCAGGGCTTGGTTTAGGACTTTTTTTTTAATCTAGACAAGTGATAGAGAAAATGTTAATTGGACTACTGTCATCTGATTCCTGAGATCAGATCTGTAATTCATATACCTTGGGATTACATTCTTACATTGTGTTTCCTGAAAGTTGTGAGGAAAATGAGAGCTGATGATCTCTCAGATCTCTTCTACCTTTAACATTCTATGAAATGTTTTTAAAATTAATAATTAGGTAGCAGAGACAGATTGGCACTGTGAAAACAGCCCTGGATTTTAAAGTAAGAGAATCTGAGTACAAATTCAGTTTCCTGGCCTAGGCTGTGCAACCTTGAGCAAATCATTTGGATCCTTTGAGTCTGTTTTTGGGGGGTAGGAGGTGGGAGGAGGGGAAGGGAGGTAGGTAATAAAGCATTTTGCAAACTGTGAAGAGGGAACTCCTTAGCTGTTTTGATCTTGTTCAAGGCAATGGAAATTCATTTGCGATGAAGTTGCCTGGTAAAGCACTGAACAAAAATAGAAGGGAAACGAACAAAACAAGCAAAAACCAACCGACCAGTAATGAGGTAGAGGCTAGGAATTCAGAAGTCACGAGTTCAAAATCATCCTGGGACACTTACTGGATCAGTACGACCCGACCCGTGGCTCATACTTAACCTGTTTCTTCATCCCTTGAAATGGGTGTAATGATAGGACCTACCCGGCCAGGGTGGTGAGGATAAAGTGAAATTAGCTCTACCACGCTAGTTATCATTACAATGGTAAGTAGGGGTACTGGGGAATCTTTCTTGCTGTCAATTAATTGTGGGACACGTGGGACTATCCTACCTTGCCCTAACATATCTAGAGAACTGTGTTTAGTTCTTGGCATGTCAAGAAGCATCTCTTAGGTGGACCAAATACCAGGCACTGTGCTAAGCTATGGGGATTAGAAGCTAAGGAAAAAACTGGTCCCAACTCTCAAGCAATTCCCAGCTGAACGGGGCAGACAACTAGCAAACAACTATAGGCAAACGAGATCTACACAGGCTAGGTCGGGGTAGTCTCGGAGGTCAGACTCTAGCCAAGAGGGTCTGGGCAAAGCTTTTGGCAGAAGGTGGCATTTTAACGTGACTTGAAGGAAGGCAGGAGGGACTTTTAGGAAGGTTTTATCTGTGAGTTGGACTAGGGTGTCAGGTGAGTGTCCCTCATGATGATGAAGAGCCTAGAGGGGTTACGGTTTCAGGATAAGGGGACGGAGCAGGAATGTTTGGCTTGGAGAAAAAAAAGACACCCCCCCCAAAAAAAAAAATTCTATTCATTCTGCTTGGTCTCCAGAAAGCAGAACTAGGTACCACGGGAGAAAGTGGAAGAAGTCCTTTCATTTGGAAGAAAAGCCCCGACAACGGCTGCCCTGACGCGGACTGGGCGGCCTCAGAAGGGCACGCGCGTTTCTCCAGCGTGGACTTCAGCGCCAGGCTAGTGCTGAACGCTTGCACCCCGTATCTTCTGGGGGGTGGGCTCCCCCTTTCAGGAAGCCTTCGAACCAAAAAGGCTGCCGGGGTGTGCTGCGGGTCGCACGGCGCAGGCGGGGGGCTCCAACGTCTCTGACAGCGTCGAGATTCCCGGACCCGGGGTTTCCCGGACCGAGGTCCCGAGACCTCGCCCCCGACGACCAAAGAGACCCCAGCCCCTGGGTTCTCAGCGGCAGGCTCGCCACCTCGCCTCCCACGGCAGCCGCCCAAGCGGCCGCCTCCCCTAGCTCGGGCCGGGAGCGGTCCCGTGGCCCAGCCTCCCACTCATGCAGACCAGTCTGGTCCTGCCCGGGCCGCGGCCTGGGCACGGCCAACCACGTGGGCCTGGAAAGACGCAGCCGAGCTCGGCAAGTCGTGGGCCTCCCCGGGCCTCCAGGGTCCGCATCCCTAAAATGGGCCCATTTCAGCGCGCAGGGGCTGCGAGGGCTCCCGGAGCTCCCAGGCTAGCCCAGCGGCAGCCCCGCGCCTCCACGCCGCTCTCGTCTGCCCCTCCCCCTCCCCGGCCGTCCTTCCCGCCCCTCCACTCGACAGCGCAGCCTAGCGGCAGGGAGGAAGGAGCCGCGGCAGCAGGGGCGGAGGGAGGAGGGGAGAGAGGGCGAGAGGGCGGAGCAGGGACCGCCCCTTTCTCTTAACGGACAACCCCGTCCGGCCAATCTCCTTCCCTAGCCCCTCCCCGTGTCCCCCGCCCCTCCCAATGAGAGCCCCGAGAAGGCGGGATTTCCGCCTCCCCGCCGTGTTGTCGTCTCTTCTCTGGCTTCTCCGCCGTTGGGCCTGCAGAGCGAGCTCCGGGGTCATGGACGCCGCTTAGGGTCTCCTGACGCGTCTTAGGAGGGACTCGGGACGAATTCGCTCTTCGCCAGGAGGGTCCACCCCCATCCCTGGCCCCTCCTCCCTCAGGTGAGAGCCGGCCTGGGGGGCGCCGTGGCCGCGCCTCGGCGGGGGCCTACGCTGTCCGTCCGCCCGCCCGTCCTTCCATCCATCCCGGGAGCGAGAGGTTCCCCGCTCGCTGCCTCCCTCCTCTCCCTCCCCGGGGCGGAGCCGGGTGCGGGCACCCTTGCGGGAATGGATCCCTGCCGTGACCCGCCCCTCCCCCGCTCCTTTCTAAAGGCGGACCGAGAGTGGTAAAGTTTTAATTTGTTTGGGTTTCTTCTGCCCCGCCCCCGAGCCGGGCTGGGGGCCCCGGGGAGGGCTGGGGCCGTGGGAGGAGGTCGCCCCCCCACCCTCCCGGGGGCTCCGAGCCGTCCGCGTCTGCCCGGCCCGGGAGCGCTCAGCTCTCCCTCGGCCGGGTCAGGGCCGGTGGATGCAAAAAGGAGACCCCGCTGGGCCGAGAGGATGCCCACGAGGTGGGCTGGAAGTCGGGGTCGCGGAGGGGGTGAGCGGGCGGGAGCCTCCCCTCCGCCGCCGCTTCAGCACCCTGGGCAGCTGCCCGGGTTCGGGTCTCGTGGACGGCGTGGGCACGAGGGGGCACTGGGATGCCCGGGAGCCCGACTCCTCGCAGCCCCCGAGACCCGGGGTCCGGCTTCTGACCCATGGAGGAGGGTGCGGAGGGGCTCCTCCCCGGGGGCTTCCGAGACTCGTTATCCTGGGGGCAGGAGCAGCCGGGGAGGGTTGGGGACGCTGTGTGACCGGGCCCTACGGGGCAAGCTCCTGGTCAGGGACCTCGGCTGCGGGACTGGAGAGTTTGCTGGCCTGAGGGATCAGGATGACCCGACTCTGTGTGACCTTGGCCTGGTCATTTACCCTCTCCGAGGCTCAGTTTCCCCATCTTTAAAAATAGATGATCTTTGTGGTCGAGTTCTAAATTTATGGGATTTAAAGCCCGAGAATTCTGGGAGAGCCATCAAAGTCCTTAGCCATCTCCTTAATGTGCCTTAACAGCCTAAATACCGGCTCTGCAAAGGTATTTGAAATGCTGACGTTAGGGCTAGTGGCATGTCTTGGGTGCTCTTTCTTGGATCCGTTTGAGCAGTGTGGTACAGTGGCAAGAATCAGACCTGGTCCTTACTGCTACTATGTGACCTTGGGGAAGTTTTGGGGCCTCAGTTTTCTCAGCTGTAAAATGAGGAAATGGAGCTAAGTAATATTTCAGATCTCTATTAACTCCAAATCTGTGATCCTGTGACAGTATAATCCAATTATATTAGTATAAAGGTATGTTTGAGCATGCTTTTTGTTGCTTCCTATATAAATAATGGAAACAAAATGAGTAAAAGAATTTCCTGTTTGTTTTGTGTGACTTTTCCCTTAAAAATGCCTACATTTTAAATGAAAAAAATCAGTGACTGTTAGACTTTTTATGTGTAAATTCTGGGCTTATAGTCTCCTCTTACCTTTCCAGTCTTATATCTTATTCCTCTCCATGCACTCTTCAGTACAGTTGAAGCTGGCCTTTTGGCTGTTCATGAACAAGATTTTTCGTCACTTGGCTCTAGGGGGTCTTCTCCATTAGATTGTGAGCTTCTTGAGGTCAAGAACTGTCTTGGACTGTCTTTTCCTCTTTCTATATTCTTAAAGCTTAGTACAGTGCCTGTTACATAGTAGATGCTTACTGTTTATTGTTTGATTGGACAGTAATAATGTTTACTGGGAAGTAATTCAGCCAGCTCACATCATGTCACCATATTGTGTCACATGGCATTTTGACATGAGACATTACAAAAAGATTGTATTAATTGGGAAAATGTTAGGATCCTCAAAAGAGAGGGCCAGAATTATTATTTAGACAAAACAGTTACTACTTATTAATCAAAAGTGTTTCGTAAATACCTTATATGTGATAGGCACTATATTAGGCATTGGGGAGACGGTGGCAAAAATGAAACATCTCCTTGTCCTTGGAGAGCTTCCATGTTTTTGAAGGAGACCACATTGACAAATATCTACATAGTAAGTTTTTTTTGTGGGGAGGGTGCTAGCAGCTGGGTGAGAATCAGATCTTGTAGAAGATGATGCTTGAGTAGACTTTTGAAGGAAAAAAAGGATTTCTAAGACATGTGTGATGTGTGCAGTTCATGTAAAGGAATTGGAAAGTTGTATATGAGGAATTTCAGAGAGGCTAGTTTCACTGAAGGGTATATGAAAGAGAGTAATGTATAATAAAGTTGGAAGGGAAGTTAAAAAATCATAGTGATGAATATGTAAATGTGAAAACTATAGTACAGAATATCTTATTCTGTTATTCTATTAGTAATATTCTATTAATGAGAAAGGAACTTACTTTTAATAACTTGGATATTTAGTACAGATGAAATCACCTTCATGTGTTCCTTGTATTTACCATCTCGATTTATTGTTTTTCCAAGCTAGAAATCCTGATTAGCCATTTTGAAAAAGTGTGTGTTTTAGTCACAAGGAATACTGGATTTGGGAATGGGAGAGGGGAAATACAACAAGATTAGTGCAAATCTGTTGCTACTACTAGAAATAAAATCCAAATCTAGTTTTCTGCTGGGGGAAGGGAGAGGGGGGCAGCAGCATCACTCTAGTAAGTAAATTTAGCTATGTTTTTCTATTACTATAAAGTTGATTTTTTTAGTTCTCGTTACTCATACAGTCATTAGACTTACTAGTAGATGTTCATGCAGAAAGGTCACAGGATTTAATTCAACAGATATTAAGTGTTTACTATCTTCATCTTAATGTTCTAGTTATTGTATAGAGACAGGTAGAAAAAGCCATATGGTGATGTGAAATGAGTACTGTACTCGGATTTAAAAGGCTTAGTTTGAACACTGACTCTACCACTTGATAACTGAACAAAATGTTAGAATGTTTTATTGAAAGGATGTTTAAAAAAAGAAGTCAGTGTGGCTGTATTTTTTAACTTTTCAAATTTTTTTTTGTCCTGAACTTAATAAATACCAAGTGGGAGCTTTTTCATTTACAAAAACCAAAACAGAGTATTGCTCATGAAACTAAATACAATAATATATAGCTTACTTTATTAAAGCATATCCTCACTGCAGTACATTAAGTGCCAAAAGCTGTCCCCCTTCTCAGCATTTCCTTGGGAATTCCTTCTGTTTTTTTTTTTTGTGAAGTTATTAAAAATAACTTCATTGATGCTATTATCTTTTTTTGTTTTGTTTTGCTCTCATTGGTCAATCAGTAAGCATTTATTAAGCCTTACTATGTGCCAGGTGCTGTGTATTAAGCACTGAGAATACAAATATAGGCTAAAAGGTGGTACGTGGGGTTGCTGGGGTGTGCTGCTCTATTCTAATGGGAGAGGACTACACTTAAAAACAGAAGCTGAAAAAGGGAAAGAGGGTGGCATGTTGGAGAAGGCCAAGACTGTAACCTTGTGAGAGATGACTGGCCTTAAATGGAGTCACTGAGAGGCGCCATTCAGAGGGAAAGGCCACAGGGGCTGAAGATAAATTCATAGGTGGGAATTACACAGCTGAAGTGCTTTCCAGGGTGAAAAGGTTTGTGGGACATTGTGAAGAAGCCACAGTTCAGACTGAATCTTACCTGTGGGATCTGAAAATCATTCCCTCCTTATTCTTTATACAGTATTGCCCTCTTGGGGAAGAACAAGAACAGAAGACTGATGTTGTTCCCAAAAGTTGGGGATAAGGTTACCATGGTCAACTCTTTGTTTGTAGTTCTTGCTATTCTGACTTCACTTAAACCCTTTCTGCACATCCAGGATGATCAAGAAATGGAGTACCACCAGCAGCTCTAGGATTTGCACCTTCACATTAGGTGCTGCCCTGAAGCTCTGGTGAAAGGTCTCTGGGCAGATGTCTTCTCAGGGTAGGCCTTCTTTTCTTGGGGGTGTCCAAGCACCTTCATATATTAAGGCAGGGTATCCCCTGCATCAGGAGCTGGGAATCTGGCACCCACAGAACACCCTATCTATCTTGTAGCAAGTTTGCAAAATCACACAGAAAAAATCCAAATTACATCCACATCTGAAAGTCTGTCTCATTCTATACCTCTGATCCATCACTTCTCTGTCAAGAGGTAGGAGCCATGCTTCATTCCCCACCCCGGTCTTTTGAAATTGTGATTGGTCATTACATTTTTTCTTTTAAGTCTTTGTAACATTGTAGTAATGTAAGTTATTTTCCTGGTTCTACTCACTTCACTCTGTCACTTCATGCAAGTTCTTTTCGTATATCCTATTATGCAATGTTATCTAATTGCATTCATATACCATAGTTCGTTCAGCTGTTCCTCAGTTAATGGACGCTCCCTTAATTTTAGTTCTTGGTTACAAGAGTACCCCTGTAAACTCTTTTGCATATGAGGCTCATTTCCCTCTTTTATCTTTTTGGTAGTATTGGTGGGTCAGAGGGTATCCACAGTTTTGTGACTTTTTGGGTATATTTGTAAATTGCTTTCCATAGTGGCTATACATTTCACAACTCTACCAGCAGTGCATTAGAATTTGTGTCCCCCCCCATCTTTTCTAATTGTTGTTTTCCTTTTTTTGTCATTTTTGTCATGGGTATGAAGTAGATCCTTGAAGTGGTTTTAATTTGCATTTCTCTTATTTAGTGATTTGAAGTATTTTTCATTTTGAGAACTGCCTGTTCATATTCTTTGATTGTCTGCTGGGGAGTAGTGACTTATTTGTTAAGAGTTGATTGACTTTTGTTGGGAGAAAGGGATGTCATGGGAAATGGCCAGCAATGTAAAAAAAAAATCATGAATGAATGTTTACAAAGAGAAAGAAAATGAAGAAATGCTCACAAAGATCCAGCATGGTGTTGCTTGACTCAACAGAACTTTTTAACTTAGGAGCTGTCACAGCCAATATTCTCAAAAGTATATAGCCTTTGAGGACATAGAGTGAACCTTAAATCAACATCAGAGTAGGGAGTAGGATATGATGGAAGAATTGGATGATAATCTGATTAAAAGAAGTACTTTTATATTTTTATATGCTAGTAGTTATTCTGTAGTTTCCTAATATAGATATGGGATAATTTCATTCTCTCGGTGAAAAGGCCAAAATTCTTTTTAAAAAAATATCAAACTAGTTTCCTATAGATATGTTTTTATATTACTGAAATAACATAAGTTGATTAATCGATTACAGAGGACCACAAATATAGATAATGAAATTGAAAATATATTGTCTTGAATACTTATTTATCATTTCTAGAATTAACTCATTTTTAGCATATCCAGATACACACATATTTTACATATTTTATTGGTATTGGTTTTAACAGCACAACCAATTTCCAATTACCTGTTCTCTCTTGTAGTAGTGTTGAATGAAGTAAATCTAAAGAAGTTTGGTTTTTTAATGGAAAAGCACAAAACTTTCAAAATGGTTAGTAATTTTTAAATAGTAAGACTCAAGATTTCATTAACAGGTAGGGGAGTAACAGAATAATATGAAGAAGAAAGAGGTTATTGGTTACTTAAAACCTTGTGTTGTGTCATTGATGAAGCTAAGAATAAGACACTCAGCCTTGTTTTGTATTTGTAAACCTGAAGGCATAATTTTAAAAGCTTATTGCATTAGGTTCTGAAAGATACCATTATAGTTCTTACATACAATAAACATTGATTATTTTTACTGTTGAAGCAGAGTAGTTTGTTTTGGACTTTAGAATGCATTATAGGATTAAAATGATTTCTTGTTTCCTGTATCCATATTGATTGGTGGAGATTGCTTAGAAGTGAGCCCATTATAGGTAGAAGCAGACTGAAATTGAGTACCGTTGGGGATATGCCACACATAAAAGAAGAGCTGATTGTATTGTTTTGGGGAATTTTGTTACCACTACCATGAATCAGCTGGTTATTACATGTCTGCGTACAGAAGTAAGAAAAAAAAATTCCCCAGACCAGGACTGGTAAGTGCTGTAACCAAGATAGCTACAAATGGAATATTATCCTGTTGAATGTATTGCGTACTTTCTCCTTTAATATAGGAATTTAGGTAAGCATATCACAAAGCAATCAAAACAAAAACTCTTTGGTACTGGTTACAAAATAGAGGTTCCTTAATGCCACAGATTACACAGCATGCAACATAGCACAGTGTTTAGTGAGGACAAAGAACAGACCAACTGCAATGAGGGCTCACAACTGGACTGAAACTGCCGTGAGAATTGGAAAGCACTGACAGAATGAGATTTAGGCCAATGGGATCATTCGTTTTATATAATTAAAAAGTTGTTGCATAAAGAAAACAAATTCTATTGCAATTAAAAGGGAAACAGTTAATTGGAAAACAACCTTTGCAGAAAGTTTCTTTGATAAAGTTCTCATTTACTATATTTAAGAAACTGATTCAGTTTTGTAACAAGAAATCCAAGCTATCATTATCTGTTTTAAGAAAAAAGTGTTCCAAATCACTAACATTAGAGAAGTGAAAATAAAACAACTTTCTTACACTCATCATTGTGGTAAAGAAGACAAAAGGAAAACAACAGTTGTGGGAGTAGCTTTGGGAAAATAGGTATATTAAATGACTCTGGGTGGAACTGTGAATTAATTGATCCAGCCATTCTGGAAAGCAGTTTGGAATTTTACCTAAAAAGTCACCAACTCTGCATATCCTCTGATCCCGTGGTAAACCCAAAGAGAAAAACAGTAAAAAGATCCATATGTACAAAAATAGAGGGCTGTAGTAGCAAAGAACCTGGAAACTGATGGTGTCCATTCTTGTCCATATGGTATATGAATATAATAGAATGCTGTTGTGCTGTAAGAAATGAAGTGAAGCCTTGGAAAACTTGTATGTAATTATAGAGAGTGAAATGAACAGAACCAAGGAACAATTTACACAGTTAAAACATTGTAAAGAAAACAACTTTGATCAATGTAGTGATAAACCACGATTTTAGAGGACTGCTTAACAAAGCATCCTACTTCCTTTCTGGCTTGAATGAGAACTCAGGATACAGAATGAGACATATGTGGACAATGTGGGAATTATGTTTGGTTAACTATGCTTGATTGACTTTTTGTTACAAAGGTTTTGTTTTTGTTTCTGTTTTTCAATAGGAGGAGGAACTTTGAGGAAGAGTAGAGGTTAGGGAAACGCTTTTAACCCCTTTCTCAACAAAGAAAAGAAAGTAAGAGAAGAAAGTCAAGAAATAATAACAGACAAGCAAGACAGCTTTGAAAATGTTGAATTTATCATATACTGAAAAGTAAGCTCTATATAATAGAAATTGAGTTTTAGGTACGACCACAGCATTTTGGAAATGCTCATTTTATTGGTTCAGAATTAGAAGTTCCGAATTACACAAACTCTTTTAAGTATTTAGATGTTTTTGTCTTGGACCAGCACTGAATATCTTGGCAAAACAATGGATAAGTTATCACTAGCTTGATAGAGAATTGAAATACTACTTTCTCCCCATTGCGGGAAAAATAGCTCTACCTCCAGTACCCATTAATTTTTCTTCCTTTGAGGTCCATACAATCTACATCTTCCACCAAATCAAAATCCTGGTAGTTTTTGTCTACAGATCTCCAGGACACTGTCCTTCCTTCCTGAATGCATCAGTACCTGGCTCACAGTCTTTTTCTTCTTCCTTTTACCCTAATATTTTGGAACTTAAGCATATATGTTGACACCCCCCTAAACACCCTTATTGTTCAGTTCCGTCACCTACTGACTTCTCTTTACCTAATTCTCCAGTCTACCTGAACTATACGCTGATGATGGTCATACTCTTGATCTTTCTACTGACAGATACCCTACTTTTATGTTCAGGAACTCTGAAATCTCCTTATGTAACCATACTCTGTTGACTTTCCACCTTTCCATCTGCTTTCCCACACCAAATTTCTTTCTTTGTTTACACTATGACCTCTAGTTCGTTAACCCCTCAGTTCTCTTCTAGAATATCATCCCTGAATTGCTCATTCTCTTCTTTTTTCTCTTTATATTGACCTTTTTGTGAACCAGTTAAGCTCTTTACTGTCTTCTCTTGTGTCCCTATCCTCCTCATCTTATTGCTGATTGTTCCCTGAAGCCAACCTCAGCCTTAGATCACTTCCATCCTCTGGTGCCTTACCCCTACGCAGATAACTGGCAAACACAGTTGGAGAAATTCACATACCCACTCTGAGTCTGGTACAGATTTCATCTCTGCTGCTAGAGTTCTATTCTTCATTATCAAAACTTGCTGTCCCATTCCCCTTGATGGATATTACAAACCTTTTCATTTCTCCTCAGACCTTATCTGGTCCCACTTGGCTGCTCACCTGGCTGTTATCATTATCCCCAGAAATCCATTCTTTCAAAAAATCCATCAACTAATTGATTGAAGACAGTGTGCTATCTGATACAGGCGCTACATATATATTCATATTCAACATTTTTACTTTAGTCATGTTGCAAAGAAGAATTGTTACAATGGGAGTAACCATGAAAAAAAGAAACAAACATAAGAGAACAAATAGTATGCTTCCATCTGAATTTAAACTCCATAGATTTTTTTTCTCCACATGGATGGCATTTTCCATCACGAGTCTTTTGGAGTTTTCTTAAATCCTTGCATTGCTGAGAAGAGTTAGGTCTATCAAAGTCATTGCACAGTGTGACTGTGACTGTGTATAATGTTCTCCTGGTTTTGCTCACTCCACTCAGTATCAGTTCATGTAAATCTTTCCAGGTTTTTCTGAAATCTGCCTGCTCATCATTTCTTATGGAACAATAATATTCCATTACATTCATATACCACAACTTGTTCAGCCATTTCCTAATTGATGGGCATCCCCTCAGTTTCCAATTCTTGTCCACCACATAAAGAGTTGCTATAAATATTTTTGTACGTGTGGGTCCTTTTCCCATTTTTATGATCTCTTTGGGATACAGATCTAGAAGTGATACTGGTGGATCAGAGGGTATGTTGCATTGTGCTTTGGGCATAGTTCCAAATTGCTCTCCACAATGGTTGAATCAGTTCACACAACTCCACCAATAATGCATTAGTGTACCAATTTTCCCACATCTCCAACATTTATCATTTTCCTGTTTTGTAATGGTAGCTAATCCAACAGGTGTGATGTGGTACTTCAGAGTTTTTTGATTTGCTTTTCTCTAATTAGTAGTGATTTAGAGCATTTCAGAAATTCAAAAATCAGATCAGCTCTGAAACTCAAACCATCTCAGTACTCCTGGCTCCTTGGGCCCTTTCCTTCCTCTCATTGGAGTGGGTAGAGGAGAGCTCCCAGATTTTCTATTTTAGGAGAAAACCCAAAGCAGACACCTTATCATTTTCTACAGGACTTTATCATGCCTTTCTGTGCTGGGTGTTCTTTTCCCCTCCCCCGACTTTCAAAAAATGTATCATCCTCCCTTATTTGATTGTGAGCTCCTTTTGGGCAATGATTGTCTTATTTTTGGTTTTCCTAATGCTTACCACACAGAGACTCTTAAATATTTTTTGATTGACTGCAAACCTCCTGTCTGTTCCCTCTTCCCTCATCTTTTCAACTGAGAACCTTGCCTCATATTTTTTCAGAAAATAATTAACACCATTTACCACGAGTTCCATAACTTCTCCCCTCTTCCTTATCTCATATCACTCAGATGCCTTCTGCCATGTATCTGTTGGACTCTTTCTTCACCTCTGTCCCATGGCAGCTAACTCCTACCTGCAAAATGATCCTACTGCATCTGCTCTCCTCCAGCAGATGTCCCCTTTTGTCATCCTAACTCTCACTGCAGTCTCTTTTCTCTCTGCTGACTACTTCCCAATATGCCAGTGATTGCTTTACTCCACAAAAACCAGGTATCTCACTTATTCCTTCCATCCCTATTCATTATTATCCATATTTGAAGCTAAACTCCTCAAAAAGCCGTTTATAAAAGGTGTCTCTGCTCTCCTCTCACTCTCCTTACCTCTTACAATCTGGCTTCTGACCTCATTCCACTGAAACTACCCTTTCCAAAGTTACCTTTGATCTCCTAATTGCCACATCCAGTGGTCTTACTGCTCTCTCTGCAGCCTTTGACATCATTCATCACCCTGTTCTCCATGATACTCTTTTCTCTCTGGGTTTTCAGGGCATCGGTCTCTTGTAGTTCTCTTCCATTTCTGTTGTTCCTGTGCTGGATCCTCATCAGGGTCATGCCCTCTAACTGTAGGTGTCCCTCAGGGTCCTCTCTTGTGCCCTCTTCTCTTCTTCCACTATAGTACTTTGTGATCTCATCGGCTCCCATCTTCTTGAATCTAGCTTTCCAACCTAACATCTCTGCTGATTCACAGTATGAGCTGTCTTTCAGACATTTTGAAATGGATGTCCATACGTGTTTTAAATTCAGCATGCCCAAAACTGAACTTGTTATCTTTCCCCCATCCAGAATTCCTCCAAACATTCCTGTCATTATCAAGTGCACCACTCCTTCCAGTTCCCTAGGCTTGCAACATAGTTATATCCTCAACTTCTCACTTTCTATTCCCCTTCATATCCATTGCCTCCAATCTATTGCCAATGCTTGTCTATTTTCACCTTTGTAAAATCTCTTAAATTCCTTCCCCCTCCCCCCCATACTCCCACCACTATAGTAGTGGCCCTCAATAGCCAAAAGGGTCTATCTGCCTCAAATCTCTGCTCAATCCAGTGCATCACTCACTAAAGTGATTTTCCTAAAGCTCAAGTCAGGGTCATTTCACATTCCCCCATCCCTCATAAGCTCCAGTGGCTTCCTGTTGCTTTCAGGATCAAATAGAAAATGTTCTGATGGACATTTAAATCCCTTCATAATCAAACCTCTTCCTGCCTTTCTACTCTTCTTATACCTTACTCCCTGACACATTCTCTTCCGATTCAGTGACGCTGGATCCTGGACTGTTTCACAAACAGGACCGAATCCCTCATGCCTGGATCGCACTCCCTCCTTATTTGTGCCCATTGGCTTCTTTCAAATCCCAGCGAGTCCTTACCAGTTTTTCTTAGTTCAAGTTCTTTTCTTCTGTTGATTATTTGTATACAGTTGCTTGCGTGTTATCTTCCCCATTAGACTGTGAGCTCCTTGAGGGCAGGGATTACCTTTTCTTTTTTTTTGTATTCCCTGTGCTTAGCATATTAGCATAGTGCCTGGCACATTGTAGGCACTTAAATGTTTATTGACTAACTGGGGTATCTTTTCTATTTTCTTAGTTTTATCTCTTAATAGGGTTAGTAGTATTGTGAGTGGGGGTTATGAAAAAGTATTAATGAAAGTAATTAAAAGGAAATTTTGGAAATGAAGCCCTTTTTGTTTTTAATTTGTAGCCGTGAATTAGGTTATAAAGAAAGTAATTGGAAGAATATTTTATAAAATGCAAACCATTATAGTAAAAGGTTTATCTTTTCTATGAGAGAAGTGATTATTTCTCTCCTATTAATAATCACTTATTAAATTAGGCCCAGGATTTTTTCAGAAGCCTATGGTTCAGTTCTGAAGGACATCCTGATAATGAGATTGGGTTGATTTTCTTAATCTTCAAACCCTGCCCAGATGGGGAAGCCATTATGTCCTGGTTTGAATAGAGATAAATTCTTGGATCGATTTGCCCAGGGCTGGGTGTAATTTGGAAGTAAATAACATGATCAAGTCACTGTCCCCCTAGCCTCTCATAAGAAAAGGTCCACCTTTCATTATAATATTCATTCTCTTCTTAACCCATCAGTCCATTGCCTACCCTTCCAAAGGCATATAAGTGCCCTTTGGCAGGGACATTGAGTGGGTTCCCTTTGTCATTTGAGAGTGTCATTTACCCTTTTATTAATAATGTGCTGGCATTATTAATAAGAATGATTAATTACCCTAAAGTTATATCTCAAACTTTTTAAACATTACATTTATATGTTATTTGTTGAAGAAATTGAGAAGCAAGAGAATATTCAGCATATTTGATTTCTTGAATTAAATATCTCCATAATGCTAAAGACTATGAATATTAGATTTGAACAGTTAGAAAATACGTGGATTTTGCTTTAATTATATTTATTTCCAAGGCTAATTCTTTAAGCATTTTCCCCTTCGTTATAACCCTTGGTAAGTACAATTGTGTTTGTATAATCATCATAATGTTTGTTACAAATCTTGTATTTCATTCATTATTTAGTTCAGGTGCATGTGTTCAATCTAGGTCAGAATACCTCATTTAAAAAATT
Source organism: Potorous gilbertii (assembly GCA_028658325.1). Lineage (NCBI taxonomy): Eukaryota > Metazoa > Chordata > Mammalia > Diprotodontia > Potoroidae > Potorous > Potorous gilbertii. The sequence goes on from CM053771.1 coordinate 511,247,877, forward strand.
TTCAAAAAGAAACTAAAATATAAACTTCTTGAATTTTGTCAGCTTCTCCCCCCACTACCCTCTACAACTGTAAACAGTAAGTAGAGTTTAGTTTTCAGCCAAATACATACATGCACATTAGTGCAATTCCTTAGTTGGCTATTTTTTAGTTTAATGTATAAAAATATTTGGTTTTATTTTCCCCAAAAGCAATTTCTAAACTTGTTTTTCTGTTATCTCTCTGACTTGTAATGAATATTATTGAGAGAACAGATACTTACCTTAGTTCATGAGGATAATATCCATATTAATGGGGTCTAGTATGTTCTGTTGGGAGTTAGGAGATAATTCACAAATCTACTTTTGTGTTCTTTTCAGAAATTCTATAAAAGTCTCAAGTAATTCCCCAGCTCAACCAACCAGCCCTAATGTGCCTGTCTTTCCATGACTGGGCAGTTAGGTGGCACAGGGGTTAGAGTGGCAAACCTGAAGTCATGATCTTCCTTAGCTCAAATCTGGCCTCAGACACTTACTGGCTATGTGACCCTGGGCAAGTCATTTAGCCCTATTTGCTCAGTTTCCCCATCTGTATAATGAGCTAGAGAAAGAAATGGCCAGCCACTCCAGTATCTTTGCCAAGAAAAAAACCCAAATGGGGTTATGAAGAGATGGACATGACTGAAACGACTTAAGAACAATAAGCTTCCTGTGATAATTTCCGGCATTGACAACCATTGCTGTCTTTTGTAGTTTTTAGTAATTTGCTGGGTGTGAGGGGAAGCCTTAGGGATATTTTTGTTTGCATTTTTCCCTTTATGTTTTGGACAAATTTTTCCTGTGGGTAATATTTTGCATTTCTTTTGGGAACCATTCTTTATCCTTTGATCATTTATTAATTTGATAATAGCTTTGTTATATATTTTAATGTTCTATATTTGTGGTATGTTGAACATTTAGTGACTAGTTAATGCAAAGGTTTTTTTCCATGGGGCTGCTTGTGCAGCTTTTTCCTCTGATGACTCCTAAAGATGAAGTTGAGGGACTTTCTCCTTCATAGATACCCCTTTCCTTGATGTTGCCTAGTTCCCTTTTGTTTAATGTATTTCTACAGCAAGTATGTGTGTTCAACTTTAGTTGAGTTTTATGTTTCGTATACGAGGTAATGAGAAGCCTGTTTCCTCTTTCCTGATTTTATATTTGTATATTCTTCTCATGTACTGCATTTATGTGAAATCCTAAGTTCCTGTTCTTCCAGATTTTGTTTCTAGTATATTCCTTTCTTTCTATTTTTTCTTTCATTTCTTAAAATTCAACAAAGTAAAAACTGAAACAACAAAATGCCCAAAACACACGAAAAATACCTTACCTATCTTTTTCTTGTGTTTGTCTTATTTAACTTTCTCTGTGATGTTTGATGATGTTAGTTTGAAGGGACACTTCTCTCCCTTAGAATGTAAGCCCAATTCATTATTTGCTCAGATATATTTAACTTTTTGGGTTTCTTTTTCCTTGTTTTGTTTGCATTTCTAAGTTTATTCTCAGTTCTAGTCTTTCCATCAAGATTGCTGGAAAGTGCTGTCTTCTATTAATGGTTCATTTTTTTTGCCTGTAGGATCTGCTGTAGGGTCTTCTGCTGTGGCTGCTAATGCTTAGCACTGTTTAGGCACTTATCACAGCTTTGTCCTCTGCTTTTACTTGGGGTCACAGCTGGGTTCTAGCTTAAGGTACCCCTTACTGGGGCTTATGTTTTGTGATGTCTTTATTTTGTGTATGGTCCGACTTCGTGCCAGTATATGGGAATTTGAATAGATTTCCCTCCTCTTCCACCTAGTCGTTTTTGTGGCAAAGTAGATAGAGTGCTAGATCAGAATCAGGAAGTTCTAGGTCAAAATCTGACCTCAGACCATGTGACCATGGGCAAGCCACTCTCCACTTCCGTTTCTTCATCTGATTGAGTCTTGCCTTTGATTAATTAAGTCTTTAACGAGAAACTGTATACATATATATAGTAGAGAGAGTTTTAACCAATAAGATGTGCAGGTGGGCTCCAACGATTCAAATACATGTGGGCTCTAGCCAATTAGATGATGAGTAGAACTGTATATAAAGAGCCAAAGCTGAGAGCAGCAGACATGAAGAGAGCCAGCATTGAAAGGGTGAGCCAGCACTGAGAAAAGAGTGGAAAGGAAGACCTCTGATAGATTGGAGGAAGCCCTTTCTATTGGTCTGTGTTGATTTCTCCAAAGTCTTTTCTGTTGGTCTGTATTTATTTCTGGTCTTTATAAATGAATTGAGATGATGGTGCTGGTGGTTGGTTGTTAGTATTGTTGTTGCCCTGCTTAGCTTTGTTTTCTCAGAGACAATCTGTGGAGTGGAGCAGTCCACATGAGCTGAGATATGGAGTAGGAGCAGAGAGTTGCCTACATGTGAATCCAGGCAAGAGTTTGGAGCGGTCAACCCACAGAAAAAGACCCATGGGCCTTGGAAGCCAACCTCAAGTTAAAATGGAAGAGGACTTTATTTGGACATGATACTGATTGAATAATGTGTTTTACTTGAGCACGTTAGCTATAGTTATGAGATATATACTGATTGAATGATGTTTTTCTTAAGCATGATGCTACGAATGTCATGCCTTACTTTACTGAAAAGTGCTTAGTTTGTGGCTGAAAAGAGTTCCTTATACTCTGTGATTAGACCATTGAAATCATTCACAGCAGCAGTCCTCAGGTATGTTGCTGGTGATTGGTATTCTATAGATACATGCTAGATTGATAGGATCAGTTGAATATTGTAAATGCTACATTAAGAAATCAGTATTTTTTTGGTCCCCTTATTGTTCTTATGTGCTTATTTTTCAGGTGATTAAGATGCTGTTATCCATAGGGATGTTAATGTTGTCAGCCACACAGATATATACTATTCTGACTGTCCAGCTGTTTGCATTCTTTAACTTACTACCTGTAGAGGCAGACATTTTAGCGGTAAGTACATCCGAAACAAATTCATGTCTGAAATAAGTGGAAGAAAAATGGAACAGAACACCACTCAAGCCAGGGGCAGGGGGGTGGGGTGTGGTGTGTGTGTGTGTGTGTGTGTGTGTGTGTGTGTGTGTGTGTGTGTGTTTCAACTTTTATGATATACTTATTCTATGGAACATTCAAGTAATTAATAATTAGAACTCCCATGGTTTTCCTAATGGTTTGAAACTTACTACAGATGTTTTGTGATTTGGGTAGAAGTATAACTGAAAAAAATGACACATTTAAATAAGAGTGTTTGGGACGCTGCAGGTATTTTATACTTATGTTGTTTTTATCAATTCTGTTAAGCTGTGAAGATGGTCTGGGGAGAAAGCCCTCAATGACTGTGACTATTGCCCAAACCTTAAGATGATTTTCTCTTTTAAAATATTTTGATTGATAACTTTTGTTTCTAACTCACATATATTCAGTAATACTGCTCCTTCTCTACTCCCTTACAAGAGAATAAAAACATTTAGCTAAATTAACTTAATACATCAGCCAAAATCTGTCATTCTGCGTAGTGTTTACATTTCAAGTAATTCACCTCACCAAGAAGGCGAAGCATAGTCTTAAACTCTTTGGAGTGTAAGCTTGCTCAGTATAGATTTACAGCTATTCAGTTTCAGTTGTTGTAGTGTGTCATTATGTGTATTGTTTTGCTGGTTCTCCTTCACTTTGCTTCGGTTCATGTAAGTCTCATTATACTTCTCTGTAATCCTTACATTCATTGTGTCTTAGAACGTTGCAATTAGCCATTGCATTAATGCATGACAGTTCATTTAGTCCATTGATGATGGGAATCCACTTTGTTTTTAGTGCTTAACTACTACTAAAAGTGTTGATTTTGATTCTTTTTATCATTGACCTCTTGGGTCAATTGTTGTAGTGATTTTAGTCACTTTCTTAAAATAACAACTGGTTGGACCAATTTTAAGGCTTTTCTTATACTTGAAAACACAGACTTTTCTAGTGTCATTTCTTTGAAGGGTTAATGTCCCAAATAAGTTACAGTTTTATTGATTACTTATTGCTTATTAAAATTGAGCTAAGAATTTGAAACGTTATAAAATGACCAGGAATCTCTAGGGTTAGCAAGAAGCTGACCTGTATGGTTTTGCTGGACTTTATTTATACAAATAAATACCTTTGTAAATGAGGTCTCTGAAGGTCTTGGATTCTCTTCAGGATGTGAGACTATGAACTAGGGACACTTTGTGGTAGTCATCACACATTAGGGTGGGTTCCCCCTTTTGCTTATACTACTGGTATATGTTCATTACCTGCAAGACTGGAACTTTGGATATCCGTTGATATTATAAGAATAACCTTTTAAAACGTGTCAATTTTAGTCTAAAGTTGATATTCTTATGGGGGTATTGAGACTGTGCCTAGAAGCTTTTGTCTGGCATGGGAGTGTGGTTCCTACTAAATTATTAAGACTTCTTATATAGACCTCTTAATGTCTTCAAGGACTAGCCTGGTTAAATTTGAGGGAAGCTCATTACCAGGTTGGTTGCAATGTGTTGAAATTATTGTCCAAAAAAACCTCATGAATATGATCTAAGATGGTAGAGGGGTTGTGATCAGCAATGGTGATATTGTAGGTGCTTGACATATTAGTATTGATGGAGAATAGGTGTTAGGCATATTTTTGCCATCTTTTGTGTGAAAATGCATTTGTAGATGAGAAATTAGGAGGATTTTACATATGCATAGCATAGTTGAAGTAGCAATAGAACTGATTGAATATAATTATAAATGCATTATTTTCATTGTTGCATAATGTGAATCCAACTTGACCTTTTTAATTTTATATTTAGTATAATTTTGAAAATGTGTCACAGACATTTGATGACCTGCCAGCAAGATTTGGTTATAGACTTCCAACTGAAGGTTTAAAGGTAGGTAAGAAATGGTATTTAGAATATAGTTAAACTATTAATGTCATTTTTAATAAAATATTTTGTTGATATTTAGAGTATCTAAAGTATAGATATATAATTTCCTAAAAGTTTTTAACATTTTGACCAGTTAAACCTCATTTTTTCTTCTCCATTATAGCTTGTCATTAGTTTATGTGAAAAGGTTATGTTTCAGAAATTCATTTTTAATGCCAATATTTGGAATTCTTGAGTGCTGCATTTCTAATGATATATTTTTACATGGCACATTAAGGCTTATGAAATACTTTTTCCTCAACAAAACTGTGAAATAGGTCATGCAAGTATTGCCATCTCAGTTTTACAGATGGACCCTAAGGCTTTGAGGAGCTGAGCAGGTCCCACACTTAAGACTTCAATCTGAGCTTGCATTTGAAACTTGGTTACTTGACTTTAAAAATATCTAGCAGTCTTTTGATTGTACCAGGCTACCACCTGAGTGATGATGTAAATGCCATTTGGCTCTACAGACCCCCATACAAAACCTGATTTTTAGCTCATGTTGTGTAACAAATATTTGCCATTAAAAATAGAAAATCAAAACTGTGAGAACACATTTTTCTTTGAGCACTGTAAAATAAATTTAAACATAGCAAAACATTAAAACAAAACGGTAACGTATCCCACAGTGCCCTTAGCATAACTGAGTTGGCGTTAAACCCAATAATAATAAATCTTTCTGATGGGATCAGAAATCTACTTCACTTTGAGCCTTGTCTAAGCCTCTTTGGCTTTGCTTGCTTCACTTTGCATCAACTCATATAGTTCTTTCTGTGTTTCTTCATCATCTCCATCATTTTATTTTATTAATAATGATGCTTCATTTTATTAACCTGCCATAATATGTTTAGCCTTTCCCCAATTAATGGACATCTAATTTGTCTCCACCTTTATGCTATCACAAAAAGTGTTGCTATAAATATTTTGGTGACTATGGTAACATTCTTGTCAATGGCCAACTTGAAGTGTAAGCCTAACAGTAGAATTTGTGGGTCAAAAGGTGTAAGCATTTTAGTCTCGGTATTTGCAGAATTCTGGATTGCTTTCCAGGAATTATTATACTGATTTGCAGCTCCACTAGCAATTTGTCTGTCATCCCAGGCTGATGGACTGGTAACATTACTATTCCTAAGAGTCTTGGTTTCTGGGTCCTGGGCTATCTCCATCAGGTTCAGAGAGGAGATGGTAGCCAAGGTAGTGATATGCTTTTGACTTTCCCTGGTACGTACTGCATCTTGTTTCTCAGGGCATGTTGCTGTATCAGCTAGGCAAGCTGTACTGCTCTGTGTATGGCATTTGCTTGGCAGTTGGTGGGGATGACTGGCTCTTTCTCCACAAGGGTTGCTGGCAATGAGAGTGGGGCTGGGAATGATTTAGGGGGTACTACTATTCCCAAAGCTTTTGGGTTCAGGTCCTGGATTTAGAGTCTCAGGGGAGATGGTAGTCAAGGTGATGGAGCATCACTGTGCTACAAACATGGTGGAGATGAAGAGAGAAACACAGGAAGATCTATATGAATTGATGCAAAGATGATGGTTTGACTTGCTTGGTACATGCCGCCTCTTGTTAACAGGGATTTTGTTCTTGAAACATAAAAGATAAAGTGAGCTTAAATAAGAGACTAGAGCAGGATATATTAATTTTGTAGCTGAACTTTAAAAAGTAGCAATCATTACCTTAGACCAAATAGCAGCTAATTTAGTTTTGATTAAGAGAGAGCTAAACTACATTTTGCTGAAAGAATCTATTGATAGTGAATTAATATCAATATTTAACATAGGAACTCAATAACATTGCATCTGAATACTTAAAGGAAAAAATAGACAGTAAAACTGTAAGAGTTGGGGACATCAATGTACTCTAAATAAATAACGAAAAAATAAGCAGGAAATAAGTGAATGACCTGAAAAGAATTTTTAAAAAGTTATATATAGTAGATCTTACTGAATAGAAATTAAAAGGAGTGTACATAACTCTTAGCTGTATATGGCATCTTTCCAGAATTTGATACTGCAGATCTCTAGCAATCATTGGATATTAATAAGAAACATGCACGTCTTTCTGCTGTATAGGGCACCATAACAAAATTGACCATATATTAGTACATAAAAACTTTACAAACAAATGTAGAAAAGTGCAGAAATACTAAGCATTACTTTTGTTGACTGCAAAGCAATAAAATTTATATTTAGTAAAGGGTCTTTAAAGAAAGCTCAAAGTGAACTTGAGAATAAACTTCATTCAAATGAATGAGTTAAAAAAAATCATAGCTGTAATATGTAATTTTATTGAAGAAAATGATATAATTGAAGTTACATAGCAAAATTCAGTGGATGTACCCAAATCAATCCTTAGGGGAAAATTTATTTCAACATATTCATTGACAAAAGGGAGAAGTAATCAAGAATTGCTATCAGTGAAAAATAAACATCAAAATAGAAATTCGCAAGCTTCAAGAAGAAATTAATAAAATTGAAAGTGAAAAAATGCCATTGAATTAATGATTAAGGCTAAGAACTGGTTTTTAAAAAATATTTTTAAAAATTTATTTTCAGTTTTCTACATTCATTTTTAAAAGGTTTTGAGTTCTGAATTTTTCTACTCTTTCCTCCCTTTTCCCCTCCCCAAGTGGGAAAATAGTATGCAATCTGATAGAGACTATATATGTACAGTCATTTTAGTGATACTGTGAAAGAAGATTTGGAAACAAAGGGAAAAACCATGAGAAAGAAGAAACAACGAAAAGGAAATAGTATGCTTTGATCTGTAGAAACCTGTGGGGAAGACAGGATACTTTTTAAGGATTACGTTTAATACAAGTGTCTGGTTTGTTTGAAACTTGTCTACCTAAAGGAGAGTAGTAAACCAGGGAAAGGTACTTTGGAGCCAGATTTTGTAGATTCTTTTATACTAAACTAGGTCTTTTACCCAGTCAACCTTTTGCTCCACCTTAAAACTAATTTTCTTCCCTTATTAGTCTCTTTGAAAAAGCTGTCTGCATCTGCTCTCATTCTTCTCCTTTTCCTAAACCCATTGCCCTCTGCCTTTCAACCTCATTACTAAATTGTTACTTTCCTTACCAGAGTTCTTTTTTAAAATTAATTTTTTTCAACCAACAAAAATCTATCTTCTCTCTTCTACCTCTTCTTTCTTCCACACCAAAGAAAAATAAACACATCCCTTCCCCTCTTGTAAACATGTGTAGTCAAACAAAACTAATTACCACATTGTACAAGTTTAAAAAAAAGTCACAAACTGCACTCTTCTTTATCAGGAGGTGTGGATAGCATGGCTTATGAGGTCTCTGGAATTTTGGCTGTGCGTTGTGTTTATCAGAGCTCCTGAGTCTTATTTTTTTCTTTTAAATAGTGTTTTATTTTTTCCAGTCACGTATAAAGACAATTTTTACCATTAATTTTTTTAAATAAACTTTTGAGTAACAAATTCTCTCCCTCTGTTCACTCCTTCCTAAGACAGTGAACAATTTGATACAGGTTATATATGTAGAAGAACATTTCCATATTAGCCATGCTGAATAAGAACAAACAGAACAAAAGGAAAAAACTACAAAAAAAAAAAATGAGTAGTATAGTTCGTTTGCATTCAGACTCTATCAGTTCTTTCTCTGCATTTGGATAGCTTTTTCCATCGTGAGTCTTTTGGAATTGTCTTGCATCATTGTATTGTTGAGAAGAGCTAATTCAATCATGGTTGAACATTATAGAGTATTACTGTTACTGTGTACAGCGTTTTCCTGGTTCTGCTTACTTCACTCAGTATCAGTTCATGTAAGTCTTTCCAGGTTTTTCTGAGAGCATCCATTATTTGTTATACTACAATACTACATTATTAAATCACAATCATATTCTTAATACCACCACCATTCTTACACAACCAATAGTATTCATATACTACAATACTATACACAGTTGTATTCTTATACCATCGGTAGTATTCTTATACCACAATATCACATTCTTGTACCACAATTGTATTCCATTACATTTATGTGCCACAACCTATTTAGCCATTAGTTCCAATTAATTCTTTGTCACTACAAAAAAGCTATTATAATTTTTGTACATGTGGATCCTTTTCCCTTTTTTATTATCTCTTTGGGATTAAACACCTAGTAGAGGATCAAAGGGTATACACAGTTTGATTGCCCTTTGGGCATAATTCCAAATTGTTCTCCAGAATGGTTGGATCAGTTCACAACTCCACCAAGAGTACATCAGTGTCCCAGTTTTCCCACATCCTCTCCAACATATCATTTTCCTTTTCTTTCCTTTCTTCTGATAGGTGTGAGGTGGCACCACAGAGTTGTTTTAACTTGCATTTCTTTGTTTGGTAGTGATTTAGAGCATTTTTTCATAAGACTATAGATAGCTTTGATTTCTTTGTCTGAAAACTGCCTATTCATATCGTTTGACCGTTTATCATTTGGGGAATGACTGGCATTCTTATAAACTTGACTCAGTTCTCTGTATGTTTGAGAAATGATACCTTTATGAGAGACACTTGCTGTAAAAATTGTTTCCTAGCTTTCTGCTTTCCTTCTAATCTTGTTTGCGTTGGTTTTGTGTAAAATTTTTAAATTTAATATAACCAAAACTGTCAGTTTTGTAAGTGTTTTTATAAGTGTTCATGAGTCCCTCAGAAATTTTTGTCCTTAGGGTATTATTGTATAAATGGCTCTCCTGGTTCTGCTTATTTTACTCTAAATCATTTCATCTAAGTCTTTTCTGATTTCATTGAAATGGGCCCCTTAATAATTTTTTATAATACAATGGCATTCCATCATGTTCATGTATCAGAGCCTGTTTAGTTGTTCCTCAGTTGTTGAGTACCCCCTGAGTTTGCAATTCTTTGCCCATACAAATACTTTTATGTTGTGTTAGAATTTATTTTGCTTAGGACTAAGTTCTCCCCTTAATCTATTCTCTGCCCCCTCTCCTCACCTTCCCTTTTCCCTACTTTTACTTTGTTTATTATATATGTTACATCTTGCCACCATCTCAGCAGGAATACATATTGAAATGAAGCCTTTGGAACCAGCTTTTTTTTTTTCCCTGCAGCATTTTTATTTCTGTACCCAAATCTCTATACATTCTTCCCTTCTTTGATCAGATAAGAGTGAAGTTCAAGTGTAGCTTGCTCCCCACCTTGTTATCTTCTTGGATGCAGTGGATAGAGTGCTGGGGCTGGGGCCAGGAAGACCTGAGTTCACGTTTGGTCACAGATACTTATTATTCTGTGACCTTGGGCAAGTCATTTACTTCTTTTTGCCTCAGTTTCCTCAGTTATAAATAGCACTTTTCAGAGTTGTAAGATAATATTCATGAAATCACCTAGGACAATGACTGACCCATAGCAGGTGCTATGTAAATGCATGTTCCTTTCTCTCCTTGTTCATGTATTCATTTGCTTACCTTGAATATGTGAGTTAATTTTCCCTATCCTTCCCCTGTCTCCCCAGCTCTCCCCTATTTTTTTTCTTCCTGGTTCATTCTCCTTTTAAGACCATTGAAACATAACAGAACTATTCCTAGGCCTTCTGTCTCATTAGACTTTCCCTATGATTTTTGTAGGATTTAGGGGACATGCATTTATCATTTCTCCACATTAGGTAGTTTATCCTTATTTAGTTTCTTATCATTGTTCATTTTACCTTGCTATGTTTCTTTTGACTCCCATGTTTGCACTTTATAGAGTTTCTGGATAGCTTTGGTCTTCCCGTCAGGAGTGCTTTAACATTCTCTATTTCGTTGAAGGTCCAATTTTTTCCCCTATAGGATTATATTGGTTTTTTGAGGGTAAGTTTTTCTTGATTGTAAGGCTATCCTTTGCCATGTAGAATATCATATATCATAAGTTCTGCTCTTGTAGTAGCTAGATCTTGGGTCATCTTGACTGTTGTTTCTTGACATTTGAATTTCTTTGACCTGGAAATTATGGATTTTGAAAGTCATGTCCCTGGTAGTTTTTCATTTTGAGGTTCTTTCAGGAGAAGATATCTTGGATCTCCCAAGTTTTTAACCTCTACATTATCCGGAACTCCTTATCCTTTCTCACTCCATATGTCTAATTATTTGCCAAATCTTGACACTTCTACCTTCATGACATCTCCCACATGTAATCACTCTTATCTACTTACTCAAGGTACCACCTTTGTTTCTAAGTTCTCATCACCTCTTACCTAGATTATTGCAATAGCCTTTTAGTTGGTTTCCTTGCTTCAGGTCTTAACTCACTCCAGTCCATCCTACACACTGCTGCCAAAATAATTTTCATTAAATGGGGATATCACCATGTGACTTCCCTATTTAGTCAACTGAAGTACTGTCTCCTCCAGCCTCTAGGCACATTGTCACTGTGCTCAGTCTAAGAACTGGAAATTTTAAGTCAAAAGTCCCTTTAAAGTGCCATAATAAATAAATAGTACCATCAAAGGAAAGAGGTTACTTTCTTTAAAGAAGTGAATTGGGTTTGAATCCTGCCCTTAGATACTTTCTAGGAGGGTCATCCGGAGCAAGTCACTTAACGTTGCTATACTTCTTGGTAGAAGTGTCTTCAAATACATGAAGAAGAGCCGAAGCTGCTTTTTTACTCAGTATCTGCTTGATTTCCTAGTCGAATAGATAGATGTAGTAGCCAAGAGCGGTGTGGATTTTGGAGTATAAACTTACTTGTAAAACACTGCAGAAGTATCATTAAAGCTTGCATGCAGTATTTCCTCATAAGAGAATGAAAAACTCTGGGTATAAAAACAAGTGTATAAAAGGTGGCAGGAGGCTCTGCTAAGCCAGATCTCCTGGAGAAGAGAGTGATAGACACTGTCAAAGGGTGTCAAAGAAATAAAGGTCAGGAAGCAGTTGGATTGAGAAAAGTGCCATTACATTTGTCAGCTAAGAGGTCATCTTGACAGTGTTGGAACCCAGGTTTAGAATTAAGTAAGAAGAGAGAAGGGCACTTAGGTGGCACAGTGGATGGTGTGCTGGGCTGGACTCAGGAGGACTTGAGGTCAAATCCAGCCTCAGATACTGGGTGACCCTGGGAAAGTCATTTAACCCTGTTTGCTTCAGTTTTCTCATCTGTGAAATGAACTGGAGGAGGAAATGACAAATGGTTCTAGTCTCTTTGCCAACAACACCCCAAAGGGCATCATGAAGAGTCAGATATGACTAAGCCAAGTGAATAACAGCAGCAGAGGAGAGAGAAGCTGGAAGGATGTGATGGAGGGGTTTATTTGAGGAGGAGACAGGATAGGAAGAAAGGGTTCAAGCCAAAGTTTTTTTAATGATGGGAGAAGGGAAGAGAGATGGAATCAAGGATGCCGTGGTAAGGAAAAGGTTCCCCCTTCATGAGAGACAGGGATGAAAGGAGAGGGTGTCTGAGAAAGACCAGGAGAAGGTCTTGCCAGAAGGCCTTCATGCCACTGCATATTCATGAGAAGGGGAATGAAATGGCCAGGTCTCTGTGTCAGAAGTATAGATTTAGATGGGTTGGAGAGGGGAAGGAAAGAAGGTAAGGAGACCAGTTTAAGAGACTTGGAAAGATTGTAGACTGGAAGTGATGGGGTCCTAAACGCAGGTATCTGTAGTGTGTATAGAGAGAAGAGGGTAGGGTGAAGGCGGAAGATGATATGGGGGTACATGATATCTAATGGATCCTACTAGGGGATGAATGAGAATGAAGAGTTGAACATGGCTCCTGATTTGTGAAGGCGAGTAATTAGAAGCATAGTGATACCTTGACAGAAATAGGGAAATTCGAAGAAAGGATGGTCTTATGTATGGAAAGATGAATTCTTTTAGATGTATTAAGGTGAAGAAGCCTATGGGACCTCCAGGTGTAATATCTACCATGCGTTTGAAGATGTGATACTTGGTCAGGGGACACATAATGACTACTTATGTATATTTTCTGTGCTGTAGCAGTTCTCTGTGGCATCTTGCGGAGTAGGTGTATGTAGCCAATTTACTTCTTCATCCTTTTTGGTGCAAACCTTTTGAATCAGAATTTCAGGGCCCCAGGCAAATATGTTTTTACCACCCTTTTTTAAGATTTACCCCATTTCTAACCAAGATCCCAGTTTTAAATAGTGATCTAGAAATCCAAAACCCATTTTCAGCCAATATCTTCTTAACCAGCTGTTCACTTTCTTCTCTGAAATACTTCCCTTCATTCAACAGCAGCATCTTCCATTTTTTTAATAACTTACATTTATGGGCTTTTCGAATTTGCAAGGAAAAGGTATTTATTGGTAATTAACTGAAAAGAGGCAGTATGTGGTACAGTGTCTGAGAGTGTTGAACCTGGTATAATGAAAATCTTGGTGGCATTCTTGTCTCTGACCCTTATTAGTTACATGTAAGTCATCTAAACTTTCTAAGCATTAAATTTCCTCATTTATAATGGGAGTAATAACTACCTTATACAGTTTTCTTGAGATTCAGTTGAGGTCCTGTAAAGGACTTCAAAAAATTTTAAGTGCTATATAATTGTCAGTTACTGTTTCAAAATAAAAATCAGCTGTGTCCTTGATTATTTACATCTTTGGAATAGAAAGGACAAATTTTAAGGCTTCATTATTAAATAGCTTGTCACATTTCTCTGTTCATTTCAGGGATTTCTGATAAACTCAAAACCAGAGAATGCCTGTGAACCCATAGCACCTCCACCGCTGAAAGACAACTCCACCAGTGCCTTCATTGTGTTAATTAGAAGACTTGATTGTAATTTTGATATTAAGGTATTGTATAATTTCTTGTCATTTTAAAGGACAATTTTAGGTTATTGTTTGTGCCAGCTTAGACTCTTGTCTCAGCTAGACCTGGAAACTTCCAACTCTTAGTTTTAAATCTTGAATTTTACATGGAAGCAGGGGCAATATTGATAATATGTATAGTTTCTTTCTCATTTTATTTGTTTTATCAAAGACCCTCCTGTAGAGATTAGACTTGTTCTACCACCTCTGTCAATTTGGCTGGCTCAGATTGATCAGGCTTCCAGTGCTGTTTTATTTTAGTGTAATGTGTACAGATAGTAAAAAGAAGAATCTTCTTTGCACATGAATTTGGTTGTGCAGTTAATTATAAGACAAGGAGGGTACCATTTCCACATAACTCTCCCTTGGCTCTGCGACTAATGTTGTCATGAACTTTCATTTTACATTTCTTCCTATGATATTTGCCACAGACAGAAGCAACAGACACGTTTCTTTTAAAATTGTTCAGGAAAAGCTTTAGGGGAATCATCAGTTTGGCCTATATGAAAGAGCCCTAAGTTCTACTTCCTTTTCATTTTTGGTCTAAGGAAAATTTTAACATGTTAGTATTGACTAAATGAAGCATAATTATACATGCATGTTTGTGTGCTATGTATATATGCAGTAGATACAATAAGTCTTTCAAAAATTTCCCACGGTGTATATCCTTACTTGGTTCTGTACTAAAAATAGTTTTATTATAGCTACGCTTTGATTTTGTTCATTTTCAGTATATAAAACATTGCAGAAATGATGCTAGAGAAAGTCATGTTTAATGAACTAATAATTAATTGTCAAGTGATTTCTAGCCCAGTGCTCATCATAGTTATCATCCTGGGAAGCAGGCCCTGTGGTGATGCAACCTGGCAACTGCTTCAGCAACTGCTATGGGAATGGCTCCTGAAGACCCGTAGTTCTTGTCATCCAAATCCTTATCACCGTCAAAGCTTTCAACACCAGACATTGATAAGATTTTATCAGTTGAAATTGCATTTCAGAAAAGGCATTGCTATCTGTTTTGTCACTGTAACCTAAGGACCATGGGACTTTTCCATGGAATGGCAGTTGATATCTTGCTGTGGGTCATCTCCTCCATTAGAATGTAAGCTCCTTACGTGAGGGACTCCAGCTTTTTTGTGCTGTGCACATTCTAAGCACTTAGGAAATTTTTTTCTTTTAGTTATATTTTCATTCATCAAAGAAGTAAAGATAAAAATAAAGAGAAAGGAAAAGATTGCTGATCATGTGTCAAGAGCAAAATATAACTGTTGGATGGTCAGTATTGGTGTCCTCAGATTGTAAAGTCATTGAGAGGAAAGCTTATAAGATGTTGGATAAATTCTTTGTGTCAAGTTTTGGGGAGAACATGGACAAAAGTCCCACAAAATGGGCAAGCAATAGACAGCTTGAGGTCCATATTTTTAGAAACAGTATCTGCAACAATGAAATCACAGAGCCAATTCAGTGAGTAAGAGCAAAGGATTATGCTAGCCATTAAGCCCTCCAGAAGCTTATGTTCAACTAGAGGACATCAGTAGAAGGTGATCCATCATCACCTTGTATGAGTGATTTGAAGCTTTCTTTTATAAGATTCTTACTAGCCTGAAGTTCGTTTGAGAACTATTGGCTCATGTCCTTTTTCCATTTATCTATTTGGAAAGTCAGTCAGTAAGCATTTATTAAGTGCCTCCTACATGCCAGGGGCTGTGCTGTGTCCAGCTCTGGGAACGTATAGAAAGGCAAAAGGGAGATAAGTGATATATATATATATATAGGAGAAGTAGAAATGATTAGCCTAAGAAAGGAATGCATTAACAAGGACTGGGAAAGTCTTCCCATAGAATGTGAAATTTTAGCTAGGATTTGAAGGAAGCCAAGGACAACGGGAGGCATCGATGGGGAGGGAGAGCGGTCCAGGCATGGGGGACAGCCAGGGAAAATACATAGGACTGAGCTATGGGTGGGTGTCTTCTGGAGGCCAGTGAACCAGAATAGGATCCAGGCCAGTCTTGGGAAATGGCCAGGGTTAGTAGGCATGCTCTAGATGAAGATCTAGCAAGGACAGAGAATCATACAGTAGGAAGAGTGCCAGGAGAGAGAAGTGTTACAAAAACTTAGATCAGAATGTAATGAGGGGAAAGTGGTACTGCAGAGGGGTCCAAGAAGGAAGAGGCCATTCGATTTGGCAGTTAAGAAATGAATCATAACTTTGGAGAGTTTCATTTGAATGATGAGGTCAGAAGCCTGATTACAGAGTGAGGAGAGAGGGAGGGAAAAAAAAATGGAGGCATCTATTGCTGATAGGTTTATTAAGGAATTGAGCTACTAAAGGCAGAGAAATGTATAGGATAATTAGTAATTGGATTGGAAGAAAAAGGGAGTTTTTTGAAGATGGGGAGATGAGTACATCTTTGCGTAGTAGGGACAGAGCTGTTGAAGGCTAGTGAGAGTAGGAATGATAGGGACAGTCTGCTGGAGCAGAGAGGACTGAATGGGACTGCTTGTGCCTAGAGAATGCTTTTGGCAACGAGAAGAGGCTCCCACCTCTTGGGGTGAAACTGAAGGAAGAGATAGTGGCACAACCTTGTTGGAACCTTTTTGTAAGTCTCAGGTTGTGGAAAGAGCGCTGGATTTGGAGCCAGAAGACAGGTTTAAATCTCATGTGTACCACTTAATGCTTGTAAGACCTGTGCTTTTGTGCACCAGTTTCCTTGCACGTAAGTTAGATGAGGCATTCTCTGCAACTCTAAGGTTTGTGATTCTGTTATGAAATCTTAAAGAATAGCAGAGGTTTATCATCTGTGATTTCTTCTATTTCTGTTGATTTTTCTGTGGTGGTTTCTGTTTGTCAGTGTTAAAAATGATTCTTCATTTTAGATTGTACTTTCTTACCCAGGGTTAAAGAGAAATGCATCAGCCTGTACTTTCTAGGGCTCTGTTTGTTTAGTGTAAAAAGTGTTGAGGACATGGAAACTGGAAGAGGATTGCTGAAGTTGTAATAGAGAGGTGGTAAAAAAGGTCTTCAAAGACCTTCAGGGAAGTAGACTGCTTTGATCTACACGACCTGCTTACTTAATCTTTGCTGAGCTGATGTGCGCTGTAAAGCTCCTTGAGGTACATTTCTGTTCCCCCTCACCCACTCCCCGCCATGTGTTGTCTTACTTTGTCTTCTCTCTCTCATTCTGTTGCTTCCCTCTGACACCATATGTTTGGCAAAGTTACATTTTATAAACTTGAAACCTTTCGCATGCTTATAAAAAAAGACTTGAGATTTAATTCTGCTTCCTGTATTCTTAAAAATACCAGCTGCTTCTTGGTTGAAAGTAAGTTAATTTGACTGACACATGTAATATGGTTCATAAATTTGGATGGGTTTTCCTTGTTTATATTTCATATGCCTCTTGGTCCATATGTTAATGTAATTGTTGATTCTTTTCAGGATTGTTGAAGCTTTCTCACTTTCTGAAATTTGGAAAACATGTTTTAATATTTGTTAATGTTTGCTTTGTGACTACTGAATATGTTCTTATTTTGTTAGTTTCTTGTTTATTATCAATATTATTAATTTATTACTATGCATGAAACAGTTGATTGTTATTTTTGAGAGGATATTCAATTATGTGTTAATAGCAGTAGCTGTGCCCAAGTCCAATGGCCAGATTTAACTGCAGGCTTATTTAGCAGGTATTACACCTTTGAACTTCATTGATTATGATAACTATTCTGGGTAAGACACTGTCTAATTCTGCTCTTGACTTGTTATTGGCATTTGATCATGATAATATCAGATTTTGTGATAGCTTTAGGTTTTGGTTACAAAAGAACCGAAAGATTTCTTTCTGAAGGAAAAATAAGGAAAATTTGGAAAAATTGTTCACATCTTAGGAAAATCATGAACTGTCACCTTGTTTGTATAACCTACCTAAGGAGCTACTGAAAATCCTTTGAATACTGTATACTTCTAAATAAAATACATATATCAAGATATTTCTCATTGACTTGACATGAAGATGCCTGATCTCTAACCTCCTTCGAGCAGTTAGGTTTTTATATTTTCTGTGTCCTCTGTTGACTATCCAAGGCCAGAAACCTAGCTTTGATTGATATTCTGTTGATATTTTAGAACCTAATGGTGAGTGAGAACTGTCAGCATGGTAGCATTTGGAACATTTTTCTGAAATAATCTAAATTCAGACATCCCTATGCAGTCTGCTGCTACTTGGACCCATGTGCTGGATTTGGCTAATTGTGACTACCTAGATAATCTGTTAGCTACTCCTAGTAAACAACCCAAGGAGTTGAATTAGTCACTGGAAAACCTGGAGTTGAGATCATGGCTTCTCACCAGATAATTTTCCATAAGAGGGGAAGTTGATTTTACTCTAAGTAACACGCAACCTGTACAGTTTATTACTGCACAGTCCAAAGTCAGTTTCAGACCCTGTAAGGGGGCACACTCTGTAGTTGCCGTTACAGGAACTAAGTACATTAGCTGTTTTTGCCTTGTGTGTTAAGATTACAAGTCGTTTTTTCCTGTTATCATGATTTTACATTACTTTCATAATGGCTCTTTAAGCATTTCTTAGTTGGTGGTTTTGCAGCTTAACAGGAGCGTTTTACCTTAATTTTTTGGAAGGTTTTAAAATTGTACTTTAGTTAACCTTCAGGAAATTTAAAATAAGTTATTCAAGGGAATAAGCAGTGCCTGCTATGTACCAGATACTGTGCTAAGCATTTTGCAGATATGACCTCATTTGAGCCTTACACATCCCTGGGAGAGAGATGCTACTATTGTCCCCACTTTACAGTTGAGGAAACTAAGGCTAACAAGTGCCTAGTCAGGGTCATGTAGCTAGTAATATCTTCAGCTGGATTTGAGCTTAGGTCTTTTAAACTCCAAGCCCGGTGTTCTATCCACCGTGCTGCCTAACTGCCTAGTATCCAAGCTACTGATAAATAAATTTTAACTACAGCTAAACAACCTTTCTACAGACTGATGAAGCACCCTTTTTTATGACTACCTTTGATGTTTCCTAAGTTTATCATGTAGATTCCATCAGCGAGATTATTACAACTAAATGATGTAATGTTTTAAACTAAAGTACTCTCTTAAAATTTTTCCCATGCTCCAAAAGCAATTATTCCTAAGAAGTGTTAGTGTCATTGTGTAGAATTGGCAAGGACTAGGAAAGAATAATGAGGATCTGCATGCCATAGAATTCCTAGTACAATGATTTTTTTCTACCTATGATTTCAGTAGGCCTAAAAAATCAGGTGAGTGATCCCTGAAGATATTTAGATGTGATCACTGTCACTGACCTGCAATTAAGGGGCAAGTAGCATCCAGATGGAATTCAGAATTACTTAGTACTTCAGTTGTTGTCATCAGCATCATCTGTTTTAATAAGAAATCAGAGGGAAAGTAAACCATCCTTTTTTATACAATATTTTAAAAGAAATAATAAAATTTTTGTTCATGAAGAAACACAGGATTTAAATTTTTAAGTCCAAATAAATAGGACTCAGGATTGTATAGTAATAGTTAACCTTGAATCCAGGAAGTCCCTTGTTCAAGCCCTGACCCTGCTGCCTACTGCCTTGTGATCCTGGACAAGCAGTTAACCTGTCAGTATCCTAGACAACCCTGTAAGGCTATCAAGTTGTAGAGAAGATGCCAGACTCTGTAGCTAGTAAGGTTCTTCGCCTGGGAGTTCTCGCTACCAATGAAAACACAGGTACTGTTCCTGTCCTTTCATTATGCCTGTAACTACATTGCTTTACCTTTGTTAAAGTTTAATATTGCGTGAGAAATCAATATTCCTTACATTCAATACTTTCTCTGACTTGCAGGTTTTACATGCACAGAAAGCTGGATATAAAGCGGCCATAGTTCACAATGTTGATTCTGATGACCTAATTAGCATGGGATCCAACGACAGTAAGTACAGGTATCACTTTTCTTCTCTCCTGTTTGAAAATTGTACTCAAATTTTACTTGGAATATCTCTTTATGTTTCAGTTTAAGTTTATGCTTCTGACTTTAAAAAGTGGCCTGTACATTATTAACATAATAAGCATGTTTTTCATCCAACAAATTCATTGGTTTTATGGTAGGCTGTTTGCATTTTTGTTTCCTTGATAATTTCAGTTAGAGACAAGTAGCAAAATGTCAAGTCAGAGGACAGTTGAAGGTGTAAAAGACCAGTGAGAATTCTTTTGATTTATATGGAAATACTATGTTGAGAGTATAACAAATTAATTTTCTGCTTTATTTTTAAGTGGGAACTCAGGATTTCAGGGCTCCTATTTTCATTGCTAATTTTTATTTTTACAACATGAAGTCCCCTTCCAACAAAGAATAAAGAAAGGGAAAAAAGTAATTTATAGCAACACCTCAATTAAGTCTTAAAATTTATGTTATGGTTACCATGTATATTGTTTTCCTGGTTCTACTTGCTTCAGTCTGCATGGGGTTCATATATCTCTTCTGAAGATTCTCAGAATTCTTATTCATCATTTCTACTTTTTCTGTTACATTTATTTTGTCAAGTATGAACCTTTTTTCTTTCTTTAGTCTCACCATGAGATCTCCAAGTTAAAAGATAGAGGCATTTAAAAAACGTGATACTTCAGAGGTGAGACTAATTATTTGAGTCTAATTAGCTGTTAGGCATTTAGCATAATATATTAATATATCTTTAATTTTTCAAGTGAAACTTTAACCTTTGGGAGAAAGGGGTCAGTTTTGGTGAAATACTATATTTAAATGTTATTGGTTGGTATACATAGATTTGCCAAGACATTTGAGCAAGGAAGGAATGTTATTTACTATTTTAATGTTAAAATAAAATTTTTATTAATTTAAAATAACTTAAATATATGCGCATGTGTATCTATATCTCTATGTGTGTGTGTGTATGCATATATATACATATATATATGTATATCCATATCCTTATGGAGAAAACTTTATGCTTCTAATGTACCGAGCTAGAGAATGACCAAAATGGAACTCATTATCTTTCCCCCTCAACTCTTCCTCCTTCCTGCCTTCCCTGTCTCAAGTTGTCTTTTCAGCCATCCTCTGTGTCCTTCAGGGTCAAAGCCTGGGAGTCCTCACGTTCTCTTAACCCCCATATCCAGGCAGTTGTCACGACCCAGTTGATTTTACCTCTGCAACATCCCTCAGATATACTCCCTTCTCTCCTTTGACATTGTTTCCACCCTGGTGCACTTTAATTATTTGAATAACCTGCTGACAGGTGTGCCTCCCTCAGGTCTTTCTCCACTTCACTCTATCCTCCATTCTAAGTCTTGGTCGCATATTTCCAGATGTGAGTGAGGACTTAGATATAAGTGTTCACAGTATGTCTGTGACCTAGGAAAGAAAATAGTACTATTGATAACCCTGGGAAGAACTAAATTTGGCTTATGTTTTTACACTTTTTATACCTTATCCTTCATGTCATATCTAAACAGCTTCATTTTAAAATATTTTGTGATGAGGTGGAAGTCTTTCACTACCAAACTAAGGAAACTGGATGTAATCTGGGGGATAGGAAGAGTAGTTCACGATTTTAAATTATTAATTGATCAATTAAATGATCAACAGTGGTAACTTTAAGGAGTTTAATCTGGTGACAGTAGAAAGGATCCCTTAAATGTTAGTCTCCTAGTTAGGAGACTTTTATTCTGGGGATGAGATAATAGGAATTTGAATAATGATGGCAGTGGAAAAGAAAGAGGTATGTGTGGGAAAATTTGGGAAGAAAATTAGTGGAGCTTTGCTTATTACTTTTGTAGTTTAAAAGAGGGGTTAGGGAGAGAGCTCAAGTTGAGTGAGATTTCAAACTTGGGAGCTTTTCAGGATTGTTGTTAGAAATAGAGAAGTCATGAGGAAGTATTCTAGGATGGAAGAAAGTGATAAAGATAAGAACAATACCAAGATTGTTAACCTTGCTGCTTGGAAAGATGGTGGTCTCCTTGGCGTAAATGTGGAAGTTTGGAAGTTGCCTTTGGAAGAAAGTTAAGGAATCTTAAATCTGTTGTGTTTATGAGTACTGTAGAACATTCTATTTCATACAGGTAATAGGAAGTTGGAATTCAGGGGTAAGACTAGGCCTGGATGTAAAACTTGGGAGTCATCTGCACATAGATAATAAACCCATGGGATCTGATAATGTCACCAAGTATGAGAATGTAGAGAAAATAGAAATTGGCCCAGGACAGAGCCTGTGAGTATACCCATAGGAAGATGGAAGATGAAGGAACAGGAAACTGAGAAGAAATGCTTACACAGGTAGGAGAGCAATGTCATGAAAATTCAGGAGGAGAGCATGGCCAACCATGTAAGGTGTTTCAGAGGGATGGAAAAGAATAATAATTTTAAAAATGTGAAAAAACACATTAATTTGATAATTAAGAGCTTGTTAACTTTGGAGAGAGCAGTTTTAATTTGAGTGATTGGAAGTTAGAATAAAAAGGTTTGAGAAGAGGAAAGTAGATGTTGTTATTGCTGGAAACCATAGGTATCTCTTTCTCTCCCCCTGCCCTTTTTCAATTTTCCCCATGGATAATTTGTTTTGCTACCTTTGCCTTCTTTCGTTGCTGTATTTCTGTTGTGGGATGTTTGCAAAGCAAAGAATTTGTTCACATCTAGCTTTCTCCCTAGGAGTGTTTCTTTAACATAGATCTTTTTTATTGCTAAGTTTGCCTTACGCTTTTTTTTTTTTTTTTTGATCCCTTGGGGGAACTGTATGGAGTGTTTGAATTGGCACTTCATTTTCTGTGTCAAAAAGTTGTGGACAGTTTTCTTGTATTATTTCTTGCATTGTGTTTTTAGATTTTTTTGACTTGTCATATTTGGTCTTCTAGGATATCTATAATCCTCAAGTTGACTTTTCAAGAACAATATATTTTCCTTGTTTAGAGGTTGTTTTCTTTTTTAAAATGCTATTATTGCTTTTTTTTTCTAGATTGTCCTTCACTTTTGCTTTGGTGAGATTGCCTTTGTGGATTCAAGTGTTTATATTCTGCCTCGTATTACTACTGCATATACACAATTTTCAGTTAACTCTTCATTAACACTTGCAGTGGTTCTTTATCCTCTTGAGAACCCCTAAGTTCTGCTGGCTCATCAGATGTTGATGCATTTTCCTTTGATTTTCGGATTGATTGATAAATAACTGGATTCATTTGGCTTATCTGGCATCCATATTCCTTTCTGTTATTTTGCTTTTGCTCAGTGTCTTTAATTGAGTTTTCTTCCTCTTTAAGATTCTTGGTATTTTCATTTTTTCGTTATATTCTCTTGTTGCTCAGTTTCTGAATCCTCTTTCTTTGGTGGTTTCCTCTGGGATTGGGCTTCAAAACTGTCTCATCCTCCTTCTGTGATGATCAATTTACATTTGCCAGCCTCAGTTACTGCTTGAAATGACTTTTGTCGGGGAGGGGACAAGAGACCTTGTCTCCACTGGATGCCAGTTCCTTTTCTCTGAGGCCTGGTGAAGACCTATGCTCACGCTGGCATTCTGCCCTGGGTTCCCTCTGGCCTCAGTTCTCTTGTTGAGCACAGAAAGCTGCTGCCCTCTTAGGTACAGCATGAAATCTGCTTTCCGTGACTGAAGGTTGGGGGTGGGGATTAGGGCAGAATGGAGCGGAGTCCTAGTCTGGGTCTTGTCGGTGTCGCGGCTGAGAGAAGGGGCTGGTTATTGAGTGTATTAGGGGTTACCCTTCTTGGTTCCTAGTTCATCAGCCTCGTTGGGATTCTTGGTATCTTAGGCCGTAGAGACAGCTGAAATGGTTTGTTTTTTTTCTAGCTATAATTGCCTTCGTTTTAGTGAGAATAAGATCCAAAATAGAATTTTCCCTTGTTGCTACTCCAGCTTTTGAAGGATGAAATCATCATTAAGGCAAGTGCTGAATTTAGTAGCTGTTCTGCTTTTGGCAGAGGAAGCTCCAGTAGATGTCACTCAGTATCATGCCTCTGTGTCAGGCCTGTGATTTTTCTTAGGCTCCTCATCATCTCTTTCCTTTCTGTTTAGGTATTCTTTAGTAAACCCCAATGATGTAATTAATCACTTTGTTTCTCCTTCCTCTGACCTTCAACAAAATATTCTCCTTTATTGTTGGTTCCTGGATTTCCTTACAGCAGTAAGGAAATATTTCCTTGTAGGTGGATTTCACCTTCCTCTTTCTTAACCACTCTTCATAAAAATTTCTTCTGCATAAGGTAAATCCATTAAGAGCCACAATCCTGTCATGGATTTTGTCCTCCTCAAACCTGTGAAGTCAAATTTGCCTCCTTTCCATAGAACCTGTGTATTTCCTTACTTGTTGCCTGAACTTTGACATTTGCATATAGGTTTCTGAGTAGGTGGGATTTTGTGTTCTCAGCTGTGTGATTTTTTTTTTCCTTTTTTTGTGACTGTTGCCTGTAGTATCTAACTTGGGATGTATACATATGTAGTCAGTCTTTTCTGTCCTCAGTCCTTTATACTTTAAAGCCCTTTTGATTAGGTTCTCAAGATGCCTGGAAATTACATTCTTGCCAGCTTTTGTTAGGCATTAAAGGTTTGTGTAGAGATAGTGATGAAGCCTATTTAAATGCTCTTTTCTGTTTGTCTTTCTGAATGTGAGACTAGAAGAAATTGTTCTGCTTCTGACTGAAAATTTCTAAAGAAATTAGGTAACTAGGGCTAAAAGTTATTAGTTCATTATTTTCTGTCTAATAAGCCATGAACAGTGGGGGAGGGGACAAAAAAATTTGGGGTTTTACTAAAGTTTAAACTAATCAGACCTGTGAATAGAGTGAAGTACAGCTGAAGTAATTCAGGGAAATTAGGGGAACTAGGACTACAGCCTGTGTTCTCTTTTTGTCCTGAGGGATTAAGAGCCTGAAAAGCTTAGTAGGGTAATGCCCAGAGAACTGCTGTAGAAGCAGATGTCACTCTTCTTAACAGCAGGAAAAAAAGGGAGGATTATCTAAGGGAAACAAGTAAAAAGTGACATCAGAGAGTAAGCTAACAGACTTTTGATGTGAGGTGAGCTTTGAATTGGAGAGAGGTTGCCCCAGGCAGTTTTAGAACAGAATTTTAAGAGTAAGGGAAAATTAGAATAATGGAATAAATAAAACTGTCATCTCTTATCTGATACTTTTTTGCATGAAAAAATTCTAATTTTTAAGAAGTTGCTCCATGAAGTGTATTGATTCCTGCTCCATACTAAAACTTCTTTCTCCCTGATCATCCATGATGTCCTTTGCTGATTGACTATAATGTGAATATGCAAGGGTATACCTTATTCAGAATCTATATTTATGAAGCGTGGGTCTGACTGTGTTACTGTCCTGTTCACCAGCCTCCACTGGCTCCCTGTATCAAGGATCAGATACACGGTCTTTCAGTATTTAAAGCCCTGGATTATTCTCCCCCGCCTCCCTTTATGGACTTAACCCCTGACTCCCATTTATGTCCTTGCTGCCCCTCACCTACTGCAGCCCATCTCCAGTTTCCTTGTGTTGGAGAGGTGGTTCTCTCATGCTGGAAAGTGCTTCTTCTTTTTCATCCCCACCTCCTTTCAGACTAAACTGAGACACAAAAGGAGGACTTCTCCTTTTGGTCGGTGCTGGCCTATAGGGTAATTCAGGATGAGATTGAGGAGTAGGATTTGGCTTTGGAAGGATCAAATGGAAGAGCTACAAAGATTTTCAGTGATGCACACAGGGGTTCACCCTCTGTTGGGAGACCCCTGATGGGGGTGGGGGTGCTGACATTTGTCTGACGCTTGGACTATTGCAAAAAAGGTGTGTAAGGAAGATTTTCCTGGCTTCAGTCTTAAATTTACCTTTCTGTAAGTTCCAAGGCCAAGAAGAACAAACTAAACTTCTTCTTGACATTTTTTTAAGTTTAGCTATCGTTTTCAGCTTAAGTTTTTTTCTTCACTTGAATTTTAGTAGCCCTTAAGGTCATAAGAGTCTGGAGGGGGTAGTCTCTCTATGATCTACTCTACTCAAACCAAATCTTACGACCATCACTCCGCGTAGAAATGATCATTGAACTCAAGGGAGTAAGGAAGGTCTCTGTGTTAGAGAAAAGAGGAACCAAGACAGAGGTTGAGACGGTGTCAGATTTTACAGAGATTTCAACAATGACAGCAACTGAGTAAAGGCCATTCATTTTGGCAATTAAGAAATCACTGGTTGCTTTAGAAAGAACATTTTCATTTGAGTGTTGAAGTTAGATATTTGAGTAGTTTAGAAAGTGTGGGCAGCATTATCAGTGTGTTTGGATGAAAAAGGGGAGATACACTGACAAGGGTAGTAGGATTTAGTGAGAGGTTTTTGAGCTTTGAGAGACTTGGGTGTGTTTGTAGGCTGCAGGAATGTAATGAGTAGATCGGAATTGAAGATAAGGAAAGGTGATACTGGGGGAGTAGTGTGCTGGGAAACATGGGAGGGGATGCAACCAAAGAAAAGTACATATTATGTACAGAAATTTGCCTTGTTGGAGAGAAGGGCCACTTCTTAATCAGAGACTAAAGAATGAAGGAAGATATAAAGGGGTTGTGAGAAGAGAAAGGAACAAGAGGAAGCTCATGACAAAAAGCCTGGACTTTCTCTGTGAAATTTGTGGCAAGATCTTCTGGAGAAGTTGAGGAAAAGATGTACTATAGGAGACTAGAGACTTCACTGAGGAGAAGGATTGCTTTGCTGCAGTGAGGACCCAATTGACATATAACAGATTTTAAGTGGATAGCACATATGCATGATGCTTGACTACCTCCAACTCTGTTCAGAAGCATACAAGTAGAAGCAGGGGAGATTGATGGTGAGAGTAATATGGGCTTGGTGGCTTGGGGACTGCTAGGTGGTGTAGATGATAGAGTGCTAGACTTGGGAGTTAGGAAGACTCATCTTCCTGAGTTCAAATTCAGCCTCAGATAGTATGTGACTCCGGGAAAGTTGCTTAACCCTATTTGCGTCAGTTTCCTCCTCATCTATAAAATGAACTGGAGAAGGAAATGGCAAAACACTCCAGTATCTTGGCCAGGAAAATCTCAGACGATGTCATGAAGAGTCAGACACAACTAAAAATGACTGAAAGGCATGACCCTTTCATGAATAGGGCAGAGGAACAAGAGACTCCCTTTTAGACTAGCATATAGTATATAGTTGGAATTGGTTCACTAAAGGGGTAGAGATTGGGAAGGGAAAAAAGGAAGAAAATATTTAAGTGCTTCCTGTATGTAGAGCTCTGTCCGTAGTGCTGGGGTTACAGAAAGGAAAAGTAAGAAAGTCCCTACCCTTGAGGAGTTCTTTCTCTGTTAAATATAGAGTAAGAAAGCACACATAGAAGGTTTCATCTACCAGTCAGATGGAAAAGGTCCCATGGTCCTTAGAACATAGACTTATAAATAGGAGACAGTGTCTCTTTTTAATGTCATTTTTACTAGTTAGATAATATTTGTTTTTGTTGTTGAATAGTTTGACAGTGTCAAGGACTTTGATGGCATGAAACTTTGTTTTTTGACGAGGTCAGCCGGGCTTCATCTCCATTGGACTTAAATTCTAGGATGATGACTGGATAGGGTGAACTTCAGTGAATGAGAGGTTTCTGAGTGATGGTGAACAATAGGGGAACAGAACAGTATTCTGTTTCCCTCTCTGGGATCACTGGGATCAGCAGTTATGAGAGAAAGTACAACCGATACTTAAAAGGATGACCAGGGATGCCGTATCATCTGGTGTTAGCCCAGTGTCTGTGAAAACCCGAAGGTGGAAGGAGCATGAGAGGAAGAGGTCTAAAATGAAGAGAAATTTGCTAAATGATCTGTAGGTATGTAGATTCTGCAGTGTTTTGTGTAAAATGCTACAGTATTTTTCCTTAATATCTAAACTGGAATACTATTACATCATCAAGAACTATTTGATTCAGAGTATGAATTGAGCTGTAATGTTTAACTGTTGAAGGACTGTCATTAAAGACGAAGAGGACATGGGATTATTGAGTAATTGCACACAATTAAATATATTGGGAACAGAAAATGCTTTTAGTTCTTAAGTTATTGGTTTTTAAATATTGTCTAAATGTTGCCATCTAGAGATGAACTAAATTTGAGAAGTTGAACTTTTAAAGTGATAATATCTCCTGGGCATGACATAAAATCCAGTATTCTCTTATGGATGCAAATCCAGTTCTAGTTTTACTTGGTATTATTAGAGAAGAATATAAATTAAAACATGCATTGAGAAATAGAAACTGAAAATATTAGCTCCTCCGTTACAGATTTTCTTAATTCATTGACTATCTAATCATCTATCTACTGTTACTTAATTCAAGAGTCCCCAATCTTTTCATGATTTTTACCAGAGAGTTAGCAGATTAGGAGAAGGAAGTTGTAGTAGGAAGGAATTCAGCTGTATTCTCAGAGAATTCCTGCCAGTAAATTTTGGTGAACCACAAGTAGCATAACTTATTTGTGAAAAGTTCATATCCCTGTAGTTACTCAGACTAAAAAAGGCCACACCGAAAAACCCAAGAAAAATAAAGAAAGTTTTAAAAAATATGCTTCAGTCTGCATTTCCAAATCCATTAGTTCTTTCTGTGAGATGTTCAGAATTGTGTTGTGTCATTGTATTGTTTCAGAATAGCTAAATCATTCACAGTTGATCATCACACAATATTGCTGTTACTGTGTACAGTGTCTTCCTGATTCTGCTCACTTCACTTTGCATCAGTTCCCATAAATCTTCCCATGTTTTTCTGAAAGCATGCTGGTTGTCATTTCTAATAGCATAATAATATTCCACCACACTTACACTACAGTTTTTTCAGTCATTCTGCAATTGATTCCTTAATTTCCAATTTTTTGTCACTACAAAAAGAACTGGTTTATAAATATTTTTTTACATATAGGTCCTTTTCCTTTTTTTCCCTTAAATTTCTTTGGGATATAGACCTAATAGTGGTATTGCCAGGTCAGAAGGTATGCATGGTTTTACTGTCCTGTGGGCATAGTTCCAGATTGCTCTCCAGAATGGTTGGATCAATTCCAGTTCCCTCAGCGCTTTCCCATATCCCTTCGGACATTTGTCAGTTGCCAATCTGATAAGTATGAAGTGATACTTCAGAGTTGTTTCAATTTGTATTTCTTTAACTAAGAATGATTTAGAGCATTTTTCATAATGTTTATAGCTTAGATTTCTTTGAAAGCTACCTGTTCTTATCCTTGACCACTTATCAATTTGGCAATGACTTTTATTCATTTTGACTCAATTCTTTATATTTGTGAAATGACAACCCCCTTTTTCCCCCCAGAAATGTCTGGACCAAATCACAGCTTCATTGATGTTACATTAATATTTCTGTTTACCTATACACTTGTCAGCATTTTGGGTTTTTGTCAACTTTGCCAATCAGATAAGTGTGAGGTGGGAACCTCAGAGTTGCTTTAATTTGTATTTCTCTAATTATTAGTCATATGGACCATTTTATCACATGACTATTGATGACTTGAATTTCTTTCTTCCTTTTCATCCGATCATGTCCTTTGACTATTTATTGGGGAATACTTTTGCAAACTTTTAGGTTCTGTACTTATTACTATAATTTCTCTCTTTTTAGTGACTAGCCTAAGGACTAAAAGAGGCCTTACAGATCAAAGTATAGATTTCTTCATAGAATGGGAATTTTATAAATCCTCAATCCAGTGACATTTTAGAAGCCATTAACTACTAAGACATCGCATAGAAATGGGTTGGATTTTTTTTTTTTTTGGTTGGTTGGTTGTTTTCCTACCAAGGACAGGATGGGCTAACTTAGTAACCCTTCAAATCTGCTGTCTTTCATGTTGGCAGAGCCTCAAAGATAGTGAAGTACCATCCTTCCCCCCAGCCCTTCGTAATTAGTCAGCAGACTAATAAGAGCTTTTTAATTTTCTATAAGTTTCAACAGTTTAAAGAAACTCTTTTGCATTAATTACATTGTTACCATGTGATCTATAGCCAGAGACAGTCAGTTCTTACTTGGCTTAGGAAACTATATAAAAGTCAGAAGTAACCTGTTATCAGTGGGTAGTAATCTACAGAGATTAATAAATGTCAAATAAGCATTTTTAAAAGACGGACTTGAAACTTTACTCTTATAGGATTGCGTTTGAGGAGGGAATAACATACATACTCAGTTGAGTCCTACATGAATGTAGGAGGGAAGGTGGTGGGGGGAGGAGATGATAGAAGGGAGGGCAGATTTGAAGAGGGCAGGGTCAAAGGAGAGAATACAATAAATGGGCAGTGCAATAGGATGGAGGGAAATATAGTTAAGTCTTTCACAACATGGCTGTTGTAAAAGTGTTTTGCATGACAATACATGTGTAAACTGTTGCTTGCCTTCTCAATGAGGGTGGGTGGGGAGGGAGGGAGAGAATTTGGAAGTTTTAAAAACTTATGTTAAAAATTGATTTTACATCCAACTTGGAAATGAGCTATACTGGTAGTGGGGTATAGAAATCTATCTTGCCTTCAGGAAAATAGAAGAAAAAGGGCTAAGAGAAGGAAGGGTAGAGTGGTGATAGGAAGGAGGGCAGATTCGGGAAAGGGCTAATCATAATGCATACTGTCTTGGGGTGGAGGGAGGGAAGAGATGAGAAAATTTGCAACTCAAAATCTTGTGGAAGTGAATGTTGAAAATTAATTAAAAGCTATAAAAACACTATTAATTGGGATACTTATATATTATTCTGAATTTTTCACAGTTGGTTACAGGAAAATATGTAGCAGAATCTTTTAAAATCTTAGACTTATTATCTCTAAAAATGAACCTGCACTTTCTCAGATGAGATGTCTATTTAATTAACTGGTCAAATTACAAGACTGCAATGAATGTATCTTTATTTTATTGTTTTGTATCTTTATTATCTAATATTTGTCAGTACCAGTGGTACAGATATTCCCCAAGAGATGGCTAATTGAAGTTATTTTTATTTTGTTCTAAGAATGTAAGTTTATTAATATTTAAGTAGGTATGTGTCAGAAGTTCTGGGAGCTCACAAGACTTCAAACTGAAAAAAAATGTAGTATATTGTGAAGATCAGGCTTAGATGACCTTAGAAGATTGTCCACCAGTTTCCTTGTCATGTCAGCCTAGGAAAATATGTGGTTAATTCTCAGACTCTTACCATAAAAAGTTTTTGAAGTCAGCTTAGCTGTTCTCTTTAGGGTTCTCTATTTGAGTTAGAGTTTTCCTAAAAATGGGTAGTATTTTCATTTTTTAAAAAATACCACTTTTAGTAGCTGACCTAAGTGTGGGAAGAAAATACATTTCTTTTTCTTTTCTGTCTCAATAGATAAGATTATCACATCACCTTTTCATACTTCAGGAGACTGGGATATTGTTGATCTAGTGAATTTGCTTCCCTAATACAAGTGCTTTCTCCACTATGTCTTAGTAGATAAGCCTCCAGAGCTGCTGTGTTAAATGAACGTTTGGCTTCTGGTGATGAAACTTTTTTCCTTGAATGATGTCAGTGGTCCGGTGACAAAGCATTCAGGCCAAATGGAGAAAGAGAACCTGTCCAGCTTGGTGTAGAATCTGCCAGAATGTGTACTTTGCCCGCATAGCCTTTAACAACAGCAATCACAGCTGCAGCATTTATACAGCATGTTAGCTTTTCAAAGCACTTTATATATATTATCCTTTCAAGAAATCAGAGCACTGTAGCAATGAGCTATTAGACAAGCGCTTTATTGGAGGATCATTTTTAAAAGTAAATAAAATATCAAATCCAGATTGTTCCCTGAGCCCTTTTTTTGAAAATACAAAGATTTGCTGAGGCGGCACTCATGTCAAAAATCTACCTGTGATTGATTAAGGGTTATTTGGAATTGTTTCCTAAAAGTATTAATTGTTATTATTAGAGCAGTTAAATTGATTTTATTTATAAGTAGACATTTAAAGATATTCTCTTTTTTTTTTAAAAATACAGTTGGTATTTTGAAGAAGATTGATATTCCTTCTGTCTTTATTGGTGAGGCATCAGCTAATTCACTTAAAGATGAATTCACATATGAAAAAGGGTAAGTAATTGGCAAAAATATTTCTTTAACATTCTTATTTATTCTGTTTGTATCATTTATGGATTAATCAAATCTCATGCTGATCTTCCCATATTGTCCAACTTTTGCTATTTTATTTCCCATATTTGGCTTCAGTTGATGAACGGAAAAGACTGAAGTTAAGATTATTTAATTGTGATATTAGTATAGCAGAGAAAAATTTGGTTGGGTGAGTAGTTTTGAAACTTGGATGAAGAAGGAAGATAAATGAATTACAGTTAGTAGCCACGTTTCTATGGAAAGAGAAATAAATTGGACAACTGACTACTTGGGTTCAAATATCGACTCTGCTGTTTGCTCTGTATATGACCTTGGACAGGTCGTTTAACATTATTGAGATGCAATTTCTGATCTGTGAAATTAGGGGATCGAAAATCCTATGTAATGTATAAGAACTTTGTTTCAGAATCCTTCTGCTCTAATTTTTCTTATTTTTTTCCCCTGAATCAGAGTTGAAAGGAACCTCAGAAACTTTTTTGTTCAATTCATACTTAAACTAGTAAATATAAAACATCTTTGGTAAAATGAAGGAATTGGACTAAATAACCTCCAAGATTCATTTCAGTTTTAAATTTTGTGATGTTGTTATCCAGACTAAACTTGTTCACATCATCAATAATTAATAGTTAATTCATTCTCTAAATTTACATAATACTCCTGTTTCAATGCTTGTCGTATTGAGGTCCCTCTTCTTCACATGACACTAATCAATCAGTCAAAAAGCATTTAAACTTATTTGTAAGCTTAACTTATTTGTAAATAAAAACTTAATAAAATAAGCATTTACTGTGTGCCAGGCACTATGCCAAGAACTGGGGATTACAAAGAAAGTAAAAAAATAATTCCCTGCCCTCAAGTAACTTATATTCTAATAGTAGAGATAGTGTGTGTGTGTGTGTGTGTGTGTGTGTGTACATAATACAAACATACATCATACATTCATGATAAAAGGTAATCTTAGAAGGCAAAGCAGTAGCAACTTGTGGAACTGGGAAAGACCTGCTATTGAAGATATGGTTTTAGCTGAGTCTTTAAGGAAGTCACCCTGAGACTCTGGGAGGCTAGATGACAGGAGAATACTGAGCAGTGGGGGATATCCCTGTACATAGGTACCAAGAGAGGAGTGACAAGCAGGCTTGGGGAGCTGTACTAGGGGGGATTGGGCGGTGGGGAGCAATGTGGCAGAAGACTGCCTGGGTTGGAAGGGGCCGGGGTATGAAAAGCTTGAGTGTAGACAGGTGGGCATTCAGTGGAGTTGTAATCTCATACGCAGGCATTACTTTCATCAATGCAGAATGTAACCTGTCCATTACTTCTCTTTGGCAGTTCTTC
The DNA here is from genome assembly GCA_028658325.1 of Potorous gilbertii. NCBI lineage: Eukaryota > Metazoa > Chordata > Mammalia > Diprotodontia > Potoroidae > Potorous > Potorous gilbertii. The sequence continues at coordinate 511,281,036 of CM053771.1, forward strand.
CCTAGAACTTTCACAGAGGATCTGCCCAGCCTTCCTGTGGCATTCTTCAAAGTCTTGTATATTTTAGGGGTAATAGTAGAGGAGCACTTGAGATGTCTGTCCCATTGTTAACGTGTTCTCTAACCACATGACTTGCCCTCCCCACAAACCCTTTTTAGGTTATATATCATATTTCCTGGATACTATTTTTTACATATTGATCATTACCAAACATATGCTATAGCCTTCTTGTGCTTACTGCTTATTTTTCCATTTCTTATTGCCTCACATGCAACTTTGACTCTTTTTGGACTGTGTTTTTTAAGATTCAAAGCCATACAGCCCTAATGAGAACATATTGTGGTTTGGTTTTTTTTTTTAAAGTCTTTGTAATAGGGAGAAACTTGTGATCATTAAAACAGCGTACATTTTCCAAATGCAGTTTAGCCAATTCTCTTCTTCTTAATTTCTGGGACCAACTCATTGTCAGGAATACCTAACCTGGATTTATCTATTGATATATAAACTTAGTGGACTGGCTATCCAGCCACATGCCTCAGTCTGAACAGCAGGTATTTTCCCATCTATGTAGGTTTTCCTCTATAAATAGTTATACTGATCTATTTGGAATAGTTTTAGGCTCCCTTGAAAAGACCATTTAGAGGTCTAGGGCTTCATGCAGTTGGTATAACAACAGCAGTTTGTTCCTGTATCTGTTGGGAATCCCTTTCCATTTGGACCTTGTGAAGAACACCTTTTCTGGTAGTAACAAATGCCTTTGATTAATGATCAGAGAGTCACTGAACAAAATTACTTTGTTAAGGAATTTTCTATGATTTTAACCGGAGACATCGGTAGAAATTCTGGTACCTAGAACAAATTGATTTGAGCTTTTGAAATGAGGTGAGATTCCAATCTGTGATCAGTACTATGCATGATTGAGAAAGATTAATGAAAGAGATCATGAGTGTTAAAGATAGTGAAGGACTGGGAGGTCACAGTTTTTTAAGGGAACAAGGACTGGAGTAGAGAACAAGAACATAAGCTAAATACTGAGTGTATTTAGGAAGAAAAGTGTAACTACAAGTCCATAGAGCATAACAGCGAGGATCAGGCTAGATTTTACTATCACCAGCTTTCTCCCTTCAGTCCTACATTCCCTTTCCTGTCTTAGTGCTATAATTTCTTTCATCTCAGACTTTACTTCAGTCAAAGACATAGAATAACCCCCTCCTTTTCTGCTTCCTTTATAATTGTATGACATACTGCCTTGAACTAAGTTTGTGGTTTGGCATAGGGATAGTTTACTAAGGAAAGGCTGGAGTCTTGAAATGCCCTTTTTAACAGTAAAGTTTAAATTGAGTGCCACTGTGAGGCAGGAGAGTAGGCCTGATGAATTCCAGAGGACCTGTATTCTGGAATTTTTATTCAGATATTCCTAATATAATATAATACAAGACTCCTGCTACAAGTACTTCTGGTTCGGTGGCAGAGAAAAATCAGAGAACTCAGAATCACATTCAAGAATTGGAGTAGGCCTTAACTATAGTGGCCGAAGGATAGTTAATTTGTCTGTTATACAAAGATCAGTCCAGCTATGTGCAAAGAAACTCGTTACCAGGTTCACCAAAAGATGATGAAATTTTTGGCCAAAGTATAACTCTCACCACTTCCTCACTAGTTCCCTCTCCTTTTAAAGGGTGACAATCATTAAAATAAGTTTAAAAAATGCTCGTTACTCTGCTTTAGACAGATAAAGAGCTTTAGCAGATAATTTAGATAATGGAAGTTCCTCATCACTTATTCAACACTTGTGAAGAAGGAGCCTGATATCTCCACCAACTGCCACCAAACGTTGCTGCAGCCCCTGCTTCCTCAGCAGCTGCAGTTCCAGAAGACCTAGAAAAGAAAGTTCTTGATACTGATGTTTTTGGTACCATTACCTTGCTCAGTATCAGAAATGGATAAGGTTTTTATCAGGGGAAATAATGTTAAAGAAGATGTGTTACTGTCTGCTTTGCAGCTGTACTGAAAGAACCTTCTTCCTTTCTATCTGATTTGCATCTGAAACCTTCTATGTGTGTTACCTCTCCCTGTTTTAGAATGTGAGTTCTTGAGAGTAGGGATTGTCTGGTTCTTTTGCTTGTATTACCAGCACTTAGCACATTGCCTTGCGAGTAGTAAGTATATGGTTTGCTTTTTTGTTCATTCCCTTATGTGGGGTGTGGAAGAGAGGTTGCCTTCAGTCAGTGGAAAATCTACCCTTATCAACAAAATGATGTATCATTGAAATACTGAAATAATTACTGTCTCATAAATACAGCATGTCATCTTACTCATTTACATAGGCATAATTTTCTGTTTCAGTGTTTTGAGCACAAATTTAACCATGTCTCAGTAGGAAAAAATTGAGAAAGATATGTTTTAGATCAAAAGAGATATGTATGGATCTCAAACTGAAATTACACCCATTCCCATTCCTGAGAGTGTTTAATGATCATTTGTGCAAGCAATCAAGCCAAGAGTCATGAGTTCCATTCTAACTTCTGTAATAACTAGTGATTAGTATTAGTCATTGCTTTGTTGTCAACATTAGTTTATCTCTGTTAATAGCAGGATGGTATTCTTTAAGATTCTTTACAACGTAAAAAATCTGCTTGGACAAGTTATTTTTAATTGATCATCTTTTATGTATAGGGCCCTGCTCCTGCTTAAAATTCAGGAGGAAAGGTAACAGCATAAAAAATAACAAGGGACAAATGCAGCTGTTATGGGTACTTCACAAGGACATAAGTTTGGGGTTAGCATAATTTTATTTTATTTTTCAATTAAAAAGTATTTTCTCTCCATTTTTCTTTCTTTCATTCATTCATTCATTCATTCATTTACCACTATCATGGAGGAAATCTAGTACAGAATCCTTGTTATTGAGACATTCTATATAGATGGTAAAGTCCCTTCACATGCTTCCGTTTGGGGATAGCAGTGTGCTAATTGTTTCAAGATAATTGTAACATTGCAAACCCTCCTAAATGAAATCCATAATCACTCAAAAGAGTTTTACCTAACTTATCTACAGAGAAAAGAAAAGGAAGGTAATAAAGAATGCCTGTTGTTCAGTCTGACAGTCTTTGGACAACCTATGAGGTCATCTAAATAATTAGGTAGATGAATGGCTAAAATTTTGGACAGAGACTGCCCATGAACAATGAGTTAGATCCAGAATGAAGAAGGGGAGAGGGTGCTGGATTGCTTTTGGGAATTTATAAAAGTTCTTTTAAGATCACCAAACACCAAATAGAATGGATATTTATTTACACGCATAAAGAAACAGCGAAAGAGGATTGATCATGTAACAGTAGGTCTCTTATGTACCTGCTTGCTTTTCTTTTAAGTATCTTTTAAGTTGATTTTAAGATCAACTTTTTCATTTTAGAATGGTCCTACTTGTCTGGACTCCTTTCTTGTTCCTTCTTTTTTCCCTGGGGATGGCCTGAGGGTGGGGTAGGGGTTTGGGGGTGGGGTTGAGACAGAGAGAGACAAATACACACACAGAGATACGCCTTTATGGATAGGCCTTCGAACATTATCTCAGGGTCAGGGGGCAGTTAATGATTTAGTGGTTTTAGTTCCAAGTTGCTTTCTTAGAGTGACTGGCCCAATTCACAGTGCCACTGTGTGTTAGTGTATCTTTTTCTCACAGCCTCTGTGGCTAAATGTTTTTAACAGAACCTTCTTTCAGTATTGTTGTGTGATCAAGAGTTATGGAGACTATAGGATCTGAAAAATTTTAATTGAGGACCATCCAGTAGAGAATTTCATGTTGAATTTGTAAAGACTTCAACACATCAGAAGAAAAGAATTACAAAGGAGAAGCTGTGTAAAGGGTAAAATTCTTGAAAAGGAAAAGGAAAAAGCATTGGCTGGTTACATTGTAAGAATAAAGGATAGTCAATGATCCATTTATATCCTCATAATGTCAAGAGAAAGTGAGGGAGGCCCCCAGGACAGAACATGAGGTAAACACCCTGGACATGAATAACGTTTTTGCAGGCACTAATTGATTTCTTTTGGCACTGTTGGAGGCAAGTACATGGATGAGATCACAGATCCATTTTTGTATTTAAGTATGAAATCAGGTAGTCCTTTTAACACAATTATTGTATATTTTCTTTCTGTGCTATTCCTTATAATTAATGAATAACTTTAAGTATCAGCTGAACACACAACTAACTTTGTATGTAGGGCATTTTGTAGCTTGTGGAACACTTTCCTCCTAGCCATTTAAGAGTTAAATATTTTGCGGGGTATGGTGGTTGATCCCCTGCTGATTCTCCGCTTTCTAATCCCTCAGTGATCCTAGGCATCCTGCTGTGACATGGATCCTCAGGGAGGCTGCTTTGGAAGGCACACTTCAGGAGAAAAGCATGAAGGCAGAGGACTCTATAGAGTGGTAGTCACCCAGGGCTGGCCAAAGCAGTGCAACCAATCTAGAGGGAAACATTCCACATCTTATGTCAGCACCTGTGCTCTGGCCCTTTATGGCCAGTGCTGGTTCCTGCTCTGATCTGCTCTGCTCTGATCAGCATGTGTCTGAACTCTTAGCTTAAGATATGTTTGATATGTACACATGAAGCAGATGTTAACATCATACAAGATTCCTTTATAAATGCAAGTCCTAAGGATAGAACCTGTGGAGCCTTGATAGTTGTTTGGAAGAAGTTGTATCAGATTAGGCCTGAAGACTTAAAAAAAAACTTCTCCAAAAGAAATAAACTGTTTTAATTTCCTTTCCCTTTCTGTTGTTTCCTCAGTATCTGGTGTATAGGAAAACCCACTGGATCATTTTCCTTTCTGCACCCTTCTAAGCTTCATAACAGTGAATGTCCAGTAGGAGGTGCCAGAGTGTTTCTTGGTATCACTCTCATGTCACTGGAAGTATTGAACGTTATGCCTGATCTGAACTTGTGTAGAGTTTGTTAATTTAATGGAAAGGTTATGTTTAATTCTGATCACAGTGCCATTTTCACAAATCTCTGTTAATTTTCTATAATAGTGTCAGCTCATTAACTGATAGCATGGTTAATACCAAAGTGAAGAGATCACAAGGCATTTCCATACCTAAATTTCCAGTCTCTTCACCCAGCCAGCTTATAATTACTTTGACTGAGTGGTAGAGGTGTTTTATTGCTTTGAATTTTGTTTCCTTTTGCCCATTTTATCAAAGAATGAGATTCTTTCGAGGAGCATTCTTTGATGCTGCTTTTCTGTATGAAAAAAGACTTTCATGCCAAGTTACTTATCCCTTTAAATAAATGTACTTCTGTGACAATCTGATCTTTCCTTAATCAAATCTGAAAGGAAAAAGAAAAGCAGCCTTCCAAACCTTACTCTTCCATACAGTAATAGAATATGTCTGAGATATCAAGTTAAAGTGATAGTACTATACAGCATTTCAGCTTTTTAAAAATTGGAAAACATATACAATTTACTCTTGGAGAGTGTGTCTGTTGTTACTGTGACTTTCTGGCCTGGTTTTCTAAGTCTTCAGTGTGGTATGAATCAGCCTTGAATAGAAAAATCCATGTGTGTGACTTGGAATTCTTATCAGGTTATTGTTGTGTATTTACAGGTTAAAAATTACATTCTGTTATAGGAAACTAAGATAGCACAAAACTACTTTTGATGGCTAAAAATATCTTCTTACTATCTTACTTACTTTTTTATACCAACTCAAGATAAAATTATTAAGCAAACTAGATTAAAACAGTTTGAAAAAATAGAATAAAAGTAGACTTGTTTTTCTGAGGGAAGATTCCCTTTGCTAGTTATTTCTACATGCCTGATTTACTTAACAGAACAGATGTTAAGAAGCAAGGTGACCAGAATGAATATGAGGAGGAGAGCTAGCAAACTCTATATGTATATTTATATGTATATATACACACATACATACAGATATATACATACACACATATATACACACATACACATGCATACACACACATACACACATATATAGCACTTTAAGATAAACAAAGTATCTATGTTATTCATCTTACTTGATCCTCAAAGTAATCCTCTGAGGTGGGTGATTACAGACTTGTTATAGAAACAAGTATAAATTCAGAAAATATATCAGAAATATTTAAAAACTATGTTCTTTTTGCCATTTTTTGGGACAAAGCTTAACTTAGGTAATAAAATCCATGGAGTTGTGTGCATACTGCATTTTTTGGTAGAGTTTGGCAAAGTAGGCAAGGAATGACTTTTTAAATATGAAGTGGTGAATAGATGCTTAAAATTAATAGTCTTGGTGTTGCTCTATGTTCCAAATGAAATACGGTTTCTCCTTAGAAAGCTAATAATCTGAAAAGACAAATTAGCCTATGTGGGCTCCCCACCCTGGCCCAGTACTTTCCCATCTGGTCTTCCATCTCAGCTCATCCTTCTATTAACTTTTTTTCCTAAAGTTTTCAGCAGTGTCTTATTAGTCAAATCTAGTGGGTTTTTCTTTTTAGTTTTTATTCATCTTGATCTCTTTGCTGCATTTGATAATGTTGACTACTCTCTCATCTCTAGATTTCTAGGATACTTCTCCTAGTTTTCCTGCCTGACTCAGTACTTGCTGTATTATCTCTGTCCTGGGACTTTCTCTTTTCTTTCCCTGTCTTCTTATTGACTCTTATTGACTTGGATTTAGTTTTTCACCTTTATCCAGATAGCTTTATATAGATAGATCTCTATGTGCAGCTTTAGTCTTTTTCCTGAGCGTCAGTCTGGCATCAACGCTATTTCAAGCTGGCTGTCCTAGAGGCTTCAGCATGTCCAAATCAGCTCATTCTCTTCCCACTCCCACCTTCCATTCTCCCACACTCTTTTGCTTTTGTTGAAATCTCAACTTGGATAATCTTGGCATTATCCTTAATTCCTCCTTTACCCCCACATAACTTTTCAGCTCTTAAATTTTGCTGTTTCTGTGTACACATCTTTTGAATCTAACTTCCTAGTTCAAGGCCCTTATCACCACTCACCTAGATTATTGCGACAGCTTCCTATTTTGACTTCTTTCCTTAAGTCTCTGCCTACTTCTATACTACAGACAAAATGATTTTCCTTAATTACAGATCTGACTATATTTCTCTTACTTAATAAACTCTAGTGGTTTTTGTTGCCTTTTGAATCATATATAAACTTTTTTGTTCAACTTTTAAGGCTATTCATGACTTTGTACCACACTATCTTTTCTAGCTTCTTAGGACATTACTACCCATCTTTTACTTTGTACAATGTTTCATCTCTTTGCATTAGCTGACTTCCATGCCTCAACTGCTTTCCTTCTTCACCTTGACCTGATATAATCCCCCTTTTCCTTTAAAATACATCTTAGATACCACTTCATTTTCTGATCCTTTTAACTGCTCATGCCAGTGCCCTTTCAAAGAGCTTTGTATTTAATTATTTTGCATTTATATTTATTCTTTGTACATCCGCATATGTATCCTTCTTGTCTCTTGAAATGGAAGCTCCATGTAGGCAAGGATTGTTTCTTTAATTCTGTTTCTATCCGCAGTGCCTAGCATAGAGGCCAGCACATGTTAATAAACACCTGTTGATTGATTTTGAAATAGTTGTCCAGTAGGTATCTCAAACTTAACATGTCTAAAATAGAACTTCTTATTAAGCCCCAAACCCTACCCCTTTCCCCAAATTTCTCTGTTTCCATCAGGGATGTCACTATCCTTCTCATTGCCTAGGTTTGATACCTCCATATTATTCTTGACTTCTCTCTCTTGCCCCACAGTATCTAGATCTCTCCTTACTAACAACACCCTACTTCAGGTCCCTTTTCCTTCTTGCTTGGACTATTACAATAGCTTTCTAATTGATCTCCCTGCCTCAAGGGTTCTTCCTTTCCAATCCATCCTTTATACAAGTCAAAATGATTTTCTTGAAAGGCAGCTCTGACTGTATCATTTTCTTATTTAGATATAAGCAGCTCTGCTTGGCTTTTCATGCCTGTTACCTCCTGGCCTCAGCTTTCTTTCTGTTCTTCCTGCTTGGTCGTCTGCTCTCCCTGTGTTGGGCCCGTTGACTCTGTCCCTTTCCCAGGCCTAGCATGCTCTCCACTTCACAGAATACTTCACACACCTTTTCCATAGAGCCTTTCTTGATCACCCCCTCTCCCTTTGACTCATCTCCAAACTTCTTCCTAGCAGTAGTAAAAAGTGGTTACAAAGTATTGAGTTTGTTGGGGTTTTAGGAATTGTTTAACTTTTATTTGTATCTATCACCTAGCGCAGTGAGTGGTATATATAGTATTGATTGATTACATGATTAATTACATATCCTTAAGTAGCTAATGGTATAGGCAAGAAGAATTAATTATGTGTTAAAATAGATTAAGAAATCCTTACTCTCCTCCCAGTCAATTTCATCCATAGGTAATAACAATGATACTTATGGCATTTTAAGGTTGCAAAGCACTTTAAATACTTCGTTGGTCCTCACCACATTTCTATGAGGCAGTTACTATAAATTCATTCACTTTATATCTTACTGTTCTTTTCCAAATGTAATGAAGAAGTCTATAGGACAGGAGTTCTTAAGCTGGGAGCTTTAGAGAGTTTTCAGGGGGCCTGTGAACTTGGATAAGAAAAAAAAATATATCTTTAGTTTCCACTAACCTTTGATTTCCTTTGTAATCTCATATAGTCAGACAGTTGATTAGAGTTTTTTAAGAACCTAAAGGCTAAAACAGCTCCCGCTCCCAAGGAGTTCACAGTCTAATGTGAGCAATAACATGCAAACAATTATGTACAAAAAAAGAGCGATACAGGATGAAGTGTGTGTTGTTTCAGAGAGAAGGCACTGAGACTAAAGAGGACCAAGAAGGACTTTGTGCTGAAGATGAAGCTTGAGGTGAGACTTAAAGGAAGCCAGGGAAGCCCAGGAGGGAGTGATGAGGAGAGAAACAGCCAGTGACATCTCCTGGAGTTGGGAGGTGGTGTTTCATGTTTGAGAAACGGCAAGGAGGACCATGATGCCAGGGGGCAGAATGTGACAGGGAGTGGGTTATGGAAAGCTGCAAAGGGAGGAAGAAGGAGCCAGGTTATGACAGCTTTAAAAGCCAAACAGGATTTTATATTTGATCCTGAAGATGATAGGGAGCCTTTGAGGTTTATTGCATAGGGCTTTAACATGGTCAGACCTGTGATTTAGGAGGATTAAATCATTTAGGAGAATGATTGGAATGGGGGAAGGAGATCAACCAGCAAACCACTGCAGTACACTACCAGGTATGAGGGGAGGAGGGCAGCTACCACAACGGTAGTCTCACAGGAGAAAAGGGTTACAAGAGTTGTTGTTACAAAGGTAGAAATGACTACATTTGACAACTCATTGGCAATGGAAGGGGGTTAAAGAATGTGAATGGGGCAGCTAGATGGCTCAGGTGATGGAGTCCTAAGTCCTGAGTTCATATCCAGCCTCAGACACTAACTACTTCTGTGGCCCTGGGCAAGTCACTTAAACTCTGTTTGCCTTAATCCACTGTAGAATGAAGTGTCAAACCTCTCCAGTATCTCTGCCAAGAAAAACCCCATGGACAATACTGTGCATAGGTTCAGAGTTGGAAATGAATGAAAGACTGAAAAACAACAAGGACAAAAGAGTGTGAGGATGACCCCCAGAGGTTTTGATTCCTCTCAACAGTAGTAGGGAAGTTAGGAAGAGGAGACCTGGAAATAGACTTCTTCCTTGTTTATGTGCAGTCTTAGTAAATAGCCAATATGCTTGCCATCATATAGAGTATTCCTAATTTGATTTCCTGTTTCGTTGACTGTGATCCTATTTGTTTCTAATACATGTGTGCACACACATACCCACTTAAAGGGCCATATATGTATTTTTACTCCAGTTCTTCAGGGATCTATGTTTTCACTGGTATGCTTATTCCTTCTATTAACACAGAACATATTCATGAACTGAATCTCAAAGCAATAATATGGTGATTAACCTTCTGGTAATGGGCCCTTCTATGCATAAATTGCTACTCACATGACAAAGATTTGATTGTTGGGTTCATGCTGTGATAAGCCTTTCCTGTCTGAAAAAATCCATCACAGCTTGTAAATCCAGAAACACCTCCAAGGTCTACAGTATTAGTATATAGGAGACTAAGAGTTTAGTGGAAGTTAATGGAAGAGAGTGAATTTTTGATGTCCAGAAGTACACATTTTCATTTGGCCGATTTGGTTTTCTCATGAAAATGAATTTTTATAACACTTGATACTTTATTAAAATTCTTTCCGTAGGTTATTCCATTGGAGACTAAAACCATTAATAAATGAAGAAACCAAATTTCAAGGAGATAAAGATAAACTCCACCTGTGTGTAGTTACAAAGTGTCAGAGGCAGATTCTGAGTCTGAGACTTGTGCCTGACTGAATTAGAGATTAAAAGATGTGATATGACAAATATTTATATTTTCTAAATATTGTTTTGTGTTTTCCCTCAGAGGCCATATTGTTTTGGTTCCGGAGTTTAGCCTTCCTCTAGAATACTACCTAATACCATTCCTCATCATAGTGGGCATATGTCTCATCTTGATTGTCATCTTCATGGTAAGTCATTTTGAATATTTTTTAAAAAATATATCAAGGATTAGGAAAAAAGCAGTGTGACACATTTTTTCCCCTATAGGAATAGCATGCCTAATAGTGCTGACTTTATAAAATGTTTCTGTAATACACACTTTACTGACTAGGTGATTAATTTAGGTAACAATTAGGTAGATGGTGACAAAGGACTGGAACATGAGAAAAATGAGGGCTGGATAAATAGATACGATAGTCACCTACTTAGTCGAAAATGTAACTGAGCCTCTTCTGCAAGGTGATGAGATTACTGAATGAGAGTGTAGTGACAGAGTCTTGGTGTACATGCTCTAGTAGTTGATGGAACTGATGATGGAGCTCGGTAAGAAATTGTGAAGGAGCAGTAGGAGCACTCGTCCTGGTAGCACAAGAATCAACAGAGAGCAGTGTTCTAAAAACCCAGAAAGGAGAGACTGTCCAGGAGGAGAGAATTCATGAGTATGGAATGCTATGGCACTGATTTGAGCAGTTAGTGAAGGGACAGAAAAGGGAGGCAGGGAAGGCAAATGACTTTTTTTTTGAAATTTGCATGTGAAAAGGAAAAGTTGGAGATTGATAGCTTGGTTGAAGGAGATGTTAATGTCAGGTGAGAGGTTTTTTTTTAAAGGTTAGGAGAAAACAGGTCATCTTTGTGGACAGGCATCAAGGCAAGAGCCAAGTAGATAAGGAGAAATTAAAAATTAATGTCCAAGGGGACTGAATTTAGAGGATTATGGAGTCAGTCGTCTGAAGAAGATGTCAGAGGTTCATGGTTCCCCTTGATGAGAAAGAAAGACCATTTCACATGCAGAGGTCAGAGCAAAGAAGAGATCAGGGAATAATGTCAAGGGAAGAATCCTGATAATACAGAGAAAGGAAGGTGGTTCATAGCAAATGGCCTCTACTTTCTCTGAGGTGTGGGTATAGAGTGGAGTGGAGAGTGGAGACAGTTTTGAACAAATGATTAAGATAGTATGATGGAGAATCAGTTACGCAGGAATGTTAGCAGATTTTCATGTAGGAAAGATTGTATGGTTGACCTTTTCTACAACATAGTCTTCTAAGAAGACTTCTCTTAAAAAGGAAATGGGAACCCAGGAGAATTTAGTCCTCTATTTAATTGGGTACTGTTCAGCTGTAAATCAACTAAGACATCATTATCTATAATCAAGAAATACTCTTTTCTGCTAGTTACACCTGATATTATTTTGAGTGAGCAAATCTGTGAACAGGAGATATATTTTGTATGTTTTATGATCCGCATGCATAACTTTGATCAGTATTCATCATGTTACAATTAAGAATTATGTAAGGATTATTTAATTTTTTGAATTTTTTGACCCCATTTTCATCTGTTCTTCTGGAGTTGGAATATGGTTCTTAGTATTTTCAATAACTAGTGTCAGGAGGCAAGTAACTTTGGTATGTTTCGTCTGATCCTGTATTATTAGTTACCTTAAATCAGAGGTGTCAGACTCATTGTCTAGAGGTGCAAAAGGCCTGCAAAACTCCCCAATGTGGCCAAACTGATTAAAATGTAATTGGGAAATGTATAACAAAATAAAAAAAATACTAGTAACAAAGGTAATGCCATTTTGTGCCTTTCTGAGTCAGTATACATCCTGCAGAGATCTGACAGCACCATCTTAATTGTATTCACTAACTGCTTTGTAAAATTTTGACTAGAACAGTCAGCTGGAGGGACTCACTTTTGCATTGCCAAACAATACCAGCTGTTATCCCTAGAAACCTGTTTACATTGTAAGAGCAAGGTGGGAAAGCCATATATGAAGCCTGCAGTCATAAATACGAAGTAAACATCTATGCATCATTTTTGTGGCACTATGGTGGAGAGTGGAGGGGGTAGACAAGGGGAAGAGAACATTTCTTCCTTTAAGTTGTTTGTACTTTTATCCCTTCAAGTATCTTTTGTCACAGACATTATAACAGACAAGAACATCAGCCTCAACAATGTAATTGGCTTTTTTTTCCAAAAATTGTCATTCATTGTACTTTAAATTGGATGGAGTAAAGTGTAAAATGTATCCTGTCCACAAAGGAAATTATAAAGTAGAACACTCATATGTGTATATATATATATTTAGAATGCCTTATTGAAGATCAGCAGTCTTTTACTGGACTAGATCTGCAACGTATAATTATTAACATGGAAGTTTTAGCTTTTCATTTTTTTTTAAACTCTTAAAGGCAACATAGGATCTAAATATGTAAAGACAAAGTATTAAAGAGTTCTCCTTTATATTGCACGATAATTTACTCTATAATCTCCTCCCAATGTAATTTGAGAAGTTAGAAATTTGGCACCCTTTTTTCTCATGTTCAAGAGAAAAGATAGTTTGAAATTCCAGGTAGGTATATTATTTGTATCTGCTGTCCTTCCCAGAAAAAGAAAAGAATCTTTTAAGACAGTTATACAACTATATTTTGTACAGATTAAAATAGAAATTCTTGTGAGTTTTTCAGAGTACTGCTGACTGCTTCCTGTTTTTCTGCTAATTGTAGATGTAAATAACCCATGGTTGCTTTTTCTGATCTTTAATTATATTTCTTTTCTTCTCTCCAGTTTATAACCTGCACTTAAACTTTGACCCATATATATTATAAAATGTTGTGTTGTACAATCACAGTAATATTTTGGTTTAATGTTTTGAACCTCTTCTTTGTTTTCACTTGTACATACATATTTTAGAATGTTAGCCTTTGATATTAAGTCTTAGAAGATGCATAGAAAGTTTAGCTTTGCTAGTTTATTTTAATTGTTAATACCCCACTTAAACTCTCCTATGTCATTAAATGCCTAGTAAATGCTTTTTGATGAAAATGTTTTATAAACATTTTACATTTTGTGATGGTTTTGACAGAAGAAATGCTTTTGTTAGCCATTGTATTGGTACAGGTCAAGTTAAGCAGTATGCAGTAATCACTGATCAACAACATAAGTGCTCTCGTTGAAAAAAAAAATGCCCATTTTACTGAGATCTGGCCCAGAGTATCATAGCATATAGAATTCCACTGTAAGTCCCTCATTTATTGCCCCAATTACCTCCATTATTTTGCTCTTAATCTGTAAGTTTACATTGTACAAAATTGCATATGTTTTGTGATACTTAAAATGCTTCTTTCTTAGTAAACTAAATGTCAGGGTCAATGAATACAAAATGCAAAGGGCTTTGAGACACTAAATCACTAAGGTAATTTAATCATATCTTATTTCAGCTTTTCTTTGCAACCATTGTTAAGAAAACCAAAAAAAAATCAGTGGACAAAAAGACATTTATTAAAATTGTATTTTCTGTTCTTTTGTAATAATACTTTTGCATCCTTTTTTTGGTCAATTTTAGATCACAAAATTTGTGCAGGACAGACATAGAGCTAGAAGGAATCGACTTCGTAAAGATCAACTTAAGAAACTCCCTATACATAAATTCAAGAAAGGCAAGTGAATATTTTCTGTTTCCCAAATGGTTGTCTTAAGGGTTTAAATACGTTGGCATCTTACTGTAATGCTGTCTCTTAGGTTCATTCCTCTTGAACCTCCTTTTAGGGAATATACCTTTTGACATGGACCTTTGGATAGTTTGTTAACTGAAATGTCATTGAACTATGTCTGAGATGGTCTCATTTTATCCCAAATTCCCCTCAGTAGCAGATAATATACTTAGGTTCCACTTTAGATTCATATTAGCTAAATCCTTTTAACTAAAGTATTTTCATGAGATTAAAATGAATTTAAAATAATGTTTTTCTAAATTTTGGAAGAGGTGACACTATCGGGCAGTGTCTCCCATTATCTGTCTGTGGTAATTACTTTTAAAGTTCTGATACAATTTTATATTGAAAATATTGATCATTTCATAGATTGCTTTATGTTGTCACTGTAGCACTCTTATAGATTCTAGTCTCATCCTCTGAACCCCAGTGTTATAGATTCTAGTCTCATCCTTTGAACCCCAATTCCATTGGTAGATCAGGTTCCTATATACTCACATCTTTCCTCAGGGTTCTAGGGGTACCCTGTGGAGTTGATCCTCTAACATTCCAAGCCCAATCCAGCACATTTCTTGTATTATCCATCACCAGTGATTACTGCTGCAGTATCATTTGTCAGTGCCAGTTATCGTAGTAGATCCCCAGTATCATTCATTCAGTTGACTTTTCAAAATCACTGATAAACAGTTAGAATTCATTGCTTTTACAAAAGGATATTTGTTGAAAAGATATAGCAAAACCAAAAGTATAAAGAGTTCTCTCCCAACTGGTCTACACTCTTCCCCTAGCCACCTTGGTTCCTAGGAAAGTGGGATCCATACTTGAAATTACTGCTGCTAGCATGTGCCTCGCAGTCATTTTGAAGTCAGGCATTGTTGATGGATTCATCACTGCCTTTCCTGCAGAGAATTTTAGTGTTTGAGATGCTTTGTGGGTTCCCTGCTGGGGTCGGTAATACAGATTGTCTTTCAGCTGTGGCATCTGTGGCAGTCTTTGCTCTAGATTCCCAGCAGTAGACTTCTGGTGGCTCCCCAGCCTCTCAGTTCACAGGTGTGCAGCCTGGTTCATTTCTTGTATGATACTCTTTCATCCAATATTAGGAAAGAGTAGATTCAGCAGAGTTGGAAGAAACAGAAGCACTCTCCACTTGTTCATGGCCATTTGTCAAACAGCCCAGGTGGGGACTGTAGTCTGCTCGTGCTACCCTCTTCTTTAACTCCTGAACTTAGAGAAATTTTTACCTCATTCACCATCAGGAGAGAGACAGCTTGATTTTTCTCTGTTCATGACTTTTATATACATGCTCATTTCTGGTTTAGCAGCCAAGTAAAAGTAAAAGGCCTTTTCTTCATGTAATAAGCAGGTAGGAAATAGAGAATACCAGATCATGCTCTGAAGGGCAGGGCAGGGCCCTCCATTTCATCTTCTGGCAAGCAGACTTACCAAGGACATATATGGATTGATAGTAGGCAGTATATACTGTAAGAACCAGGTTCTCTCCCATTACACTAGAAATGTGTAATAAGCAAAAAATGGTATAAAAGACAGTATCAAAGACTTGATTAGTCAGAAAAAGAACTAGAAAGGTTATGTAAAGAAAATAAGTGACAATAAATGGGCAACCTGATCCTCCAGTGGCATCTTCCAGAGCTGTAACAGAACCAGAGGAGTACAAGCAGACAGGTTGGTGGGATCAATAATGGAGGAGGTGGAGGAGAGTCTCTGTGAGAAGGCACAGGGAGTTTTCATTCTGATGAGGAATGGAACATCCTTACCAGCAAGCTCACAGAAAATCTTACTTTGGCTTAAGTTTATAACGTTCAATTGGGAATACAGTCATTATTGGGAGGTGTAATAGGACGAGATGGGGAAAAGAAGTACATTGGGAGGCTTAGAGAAGATTGGAGACAGGCTTTAGGAGGACTGCTTTTCTGCAGTGAAGGCCCAGTCACAGGAGGTCCATGGTAACTAATTTCTCCCAGCTCTGTTCAGAGGCATGTGCATTAAAGCAGGAGGATTGAGGTTTAGCGAAGCATGAAGGGTGATGAGTTACTTAGTAGAGCAGAGTTGAACTGGTTAACCAAGGTTTGAGATTGAGAAGGGAAGGATTTGTAGCCCAAACACAGGGGGAATGTCCTGAAGAAATAGTGACTGTGAAGGGTGGAGGGATTGGTGTGCTCGGCAGGACTGAGAAGGATAGGGTTAGGGAGAAGTGAGACAGACTGACAGGAAATGAAGAACAGGTGATGGATGGCATTTTAAACTTTTAGATATGGAAGTGAGGGATGGTAAGATCAAAGGTGTACCCATCAAAATAAAATACTATTTAAAAAGAAGTAACCAAGGAGATTATGTGGTCAGACAGGAAGGAGAAAGTAGAGCTATGAAAGTCAAGGGATGAGAGAAAATGCAGGGAGAGGGAGTATTTATTAGTGTCAGAAGCTACAGAGGGGTCAAGAATGAGGCCTATTGGGCGTGTAACTTAATGACAGCCTGGACTGAAGCAGGCTGGCCAGCTCTACAGCACCTACTCCAGAGAATACCTGAATTTGAGACCTGTCAGTAGTTAGTAAACATTCATTAAACACTTGCTTACTATGTGCTAAGGGGAGGGAGTGAATGAACAAAGACACTGGACTTGGGCACGTGAGTCAGAAGTCTCAGATGAATGAAGCTAGCTGAGAAACAAGATGTTCTGAACTGTGCTGCCTCTGTAAATGCAGACTTGGGGAGGTCACAGCTCTACTCTTTCATCATGGGGACAGAGGCCTAGTGTGAAGGACAGTACTACAGCTCATGGGATCTTGCAGGATGATATTTTTCTAATAATGCACTTCCTGGGCCATTATGGAGAAGTCAGATTTGTCCCAGAATAGGTGAGAAATGAGACAGGACAGACCAAATAACGATCAGGAACTTCTTCTACCCAAGAACTGCACAAAAAATTTCCAGCCCTCTGTCAACAGGAAAAGAGGCCACCATCAGAGTCAGCACCAACACCAGCAAACAAGCAGTGTGACTAGAGAAGGGACAGAGCCACGTGTAGCCAGTGAAGTTTTCTGTCCAAAGTCCCCAAGAATGGCCCAGGGCACTTTTCAGCCTGTAACTGGGCCATTGAGGGGCAGTACTAACCACGGCAGGTATGACGTCCACCAGAGCCTCACCGCAGTGCTCACACTAGGACAGCCCCTGGGTGCTTCATGTAATAGGGAGGAAGAAGAAACGAAGTCCCTTTGGAATGTTATTGTCTCCAAAAGCATTGAGGGAGTTAAGTAAGAAAAACAGTGGACACTTGGGAGTGGATTAATTCTGCTCTGAATGTTTTAATAGGACAAAGAGGGAGAAGAGAAGTAATATACTAGCATAGGAAGACGGAAGAAGGGATAGAACTTACTTTTTCTCATAATGGGGTCCATGAAAATAAGAGTACACAGAGGAAGGGGGGTGAGGGGGGGCACCAAATGAATGTCATCTGGAACAGTAGCATTGCATGCTTACGTATGCACACACATAGCATTTGGGTGTAGAAATACAGTGAAAACAGGTGGAGATAGTGGGAGTGGGTCAGAAGGGAGAGTAGTATCTTGAAGGCAGGAGTTGCAAGCAAAGCAAACTTATTGCAGTGAATTTTAAGACGAAAAGATTTAGACTGTTTATCAGTTGGGGAATAGCTGAACAAATAAATGCCCTTTTCTCTTTGTGAATGTAGAAGTAAAAAAAAAATATATATATATATATATATATATATATATATATATATATAAAACTTTACATTTAGAAAAATCGTTCATGATATTTAGTAATATGTTTCTTCATCTACATAATAACCGCTCCTGGCAAGGCTCTTGACACTTCTCTCATGGACAAAATTTTAAAAATATTTTAAAAAATCATTCTCATTTCATTTTTAAAAAATGACATTTTTAATTGTTTTTTTTATTACATTGTTTTTTATATTATCTGCATTTCCAA
This sequence comes from Potorous gilbertii, assembly GCA_028658325.1. Taxonomy (NCBI): domain Eukaryota; kingdom Metazoa; phylum Chordata; class Mammalia; order Diprotodontia; family Potoroidae; genus Potorous; species Potorous gilbertii. Next base: position 511,299,134 of record CM053771.1, read on the forward strand.
GTATATCTCCACTCTTACTCAGCCATCCTTTCCAACAAAGAGTTATAGAAGGAAAAAAAGCAGTTCCATAAAACTAACCAACATATGAACTGAGCCTGTGTAGTATAGTATATACCTATATTCCATATGCTCCCCTCTCCACTGAAGGAAGGAAAGTACATTTTCTCATTTCTTCTTCAGGGACAAGAATTGGCCCTTAAAAGTAGACAGAATTTAGTTTCATTTTTTCTTTCCATTTACTTTGCTTTAATTCTTGCATATAGTCTTCCTGAATATACTTTTATTCAGTTGTCCATTAGTTCTAAAAGTATTTCTAATTGCTTCTATATTTTTAAAAATTTTACTTTTTAGGTGAATTCATTGAACACTAGTGAGTGTTTATACACATGTACACACATGCGCGTGCACACTTGTGCCATACGTTCAAAACAAAAAGATCATATGAGATGCCACTTTCTTTAATATATATAAAAATTGAACATGTTACTTTAAAAGCTATCCTACTTGTCTGTAATTCTCTCTAAATTTCCTTCTCTCATGTAAAAAAGCAATCCTTCAGTGAGCTATTTTTCTTCATAATTTTTTTGGAGTACTTTTCAGCCGGTTCTTTTCCTCCTCAAGCACAGTCGGACCATACCAATCAACTTACTGTTCCTTATGCATTGATGCTCCCTTTCAGTGTCTGTGCCTTTATCCCTGGCTATAGGCCTTTGTCATCCCTGGTTCCCTTCCAGACTCAGCTAAAGTGCTGCCTGTGGTGTTTCACTTCCTCCCAGTCTCTCATGTCCTCCCTCCTCAAGCCTTGTCCCCCTCCTCTTCACCCTGACTGTTTTCTGCCCTGCCACTGCTACACTTCTGTCCTCAGTCTGACCCCTTCCTAGGACTATGGTCTTCACCTTTGCCCTAGCCATCTCTATTGTAATAATTTTTTTTTCATTTTTAATCAAAAAATTTTTGTAATCAAATGAAAATTTACCTTCTCTTCTTCTGGCCCCACTTCTTTCCCACTGAGAAAGAAAAACAAAACTCCTATTATAGCATGTATAGTAAAACAAATCTATCTCTGCACTCTGATTCTGTCTTTTATCTTTCAGGAGGTACACAGCATGTTTTATCTTGACTTGGAATCACAGTTGGTCATTGTGTAGATTAGAGTCCTCCCTTTAAATGTTGTTTGTCTTGTTAAGTAAATCGTCCTCCTAGCTCTGCTTACTTTACTGTGCATCAGTTCACACAAATCTTCCTACTTATCTGGAACTATTCTCTTCATTATTCCCATCACATTCATGCTCATTGTATCCACAGCCCCCTCAGTTTCCAGTTGTTTGCCACCACAAAGAGTTGCTATAAATAATTGTGTACTTCCTTGTTTAGAGATTGATTTGCTTAAAGCTAATCTCCCCTTTAATCCATCCCCTCTTTTATCCCTGCCCCAATCCCTTTTCCCTCCTGTTTCCGAGTGAAATGCCTTTCAGTGTGTGTCTATGGACACACCCCCCCACACCCACACACCCACCCCTCCCCCCTTCATCAGTTCAGATGAGAATGAGGTTCAAGTGTTGTTCATTCCTGCTCCCCCCTTCCCCCCGTCTTTATTGTTTGTATAGACTTTTACTTGTGCACCCCAGTTATGTGAGATTTATTTCCCCTCCTTTCACCTCTTTCCCTTCTGTCTCCCAATGTGTATTCTTTTTCCTCTCCCTTTCCATTCTTTCATGATCATCAAGACATAATGGAACCATTCCCAGACCCTTTGTCTAATTAGACTCCTTACGTGACCCAGGGATTATGTTCTGAAGGGTACACCATTTCCTCGTACTGCAATGTAATAGGTTGTCCACGTTTAGTTCCTTATGATTGTTGACTCTTCTTTACATTTTTAAGGGTTGGATTTTTTTGTTTTTTTTTACTTTGGTATGTACTTCAAAATTTTATGTGTCTCTACTTAGAGATCCTTTCATTTCATTGAAGAGTCCTTTCTGTGCCTTCTGGAATATTATATTCCAAGTTCTCTGCTACTTTATAGAGGTGGCTGCTAAATCTTATCAGATCCTGGCTGTATGGTTTCTTAGTACTTAAAATTTTTTTCTTTCTATTTGTGTTATTTTTTTCTTTGACCTGAAACCTCTGGATTTTAGCTGTGATGTTTCTGGGAGTTCTCATCTGGGAGATGGTTTGTGGATTCTGTTTCCACTTTACCCTTTCATTCCAAGATACATGGATAGTTTTCTTTTATAGTTTCCTGAAATGTAATGTCTTTTTTGCATCTCTGTTTCTATCTCTATTTTGGTCATGTCTATTTTCCAGGTCAGTTTTTGTTTTTTTGTTTTTTTTTTTGCTATGAGATACCTTTACATTTTCTCTTTTTATTCAGCTTTAGTAACTCTTGTCTCATGGAATCATTAGGTTTTATTTTAATTCTCAGGGATATTTGTTTCATTCATAACGTTTTGTACCTATAGTGCCAAGTTAATTCTACAACTTTCATTTCTTTTCATTTTTTTTCCTGTTGCTCATTTAATTTATAAAAACATAAAACCCACCTTTTTCTTCATCTCTTCTAATTAAGCTTGTGTCCTTTGTGGATGGATGCTCTTGTGTCATTTTCTTATAAGTTTGCATCTCAAGTGTCTGTGTCCCCATAATTGCTTGTTACGCTGGGATTCTTTTTTTGTTTGCTCATTTTTCCATTCTCCTTCTTGACTTTGAACTTTATTTCAGAACGGTGCTGTAGGACATCTCAGGTTACTGTCTGCTCTGAACTGGCATTCTCTTAGGTCCGTCTGCAACTTTCTTGGGATATTGAAAGTTGTGTTATTCTAGGATCCCAGGTGTGATCCAGGTTGGAAGCCTGCAAACTTGAGTGTGATCCGTGGCAAGATCTGAGCACTGATCTGGTACTCTGAGTTTTTTCTAGAAGTTCCTGTTCTGGGTCTGGGTCTGAACAACACTCCTGTGGGCTTGGCTTTGGTTGGAAGGTCCAGTAGACTGCTATGTGACTGTCAGCCATTTGGACAATTTTGGTAGGTCAGAGTGATGGAATCTGAGATTCCTGCCCTGGTAATTCCTCCATAGTCTTCATTCTGGGACCCTTTTCTCCTGCAGTCAGAGCTACACAGCTGCTGCTTGCTTCTGAACTTTGTTTTGTTCTTTTGTTTTTCTGGTATACATTGTAGGACCCAAGACCACTTCTTAGTCTAAAGCATTGCCTATAGACTTGGGTCCATCTGTGATCCAGAATGGGTGCATTTTCTTTTTTGAAAAATTATTTTCATTTGCTAAATATTTTCCAATTACATGTAAAGAATTTTTAACATTCATTTTAAAAAACTATAATTCCAAAATTTTCTCCTCAACCCTCCCCCATGAGAAGATAAGCAGTATGATATCGATTATACATGTTGCAAAAGAACATACATAGACAAAGCAAGATAAATAAAGTCTAAAAAGTGTGCTTCAGTCTGCACTCAAAGTTTCTCAGTTCTCTCTGCAAGGGGATTTTTGTACATAGAGGTCCTTTTCTGTTACTCTCTTCTGGATACGGATCTGACAGGGGTGATAGCTCAGATTCGTTTTGCATTTCTCTAATCGGTAATGATTTAGATAATTTTTTCATGTGACTATTGATAGCTTTGATTTCATGTTCTGAAAACTGCCTGTTCATATTCTTTGGCTATTTATCAATCGGAGAATGGATCCTATTTATTTTTTAATAAATTTAGCATAGTTCATATACATATACATGTTCAGAGAAATGTGCTGTAATTTTTTTTTTGCTATAAAATTTTCTCCAGTTTCCTTTTTATTCTAATTTTAGCTTCATTAGTTTTATTTGTGCAGAAACTTTTAAATTCATGTAATCAAAACTATCCATTTACTTCCTGTGGTCTTCTCTAGCTTTTATTTCATCAGAAACTCTTCCGTTTTCCATAGATCTGACCAGGTACATTTTTTTTTTTGTGCTTGCCTAAATTTAATTCTGTCACCTTTTAAATAATTCATTTATCCATTTTAACTTTATCTGGGTGTGGTATGAGGTGTTGGTCTATGTCTAGTTTCTGCTAAAGTGCTTTCCAGTTTTCCCAGAAATTTTTGTCAGATCATGAGTCCTTATTGCCAAAGCAAACTGGGTACATTCTACAAAATATCAGGCCTCTCTGAGTTGGGTCTTCTTTTCCCTGGTATACAGCCTGTCCCTTCACCAGAATGCTTTGCTTGACCTTTTCTGGATAGAACCTATCCCCAGTCCTTTGTTTTCTTTTCCTGACCTGGGCTGGAAAAATGAGTTGCTGTGAAATTTTTTTGAATTTCCTGATCAGTTATCAGTTTGGTGAATTTTCTAGGTCTGTACAAAGTAGTTGTGGGGTAGATTTTGGCTATACTTCTTCCTGTTACTGCCCCTCTTGCCCCTGCTTGACAATCTGTATAGTCACACTATGAGAAAAATGTTATTTTTAGGATTTTAATATTCTTTGAAGGAATGTGGAACATGCTCTTTTATGTTTGTTTTCATAAATTGGAGGCGGAAAGCAATGGTAGCAGAACTACCTTTTCTTAAATAAGGAATCTAGGTTATTAATTAAATAACTAAGATGTTTAAAATAATCAAAAGAGGTAATATTAAACCCAACCAGAGATAGGCAGATAGAAATTTTTTGGCTATGATTTTTTTGTGGCTTGTAATGGTGAAATGTGGATTAGAGAACAGAGCTTTGAATATAGGAGACAATGTTTTGGAGATTGGAGCTGTGTTAAATTGGAGGTTCATCCATAGTGGAGGGCCACAAGGCTCCCTGTCCTTTTTTTGGTCAAGACTTTTTTCAAAGTTTGGATGAAGATATAGAAGAAATGAGTATTTGTGCACTTAACACAGAGTTGGGAAGCATAGCTCTGTGAGTGGTGAATGAATGAAGGTTCTACATAACCTTGACAGACTATAGGGCTAACCTAAAGCCAGCAAAATGAAAATTCACAGGAATGAAAGTGAAGTCCTATATTTAAGGCAGTATGGTATAGTTGAAAGAATGCTGAACCTGGCTGGAAGTCAGAGCTTTTAATGTGGCAGTTTTCTCACAGGCACGTACACTATTTTTGTCTCATTCAAATTCACCTCTGTGATGATTTTAGACCTGCACATCCTGGCTTTAAATTCATGTTTAAACCAAGATTGACTCATTTCTTTCTCACCTTTGGACAAATAATCTTGTCATCTTTACAAGCCCTATGACTTCTTTCCAAATTTGATTTAGAGTAATTGTGTATACACACAGACACCTACACACTTACATACACATACATATATACATATATATTTTTTCTCTGTAACTTGTCCAAGCATATTCTCAAATACTTCCTTAAGGTGGAGAAGCATAGTTTGTAAATAAGGCGCAATTCAGTAATGATAAAGTGGAATCAACTAGGTCATAATGTAATCTTATTTACATCTACTTATTACATTTGACACCTGGGTTTATATGTTGCTTTTTCCCCAGATAAAAGCACAGTTTTTAACCACGTTTTAAAGTATTGGTGTTCTTTATTTTTCCAGTTCATTTTAATATTACATTTTCTTAACTGTTTTCTTTTTATAAAGCTTCAGCCTTTCTTTGTATCAGTTGTATTGTAGACCTCACCCACTACAAACTTCTGACTTTTAAAAGTCTCTAGAATATGTAACATCCAAATTTATTAAATAAAAAGATAATTGTAGGGTTCTGTATATGTTAAAATATATTTAAATTATAACTTGATTTTAAATTGATATGATGATGCTATTTGTTCCAATTTTTTCAATATACCTGAATTTTAAGTCATTGTTATTCTGTAGGTATAAAGTACAGTCTTTTCACACTGCTTATAAATTTAGTTATTTAATTATTATGAAATATTGCATTATATTTCTATGATAAACCATTCATATTTAGTATTTTTTATTTAGTAGAATATTCAGTAATAGTTTTATCTAGTAGATAAATGTCCCTGAGGATAGAGACTGTTGCTTTTGTTGTCTTTGAATTCCTTGTGCCTAACACATAGTAGATGTTTAATATTGAATTTACTGAATAGAATTCAAAGTTACTGTTTGGCAGCCTGCCGAAGTAGTAAATATTTGGAAAATACCTTTTGTAGCCATAGAAAATAGTTTTCAGTATGTGTTAATATTGTATTTAACAAAAAATTTTATAAATTAATTATACTTATTATGAGCCAAATTTTGGGGAATTTTATTCCTACTGCTTGGATGGTTGGTTATAGCTTGCCTCTTTGAGAAGCATTTGAATCTTCTCCCTTCAGACAGAAGATGCTCTTTATCAAAAATTTTACAGTGTTGTCATACCTAAGAAAATGACATCTCATCAGAATTGGTGTTTTTTGCCAGGCTCTTCTTGGGCATCTAGTGTATAGTTTTTTCACTCAGATTTTTTTGTGTTTTCAGTTTTGTTGATTTTAAGGCAGCATCTCTAGCCAGCTTATAGCTCTCCTGAGGCTGGAGAATCAGCATTCTTCTTTTCTTCTTTCTAGGTGAGTGAGGCATATGACTGATGGGAGCATGTAGGTCCTAGCAAAACCACTTCAGCCTCGTGTCTCAGAGTTTCTAGCATCTCTCCATGTGAATTTACGATTGGTATTTAATCATATTTATCTTCCTTGTTCACACTGGGGAGTGCATGGAACAAATGTTTCCCCAGAGTGGTAATTATATGTTTTAGTCTTGAATGTATTCATTAATTATGTCTTTTGTTTTCATGGAGATCTCTGGTAGTAAAATTAAAGGGGAATGGATGAAATCCATACATAGTGTTACTGATTTACTAGTGATTATCTGACCCAGTGACTAGATATAGGGAAAGCAGGTTGAAAGGTGGCACATGTAGTGCTAAGGACATTCATTTGTCCCATCCCTTTTTGCAGTCTTACATGGTATTTCTGAGATGGAGCATTTAAAGAGTAAGATATGGGAATTACAGAAAGTTTCCTCCACGAAGTAGAAATTCTCCCAACCTACAGGGGGAAGTATTGATAAAATAAAACAGAAGGTTGAAAAGCTTAACTAGTTTGATGTGCTTTGGGGGGTATATTTCACCTGAAAAATATAAATATTTGATAACGACTGATTAGAATATGAACAGGTGCAATTTATTTAGACATTGTAGGTGTAACATTATCTCTGTAGGAGGTTAGCATATGGGATGACATGGAGCTATCTTTCCTCAGTGTGACCACATATGAAACCTAATGTGATTTTTGCTTAATGGAAAATCATGACTCTTAAAAGTCTGTATTGTTTTCAGCTTGAATTTCCATCTTATAAATGTATAGTGATTTTTGCCAAGGTGATCCACTAGTTTAAATTTAGAATGTAAGAGATATGATGTGGATTGTTTACTTATTTACAAAACAACAACAACAAAATAAACTAATGTAAATTTCTTTGTGTGATTTGGCTGGAATTGGAAGTAAGGTATTAAACATTCAAACAGAAACAAAAAAATGTGCAGACTGGGCAGGACCCCTTGACTTAGCCCTGCAGTTGTTTGCCAGTATTCTTTTTTCTCATGTATGTGTCCGTGAGAATCACAGAATCAAACTTTGTTAAAGTTGGAAGGTATCAGAGATTTTACAGAAACAGAGGCCCATGGAATTTAAGTGACTTGCCCAGTTAGTAAATAAGCATTTATTAATGTTGTTATTGTTGTTTGGTTCCAGGGACTGTGCTGTGTGCTGGAGACACAAAGAAAAGCAGAAGCACTTTCCCTTCCCTCAAGGAGCTCCCATTCTAATTAGAGAGATGTCATGCAAATAATTTTGTAGTAACTCACACAATATATTTTATATATAAAATGGAAAGTGATAATCTCAGAGGGAAGAAGCTAGTCATTAGGGGAACTGAGAAAGGGAAGGAGGAAGACAAGAGGTGCAGATGGAGAAAGGAGATCATGAAAGGAGGCATGAGAGACAGCCAGCAAAAACGAACCAACTCAGAGATGGCATGTCATCTCTGAGGGACAGCATGAAGCTGACGTTGTTAGCCTGTGCAGTGGAATAGATGAGCAAATTGTATGAAGAGTGGAAAAGTAGGAAGGGCTTGTGTCTGAGAAGGAAACACTAGTCATACTTGAGCTATGGGAAGGTCACTGTGGCAGGAGTGGAGGACTGATTGAAGGGGAAGAGACTTGAGGGAGGGCAACCAACTAAAGTTTTGCCCAGATCTGAGATGAACGGGTCTACTTGTCCCAGGATGGCAGCTTCGTAAAGGGAGAGAAAGGTACATAAATGAAAGAGGTTCAAGATAGAAATGACAAGACAAGGCCACAGGTGTGGATACGTGAGTGAAAGTGAGGAGTTTCAAATGATTCTGAGATTGTTACGGAAATGTTTTGCATGACTACACATGTATAACCTATATTGAATTGCTTGCCTTCTCAGTGGGCACAGGTGGGAAGGAAAAAAGGGAGAGTAGTTGGAACTCAGAGTTTAAAAAAAAATGAATGTTAAAAATTGTTTTTGCATGCAACTGGAAAATAAGACATATAGGCAATGGGGTATAGAACTTTATCTTGCCCTATAAGAAAATAGAGTGAAAGGGAATAAGAGAAAGGAGGAGTGTGATAGAAGGGAGGACAGATTGGTGAAATGATAATCAGAATGCATGCTGTTTTGGGGTGGGCACTTGACTTGTTTTGTGGGGCTGTGCAGGTCACCAGCCTCACTTCTCCTCCACAGCCATCTGAATCCATTGACCAGATATTCATCAGGATGACTGGAGATGACCCAGGATGAGGCAATTGGGGTTAAGTGACTTAAGGTTACATAGCCAGTGAGTGTCTGAGGTTAAATTTGAGCTCAGGTCCTCCCGACTCCTGCACTGGTGCTCTATACACTGCACCACCTAGCTGTCCCAGCATGGAGAGGAGCGAGCAGACTAGAACAGTAGGAAGAGGACAGGTCATGAAGGAATTTAAAACCAAACAGGTGATTTTATATTTTGTCACTGGAGTTGGGGGTGAGATTTGAGGTGTTGATATGGTCAGACCTCAATTTTAGAAATAACAGTTATTCCTAATTGGTTCTCTGCCTCACTAACCTCTTCCCACCCTTATACCTTTGTCTCCCCCCTCTATGAGTTTGAAGGCCTCACTAACCTCTTCCCAAACCCTTATACCTTTGTCTCCCCCTGTCTATGAGTTGAAGACCTTGCCTCTTCTTTTAATAAAAAAATGAAGTCATTTGAGGTGAGTTCATCTTAACCCCTTCACATTATCTCCCACTCTCTCCTTTCTCCCAATCTCTGACAAAGAAGTAGCGATTCTCTTTGCCACCAACTCTGTGTACATGATCGTGACCTTCCATTTTATCCAGAAGATTGCATCCTGTGCTTCGATCCCCCATCACCTCTCACCTAGATTATTGCATTAGTCATCTACATGTCTCCCTGCTTCATATCTCTCCCCACACAGTGCTGCCAGAATGACAACTGACCTTGTGACTTATACTCAGTCAATTTCATTGGCTTTCTAGGCCTCCAGAAAAAAAAAAACCAAAGACAGTGTTTAGCTTTTAAAACCTTACGTGACCTGGTGCCATCATCTTTTTTTATTGGACATGACTTCCCCCATCCTAGACTGATCTGGACCAACTGGACTTCTTTTTGTCCCTCATACATGAAATTCTGTCTTTGTGCCTTTGTACTGGTTGTCCCTTGTGCTATAGGATTCGAACCCGAGTTTTCCTGATTCTAAGTTCTAGCAGTCTATTCATTATACCACACAGCAACAGCCAAGGCTTGTGTTCTAGTCACTTACTATGGAACTTCCTGTGATTACTGGGTGAAATGCCTCACTCACGTTGGTGTCTGGAGTGGGCTTGAGGCATATAGTTTTCTTGTTTGTGTCTCCTTTTGTACATACTTCCTTGAACTTAGGAGAGTAGCTCTTTGGGTTACGATGAATATAACCTTTCGCTTTGCCAGTGATACTTAATAGAATTGACTTTGGCATTGTAGATCTGTTTTTTGTAATTTATTTTGGGGGTGGGTGGGGTAACAGAGCATACTGATTTCATGAAAAGTATATTGCAATCGAGTCACTTGGATTGTTCTGGCCATTTGTAATAGCTAAGTTAGGCAAATATTGTTGTATACTTAGCCAAACAATCCTGACAGCCAAAAGACTGTAGAAGCTGAAAGCTGAAAGAACCATGGAAAGCTGACCCTGTGTTATTTCATAAATGAGAAGGACTTAAAGACTTGGATCCAAGCCATAATGTCCATAGTAGCAAAATGATAGTAAATGAAGTTTTGGAGATGTCCTCTGGATTAAGGAAATAGCCAATTTTGTTTATAAATAAGAACTGTTCCAATGTTAAAATTATAATAACAATTCCAGATTTGTGGTTTTTTGCTTTCCTCAAAGTCTGCTTTGTAATAGTAGTAAGTGTATTCAGTGCATCATAGTATATAAAGACAACATGCATTTTGGACAGAATTATTTGAACGAAGAAATCTCAAGTTTTCAAATGGTATTAGGTTGTGTCAGATAAGAATTGTGCACATACATTCCCCCCGCCCCCCCCCCTCCCGCCATGGCCTACCCCAAAACATCTTAAAATAACCAAGTAGGGCCTAATTTGATGTGCTTGAAAGTTATGGCAGCTATCAGTCATGTAACAGTTTTGATTTACAACTTTCTACAGGAGATGAGTATGATGTATGTGCCATTTGCCTGGATGAATATGAAGATGGAGACAAACTCAGAATTCTTCCTTGTTCCCATGGTATGAGCAATTTCAAATTGTTTTCAGGTCATATATTCAGCATATATTAATAAACATCTTAGTTAAGTATTCTGTTTGTGGTAAAAAGCCTTATGAAAATATTGATCTCGTAAGCCTGCATGAGTGAGTGAAAAGGCATTTATTAAGTGTTTACCATGTGCCTGGCACTTTGCTGTCAGCACTGGGGATACACATAACAGACAATTATGATAGTCCCTTCCTCAAGAAGCTTACATTTTAATAGGGAATTGTAGAATGTACTGGATGGAGCAACTACTTTCAGAAGAAAAGGTAAATTGAAGTTTCCTAACGTAGATTTGTATTTTCTCCCAACAGCATATCACTGCAAATGTGTGGATCCTTGGCTAACTAAAACCAAAAAAACCTGTCCGGTATGTAAACAGAAAGTTGTTCCTTCTCAAGGAGATTCAGACTCTGACACCGATAGTAGTCAAGAGGAGAATGAAGTCTCTGAGCAGACCCCTTTACTTAGACCATTAGCTTCTGTTAATGCCCAGTCATTTGGGGCTTTATCAGAATCTCGTTCCCATCAGAATATGACAGCATCTTCAGACTACGAGGAGGAGGATGACAATGAAGATATTGATAGTAGTGATGCAGAAAACGAAGTGAATCAGAGCGTGGTTGTCCAACTGCAGCCCAATGGTGATAGAGATTACAACATGGCAAATACAGTTTGACCTTGAAAAACGTAGTTGATCAGCTTATCCCTTTATGTGTATTTAAGTATATACTTTCATTGTCCATTCCCCGCTTCAGTTACTTCTGTAGAGAGGAATCTTAGTGAGTTCTGTGATTTAATCAGAAGTATATATATAATTATTTTCCTTAATCAGGTTTTCATCCGCAAGAAACATACTTTTTATTCCTAAAGCATAAAATTATCAAGGTGCTAGACCTCAAGCATCATTCTCTTTTTGGAATGAAATATAGCCAAAAAGTTTAAAAAAGAAAAGCCACTAAAAGTATGGGTTGCAGTGAAGACTTGATTACAGTATTCAAATATATTTATTACCATAATGAATTCTGCTGCCACACCATGCATGGCCTAGTCCAATTTCCCAGAACTTTTGGTATCGACAGGTTAGGCCATTCAGTATTTTTCTCATGAATTTCAAAATGAAATAGAAACACCTAGTAACAGAATTTTTTTCCCCATTCACAAATAGTATCTTAAGCCAGAAAACAGCAGTTTGTGGTAGAACGCAGAAAGTTTTGATATTAAGACAATTCTCATTATCTAATAGTGTTGAACATTATTTTCACCCAGCAGCAGCTAGCTAAACTAATATGGCCCCACATTTATACTGACTTAATTTTTAGCACTAAAGGATTGTGTGTTTATGTGTGACCAAAGCAAAAAGACAGGCAACACTGCATAGAAATTCTCACAAAAATTTTAGCAAATGTTTTGTTGATCTTCTGATCATACACACACACACACACACACACACACACACACATACACAAATGTATGTATATATCCATATATATACATACATGTTAATAAAGAGCATCTTATGCTAACCTCCTAAACTGTGTACATAGAGAAATTGTTTTTTCAGGTATTTGATTTGAAAATGAGTGCTTATAAGTATTTAACAGAACTCATGATGTACTTTAACAATGTATTATGAAAAGCTAAATTATAAATATAAATGCCATTGTAACTATGTAGAAAGAAGTTAGAGTCGTGTATGATGAAAATAGCGAATTTTTTATGGCCTTGTATGAGGGAAATTTGAAAGTTAATAAACATTTTTTCCACTTTAAGTTCTAGCTGACATGTTGTGCATCATAAACAGTTTGCATGTTTGTCACTATTTCTTAGACCTATGAACAATGCTGTAGAAATGTAACGAAAAAGTAATGTATAGTGTGTATACATGTATGAGCATGCACATGTGTACATAGACACACACAAGGTATGAACCTATTATACAGACACTTGAATATGCTAAAGAAACTAAAATTACATTTTGACTTTGATTTACTGTTTCAAGTACAGCTATTATCCAGTTTTATGAAAAGGACATTCTTGAAAATGTATAGTTTGTAGTTTTCTTAAATGAAACAGTTATTTTACTAACTTCATTTATAAAGATGCTTTATGCCAGGGTGGGAAAAACCTTTTAGCCACCAGATATGAAAAGCACAGAGTTTTATATGTCAAGGAGACACCTTTGTCCATTTCATGAGTGCCATGTCACAAATCTATCAAGTAAGGCTTTTTGCTTTTCTCAAAATCTCCTCATAAAGAAATGACAGTGTAGTTTTATCATGGTAAGTTCCTCTGCAACTTGTCCCACATGAAGAAGGGGACGGGGACTGTTGTGGTGATACTTTAAGTCCAGAGACACCTTGGCTTGGAGTCTCTTTTCCCTTTCAAAAAAATATTATTTTAAAAACAAAACACTAGAACAAGGGGTTTATTTTAGGTAGCATTCTCCATTAATAGCCCTGGTTAGGCTAGTGAGCAGCTGTCATTGGATGTCACAGCTAGGGTTTCCAAGTTCTCAGTAGCTGCCGATTTCTGCACAGAAACCTTTGCTGACGTGTCTGTAGTATAATATATAATTACTGTGTTAACAAGAGCTACTGTGTTAAGTGCTTCACATCCACCATCCCATGTGATCTTCACAACAACCCTGGGAGGTTAGTGCTGTTATCCCCATGTTACAGAAGACTGAGACAGGTAAAGTGTTTGGGGCTGGATTTGCTCTGTGGATTGTGGCATCCTTCGGCTGGTTCAAACCCTAGCTGTGACCATCAGTGTGCTCAGCCTTAAGACAAGTCATACATTTATCTGGGACAGTTTCCTCATCGTAAAACGGGGGCAGGGGGATTGGAATAGATCAGAAACCATGTCTAGCTTTAAATTTCTGATCTTATTAATATAGTTTTTGTGAAACCGTTATCTACACTCTTGACAGAGCCCAGTTGCTGGCTATAGTAACTTATGTTGTTATATTCTAAATTTTAAATCTTAAAAGTGGACCAATTCATCTTAGATTTGAAAGGCTGGAAAGAAAATCATTTAATCATAATTAAATGAAACACCCTGAGCCGCTAACACCCATTGCATCAGTTCAAACATGCTCTTGGCTTAGTTATTCAAAGGAAGCACTTTTTATGTTTTATATTACATAGTATTATATAAATGTGGGTATACTAATTATTGCTAGCATGAGAATATATAGTGTTAGCATGGAAAGGGAACGTGGTTCTGTGCCTTTTCAAAAAAATTAGCAGTTTTAATTATTACAGTATTATAGTCACTTTTAATGGTTGACAGCTTATTTCATAAGACTTTTTGGGCCACTTTGATTTTTTCTTGAATGCACTTTGGGAGATAAGCTAAGACTATGTGAACCAATCTGGAGTAAGTACAGTCAAAGAATGAAGTCACTACTATATTAACTTGGAATTATTAAGAAAAAGAGAGAAAACCATTGTTTCTACAGTCAGTGGAACGATGAAACCCCAAGAGTAGTCATGTTGGCAGTGCCAGGTTTACATTATTGCCAGGTGAAGAGCCTCTTGCATTGGGTATCTGTTAGAATGCATGCCAGCTATTTCATCTCCTGAGCTCTTCTTAAATGTGTAATGAGGTCTCATTATCAATCAAGTTATATTACTGCTTCTTGTTGTTTTTCATTTGTGCCTGACTCTGTGACACTATTTGGGGTTTTCTTGGCAAAGATACTGCAGTGATTTGCCATTTCCTTCTCCAACTCATTTTACAGATGAGGAAATTGAAGCAGACAGGATTAAGTGACTTGCGCAGGGTGACACAACTAATAAGTGTGTAAAGCCAGATTTTAATTTAGGAAGTGAGCCTCAACACCAGGCCTGTTGCTTAATCTATTGTGCCACCTAGATGTCCTTAGTACTGCTTGGTTATTTTTAAGAAATTTTTTTAACCAGTCTGAAAGTTACGGGTCATGGAATTTTTCAGCTAGAAATGGAACCTCCAGAGCTCCAATCAAGATGTTCATTATTTATTTTGGGTGGATGGCAGGTATTCCTCCCCAAATCTCCTCTCTCCCAAATCCATAACAGTCCTGAAGATAAAACATTCCAGTACAAAAAAGTCAAGGTTGTTCACAAGTCCTTTTATCTTTTGCCCAGTGGGGATGACAACTACTATAACTACTGTTGTAATTTCACTTTTACCTGGGGATGACAACTGGACTTTACCCAGAAACAGGCAAGAATTATATTTGTAATTTTATTGGTAACTTCCTCTACCAATGCCTTCTATGTGAAGTCTTTAGAACTGTCTAGAGTACAGTGACAAGATATGACCAGCATCATGTGGATCTGGACCCAAATGTTCTGGACTTTTCCAGAAGCTGTCTATTCACTTCACTGCCTACACTAACTTTTGGATAAAAGGAGTGAAAAACAAATTTATGGAACTGAAGAGGGTAGAGGAAGAGAAATGGAGGGAACCTTAAATGTAATGCCAAGAACCAACCACTGGGAGAATTAATGGACATAACCTACTTGCTCCCTGGGTTTTATATGATGTCAAGCAAATTCAATTCTCAGCACCTTGGACAGAGCCCTCAAAGACTAACAGGATTTGGACAAGTCATGCTGAATGATGGCATGGATGGGTTAGTCTTAATGGATTGAGCACCCACACCAGGGAGATCACAGATTATTAATAAATCCTCATGATTAATTCCTAGGTACTATATTTCCTTGGCATTGAATAAGCGGTCAATCAGCTAGGGACTTTTGTTAACAATAGTACTTCGTTTACAACAGGATTTGGCCCGGCATATATTCCCATTCTTCTTGTAGAGGAGAGGGAGTACTCTATACTTGAGTCTAGAAAGAGCAGGAAGTCCATACATTACATAGACAACAGCCTAGATTTTATTTGGTTGGAATAAATTTATTTCATCTGTCTGTAAACAAGGTGTTTTAATAGTTATGGCATTTTTTGAAATGCATATTAAATCAGATGAGTTAGACTGTATCCCAGATGTAACAAAGTGCAGGGAAAGAAATGGATAAATCAGCAACAAGATTTTTTGTTTTTAAAATCTGTACATTATCCACAAGGCCCAAACAATAGAAGCAAATACGAGAATGTCCCTAAAATAGTGCCATTCAAAATAAGAAACCCTTAATGGGTTAGTTAAGATCCATCTCACAATAGCAACAGTTCATTTTTAACAATAGTATGGCACAGAATACATATTAAAAAATTCATCACAAGACAGCCAAGTCAGTTATTCCAACCAATACCATCTCCCATTTATTTTTTATACAGAAGTCTTCATTTGTTTATTTATTTTTTAAAATGAACATACAAGTTAGTTCCGTGCTTTGAACTGACAGCTTGGTTACACATATTTTGGATGACTAGAGCACAAGGCAGATTTACTCCACAGCAAGGGTGTGACAGGCCAAATGCAGGTTTTAAAATTTGAAATGTGTCTATTTCAACTATTTTAGCTTATAAAACTTCCAACCCTCACCCAAATATTGGTATTAAAGCAGCAATTCCATTTACTTTTTACCAATCAGTGATCAGACCAAAATAAGTCAGTCTAGACTACCAGTATATATAGCTGAAGGTGGCAGTTTTTTCCACAATAACAACATAATTTCATACAAAAACCCAAGCTGCAAATAAAAATTGGTCCTATGAAAAAACCGGACACACTCCAGATGGTTATGCTGGGGTATCTAATGTCCATGATGGCAGCCTTTCATAAATCAATTTTTAAAAAAACAGAGGAGTTGATATGAAAAAAGGAAAGACAGACACAGACCTCTCAAGTGCCTGAGCTATTGCAGTGATGGAATGTCCCTGGGGAGTCAATCCGGATAGTCTCTGTAAGACAGAAGTGTGCCCTTTTGCACCTTTTGCTCTCGTTTGCCATCGTACTCCAAGTAGTAGTGTGTGCTCCAGACACGAGGAAGAAACCTTTGTGTCTACTGGAGTACAACAGCAAAACTAAGGCAAAATTTCCTGCAGTTCTCAGCAGCTCATTAACAAAAGTAGTGTTAAAATAGCTGAATAATCCAGGCACTGCATGAATAGATGGAAGCAAATGAAATACTGTATGTGGGAGGGGAGGAGAGGGGAGGAGAAAAGAGAAGAGAGATGCATGCACTTTTCCTCCCAACCATGCTCTATAAAAGGAAGACTAAGGGAGCCATGTAATTGCTCAAAGTGCTGAGAAGACATTGATCAAATTGGAGATTGTACAATCGGCACCTCGCTTATTAGTGTTAACTTATTTTAGTAGTCTCAAGATCCCACTAATGGCTAAAATAAAGCAATGCCCAAATTGGCATGCCCCCCTCCCCCCAAATTTCAAGGTATCATGCATATCATCATTATGCTGCAATAATGGTGCCAGATAAGGGTTTCTATTACATACAGTGGTTAACATACAAATGATCCATTTGGGTAAACAGAATCATGACATTAGAAAATAGGTAAATAAAAACAAATGAACTACCATCTAGAGTCTGGTAGTACTATGAACATAACTGGGGTGGCGATGAAGACAGTTGCTAGGTGGATGGGGAGAGGCTGCTTAGACGTCAGACCTCCTCAGGTATAAAGCGAGTTCAAATGCTTTCTTGTTCAGTGTCCCTCCATGGACACCTTCCTTGCCCATGACTATAACCAATGCTGGAGTACACAAGGAAACAAAAAGTGAACAGAATTACTTATGAAAAACAAAAACAAAAACACCTTTCCCCACCAACAAAGGGATACAAAGAAGACACAGGTTCATAACCCCATCACCTGCATTGCTAATAAAATTTCCAGAATGAAGACTTACGCTTACAATTAGGAAAGTTTAAGAGCAATCCCCCTAATACTTAACAGTCTTGCCTAGCAGCTAGAACCCAGAGTCTCTCAAGTATTTGGCCATTGAGTATGCCTTCTTATTCAATCCACCTCCATGGACCCCTTCTTTGCCCATTACAAAGACCAAGACTGAAAGAGAAAAAAGAAAAGTGTTTCAAAAGAAGTGTTAGACAAGAAAGTCATGTAAGTTTTAGCAGACAGCACATGGAATAAAAATTAATAAGTTATTATATTAAGCTGGTTTTCCATGTGAGCTACCGAGCACTGGTGTCAAATGGATTATTTAGAAGGTTAAAATCACTTCAACACGGAACAAGAAGTTTTACTGACGTTTTCAAGCTGACAAGAAGCTACAATTTCATGCACAGCAAATATTTGTGACTACTGCAGAACCCTGAAATAATTGGGAATGAATTCTGCACACATATATAGTAAAGGAAAAACAATAACCTGTATGATGTAGAAGAAAAACCATGAAATATTATATTGCCTAGGCACTATTCTATTTAACAGGAAAAATACATTTTCCCCACTTTTTTACATGTATCTTTTTTTTCCCCTCCAACACTTTAAAATATTAGCAAGGTTGGGTAAATTCGCCTTTTGTTGCTAGATGGAATATGAAGACAAAAGGTATTTGAGTTACAAATTTTGTTGGACTTTCAACTATGAAAGAAGTCTTTAAGGCCCATGTTTACTGAAATTCCTATTTAACATCAAATGACCATGAATTAGATCCAGTATAATAAACAAGAACTGTATCTGTATCATGGGAGTTTAAAAAACAAAACTCATTAAAAACTAAGTGGATGGGGAGAGAATATCTGATTTTATATTGACTGCCACTAGATGTCAGTAAAATTATAATTGTGTTTACTTGAAATATTCACAACTGAATCACTATAGATACTTCTCTCCCCTCCCTCTCCCTTCAATGAAGAATACAACCCTTAAAACAAATATTTCCATTGTAATACAAAAGAAGACTACATGAGATTGTGAGTCTCTGTTATAACCCTTCCTGAAGGTAAAATGTATCACCTGGTAGTCAATATCTTGATGACGAGCCTTAGACTCATATACTTAGCTGTTCCCTGGAATATAGTCTGTTACCAGTCAGGAGGTACTCACTATGTTTGAGACATTTCTAGTTTGGTTGGATAGACCACAGTTTATTGGTATAGCCTTCAAGAACCCAGAGTTATTAATACACCATGAGACATCAAAAGGGGACTTTTCCAAGGAAATGGCTCAAGAACTTCAAGAGTGGGGTGTGTTATTGTTCTTTAAATAGCCTCACATGGCTCTAGAAAGTTTACAAAGCCTTTTCTGTTATCTCATTTTATCCTTACAACAGGAGACTGACTCCTCTAGCAGTATCTAGATATCACAGATCAAAATCTATGATTCAGCGGTTCCAGTCAGGGATGAAACTGAGGACCAGAGAGGTCACGTGTCTGATAGAGAGGTGAGGTAGCACTCCTAGGAGGCTTCTTGGAATCAGTGACTAAGACCCACATTCACCTCACATCTAGAACCCTTCTGTTTCAGATATAGTATACTTATTTGTGTTACGCACAAAAATAAGTCAAGATCCCAGTCACCTCAGTTGCCTGAGTTATATTTATCTGATTAGAATCATACTGCAAACAGAAAGCCAATTGAAGAGGTTTATTAGACGTGTGTGATGTGCTGTTTCCAAATTCAGTATTTGAAATCTGGCTATTTTAGAAAAGACAAGGATTTTCTTTCTTTTTTTTTTTTAATGAGTTTTTAATAATGACACAATTTTATGTTAAATGGACTTTACAACACTTCAAACAATGAGTACTAGTTATTGCTAAAAAGTAGCAAGAGTTTATTCCTTTTAAGTTCACTGAATAAAGAGCCTTTTGGAATCTGACAGTGCAGTAAAAAAACACCTGAATTAGCTATCAAGCTAGAGTACTGTCAGGAAAATAACTTCAATATTTTAAAATCTAAGTATTATCAAATGTAGCGCACCCTCAGATGTTCAGTCCTATAGTATTCTGAAAACTGAAACAAGGAAGATTTGATAAAAGGGACAGAATGGAAAATTCAGATCATGAAAATTATTCATTTTAATCAAGTAGCCTTCTAATAGCAAAATGAAGTAATTGCAATTTATTAACGACCCTGATGAAAATTTAGAAGGCATGCTTATCAAATTTGGGGATGACATAATAGAGAAGGAGAGCTAATAAACTAAGACAAGTCAAAAAAAATCAACAGAATGAAAATGAAATTTGAGAAGATCTATGTAAATGTACATATATTGAAGCAAAAACTTAAAAAAAACCATTACAATGGGAGAAACTTAAAATGGCACAAGGGGAAAAAAAACAGGGATTTAATTGAACGCAAACTCAGAGTCAACAAGTGACAAAAGCTTATACTGATATAGCTATAATTTCTATAACAAGGGAAGGACCTTAACCATGTTCTGTCATGGGCTTTCCTGCAATACTGTGTTCAGTTCTGAGAACACTTAAGCACTGTCAAATTGGAGCCAATCCAGAGGCTTATATAAGGGGACCATAAACCATGTCACATAAGGAAAGGAACTATTATGTTTAACATAAGGGGAAAAAGACAGGGAGAAGAGAGGTAGCTATTTAAACATCTGAAGACTGTCACAGTAGTGATTAGTGTTATTTTGTGTGGCTCCAGAATTAGGCCTTCAGAAGACAGAACTAGGCCTAATGAGTAAAAGTTACACGGAGATCTTGGCTCAACATATGGAAGAACTTTCTAGCAAACATGGTGTAGCATACAGTTCTGGATTTAATGTCAGAATACCTGTCCTGACTCATAACTAACCCATAGCTGGGTCACTATGGACAGTTCATGTTACTTCTCTGAATCATAATTTCCTTCAGTGTAAAATAAGGATTGGAACACATCCAAAAATGGAACAGGATGAGCTGTGAGATAATGAGCTCCTTTGTCACTAGGTATACTTGGGTACAGAATACATGATCACCTCTCAGGGATGCTCTAGAGGAGATTCCTGTGTGAGGTAGGATAGTGGATTAGATGACCTCTTCCAAGATTTTTATTAAAAAATAAAAACAGGAAGGCAAACAAATCAAAACCTAGAAAGGGCATACCTGATAACAAAATTAAATTTGAAAGGCAGTGTTACACAGAGGGTGGAGCAATGAATTCAGAAGTACAAGGCAGGCTAAATCTCAACTTTACCTCTCACCTAGCTGTGTGACCTTTGGCAAGTTACCTCAGTTTTCTAGTTTATAAAATGGAATATAGGACTAGATGGCCCTCTGAGATCTCTTGTAGTTCTACGATCATCCCATCTGTTAATTTGCTTAATCAATTGGTACAGTTTAGTAATCCTATTTCACCATCATTAGTGACATGCCAAGCATTTTGAAAGAAAAGTGGGTGACAGGATATTTGTACATGTGAAAATCAGTGTTAATATAGAATATATATTTACGTTCAGAATGATGACAGAATTGGATTTAGCATCTGACAGGAAATTTTAGTACATTTGTCATCTAGTACCATACAATACATGGAAACCATCTTAATAGTTTAAAAAAATGGATCAATCCCTTAGTTATGAACTGATATTTTTGTTTTACATACATATTAATAGGCATTTTTAAAAAGGGTCTAAGTTATAAGGTGGCAATGCAACAGCAATTAACTGATTACAGTAACAATTTTTTATTTTTAAAAGGACTTCTTACTTACCTCGGCCAGCTCTGCCCACAGCAACATTATATGTTGGTTCACCCCCTTGACTCTTTGTCCTGATGTCCATTGTGCAGTCACCATCCACATACAGACTATCTCTGATTACTGAGCACTTCTTTGCACCAAGAGTCAAACCATTGGTAAAGAAACCCTCTCGATCTTTTCCTACAATCATGTCTATTTCTATTGGCTGCCAAAACCAAAAGAAAACAAAACAAAGGAGTCAGTACATTCTTTTGAAATTTCAACAACCCAAAATTCAGCAAGTGAAATTGGCAATGTTGTTGCTAAGTTATCAGAGCCTCCAAGTTTCACAAGGAGAAATCAAAACTTTGGTACCCTGAATATAGGTCTATCCAAGTCATAGCTTTGTTAGAAAACTTATAAAACTGATTTTATAAACCTTACTAAACAATTTTAATTAAATTTTTAATAAGGTGGGAACTCCCACCAAGGACATAATTAATGGCAGAACCTGCTTAACAATCAAACAAATTAAGATTTTTTCAAAGACACAGACACGCTAAGAGCATTTCATAGTTTTTACTGGTCACAAACTATGTTTCTCTTTGTAGCATGCATCTATATATAAACTTCTCTTTATAATAGAGTAAAAAAATTTCTATTTAGATTCAGTCAAGTACCTAAAAACCCTATTACGCAATTCAGACGCAACTTTTTAAAAAACCAAATTTATGACTTGTCTCTTATCCAGTATTATATTATCTGAATTTAGTCCTGAAGTCTTCTAACAAAATTACTAAAGAGAACTTTTGGTTGGTATTCTTGGTTTGAATGGAATGGCTTAATATGTAAGAATTTTTATAAGGCTTGTATGTTTCTAAAAGTCATGTTCTTTTCTTTCTAATCATTTTGACTTTTCATTTCACCACCCCCTTTTCTTTGTTCCTCTCCCATTTTTGATAATGAGCTCTTGGGCAAAAGGAAAGGGAATTCTTTCTCTAGTACTGAAATAGGCATTGGCAAAAGAACAGAAAATGGAGGTAAATAGAAGAAAAAAGTAAGGTCACCAACAGGCCTGAGGAGAAAATGTGCTTTCTAACACTTCAGGACTGAAAAAGAAGGCATCGCCCCCATCAGAACTGCAGAGTCATAGCAGGCCCAACCATCTCCAAGCACACTGGGAATCTGCCCAGCTAGACAGCAGCAAGTCACACAAAGGCAGGGGAAGGCTGAGAGCAGCAAAGGGAAACTTGATCACCAGATGCCAGTCTTCGGGGTTTTCCTTTAACAGTCATCCACTGCTGGTATAGAAAATCTTAAAGAACTAGTTCCAAGATTACCCTTTAAACGTCATTAACTCACAAAACACTAAGTAAAGCTAAAGTAGAGTTTACAATGATAGGAGAGGAAAAATGAGAGGTAGCAAGAAGGAAAAAAAGCCAACTCTGTGTGACAAAGTGCTGTCTCAACGATTTATTTTGGAGGTCCGTGGGCAGAAATAGGCAGCAATAATAATTGGTAGCTGACTATTAAATGGCAAATACTCCTAAAACATGGCACTAAGTCAAGACCATCACCTCCCACCTCTCAGTTACTACTTGTGCCTAAAACACGATAACGGGTTGCAACTGAGACTGGGTAATAAGCAGACTGTATGCAACATAAATACATCTAAATCAAATCCTCCCTTCCGAAATACCACTAAGGAGAAAAGGGATGGTAGAAGCAGAGAGACTAAGTGTTCCCAAATTATTAAAGTAACAAACTGAAAGCGCTCCCGTTCCCCAAGAGTCTCCTTTCTCCGAACTAAATTGCATACAACGGGGTTGGGGAGAACCACGATTAAAATTTCCTAGAAGAAGGAAAAAAGATGCCTGGAATGAGAGATTAATGGCAGTTCGCCATCTTGGAGGATATTTGGGAGGAAAAAAACCCGGTGCCAACGATAAGGTTGGGATTCACAAAAGACACCTACGTTGACCGCTCCAGTCTGCGGCAAGCACTGGAGGCCAGCACGCAGGAAACCTACGCCAAGACTCAGAGAATTCCCGGTGCCCGCGGGCCTCCTCCCACCCCGAGCCGCATAGCCCGCAATTCCTTAACCGGCACGGACCCTGGAGTACGTAGCGGTTCTCGCTCTAACGGGAGGGGGGCGGGTATCCTCTTGTCTCACCACACGCTAAATCCCCCAAAGCTGGCAGGTGGGCAAAAAAGGAAAACCCACAAATCAGCGAAAACTGCTGCCATCATCGTTAAGGTCTGGAGCGTGCTTCCCTCTTCGGTTCGGAAATCCCTCTCACATTTCCGAGGAAGCTTTGCTAAAGGAGTGCAATTAAAAATGATACAGCCCGGCAGTACTGCATGGGCCTAGAGGAGTGTGCAAACCTCCAGAGCACGGCGTTGGGGGCGGGGAAGGGAAGCGTTAACTAGGTAAAGTAACCTCCGACTGCACCACACCTTTCAACATCTTTAACAATACATCTTACTTGGATATTTATATATTATGACACATATGCCCCGACGAGTTCCAGGGAATCAATTTTTGCTGCTATCTGGCTCGGCATATATACACACATACATATATATATACATATGGCTACAATGTACCCATAAAGCTTCTGTTTGCTTTTTACATATACATACATTGATATGTATACAGACGGAAAGCTTTATATACATCATGCATATGTACACATATGTATCTGCCTAGGTAGATAGCAGCCAAACAGATTCCCTGAAGAGGATTAATCCTCATATGGGCTAATCCTATATGTTTGAATAAATCAAGATTTTCCAGGCAAGATATTGGGGATAGGAGAGAAAGAAATTATTTTTCCTCTTCTCAAGTGAGATCCAAGAAAATTTATAAGTGGAATGAGGGTGGGCAAAAAAAGGGTTTAAAAAAAGAGAGGAAAGGGAATGAAACAATGTGAGAATCCCACATGAGAAACCAGTGCAGTCTCATTTTTAGGCTGTCAAGCTTTTCTCGCTCCCCCATCCCAAAACTGCTGGATAGGTGAAACAGCTCCCCTTTACCCATGCTCCTTTCCTTTCCATTCCAGCTCCATCACCATCCCAACCCTTCCTCCTGTATGCACGAAGTTGGGGGGTGGAGAGGATTCCCGAATGGATGGGGAGATTGCGATGATAGCCCTGCCGTGGGAGACACCCTAACAGGGGGCTAAGTCTCCAGCATCCGGGCCAGCAAGCGAGGAGACCAGCCCAAGGCCCACCGCCCCCTCCCCTACTGCAGCCTCCCTCCTCCTCGAAGGGGGGCAGCCCGGATTCCCGGGCGCCCCCTCCCCTATTGCAGACCCCTCCTCCTCCGAGAGGAGTCGTCTGGAGCCCAGAACACCCCCTCTTTCTTCAAGCGGGGGGGCCATCCAGGACTCCCTCCCTTACTGGAGCCCCTTCCCCATCGAGGGGGCAGCGTCCCCGGGCCCCGCACGCCCCCTCCCCTAAGGGGGGGCAGCATCTCTGGGCCCCGAGGGGTGCAGCATCCCGGGCCCGGCGCGCCCCCTCCCCGGGCCCCGCGCCCCTCCCCCTCCCGGGGGGGCCCGCCGCCGGCCCCGCTTACCGTGATGCTCTGGAAGATGCCCCCAGCGGTGGCCGCCCACACGTACTTGGCGTCGCAGTAGCCGACAATGGCGGCCTCCTGGCAGCAGCCATCGCACATCAGGTTGTCCACGTAGCTCTGCCAGCCGGCCATCTTCGAGCCCTCCCTCCGCACTGCAGCGGGGCGAGCGGGGCGCAGGCGGGGCGCGGGCGGGCGGTCTGCGCAGGCACGGAACCACCCCCGGGCCGGGCCGGGCCGGGCGGAGGCGGCGACGGGGCCGGGGCCGGGGCCGGGGCTCGGGAGGCGCCGCTGACTCGGGCGGCGGAGGCGGGCAGGCCCGGCGTGCGCCCCCGCGGCGGCGGCTGAGGCGGCTCGTCGCGCTCCGCGCCCTCCTCGCGCTGCTCGCCGACGCTGCTGCGCCCGACGCGTCCCCGCTCCGAGTGAGAGGCCGGCCGGCACCGACGAGCCTCGGCTCAGGCGGGGCGGGCGGAGCGGGCGGAGCGAGCGAGCGTGCGCGCGGGCCGGCCAGGATCCTTCCGCCGCGCAGAGGCGGCGAGTCAGCGCGGAGGGATACGCGGGCCGCCGGCCACGTGCGGCGCGCCCCCCGCCCCCGGCCCCCGCCCCGGGCTCCCGGCGGGCGGCGCGCCAGCGGGCCGGGCTCGCGGCGGGGGCGCACGGAGCAGGCGCGCCTGCCCTTTCTCCTTCCCCTCGCGTCGCCTCAGGCAGGGGGCGGGCTGCGCGGGAGCCTCAGGGGCGGGGGGGGGGTGCCCCTCGCGACCTTGACCTTGTCCGTTGGTTCTGCGCGAGGCCGCCCTAAGGAGCCGCGGCCGGTGCAGGCGCCGCCCCCCCCCCCGACCCCGCTGCGCTCCCGGCTTGACGGGCTCCTCGGAGGGGCCCGAGCCGACTCTGCTCCTTTGTTGCCATTCCGGGGGGCCGGGCCGGGCTGGGGAATCCCGGGGACGCGGCGCCGGCGAGCCCCCGGACGGGAGCCTCGCTTAACGCGTCCCTCCGGTCCCGGAGCCGGCCGGGCTGCAGCCGTAGAGGCCGTGCTCACCCCTCAGTGTCCCGAAAGCCAAGATCCCCTCGAAGTCGTGGGGGCGGGGGCCTCCGTAGCCCCCCCATTTTGCCAATTCTCTCCCTACTAACCGGCCGTCCTTGGGACGGACGCCGCGTTGGTCTTGGACGTGGTAACCACGTGTAGCCGAAATAAACCACGAATTGTGAACCCCGAGGTGGCTCTGGAGCCTCACCAAGCATTGTTAGTGCAGGAGAAACCGAAGGCAATGGAATAGAAGTAGGCACGGGCTGCTGGGTGCCCGTGGGATCATCACTGCACCTTATGGAGGGCAGGAGACTCCAGGTAACTGACTGTGGCGACACGGATTGTCATGTCACAGCCGCGATGTGCTCCAATTAAGCATAGACCCCAGGCCGGACTCAGGCTCACAAGCCAAGAGAATGAAAAAGCCCCCTAAATGAAGAGGCACATATGGATCTTCGTTTCTCAAAAGTTACTTGATTTGTCAGTTAAGGAGAGCGGGAGATAGGTATTATTCATCAATATGGATTTTCTGAGTAGGTTAGGAGTAGAGGACAGGAGGTCTATTTTTTCTTCTTTTCATGTTTTGAAATGTAGCTAAAATACAGCAGAATGAAAAAATGAAGTACCCCCAGCATGGTGTCATGGGACAAGGTGGATTTGGTTTTGAGGAGCAGGGTTTAAAACGCCAGTCTTTTTGTTATTCAGTAGGACGGGTGACCCTGGCACATACCATCCTTAGGGTTTTTTTGGCAAAAATACTGGAGGGTTTTTGCCATTTCTCCACTGGATTAAGGCAGAGGTAAGTGACTTGCCCAGGGTCACACAGCTAGGAAGTGTTTGAGGTCGAATTTGAATTTTTGCCCAGGGTCACACAGCTAGGAAGTGTTTGAGGTCAAATTTGAATTTAGGTCTCCAAGCCCAGTGCTTTTTCCATTGAGGCACCTTGCTGTCTGCTGCTCTTCTTCTTATTTGTGTGACTTAGGTAAGTCACTCTGTTGGTCCCCCTTCCCTCATCAGTAAAAATGAGGGAGGTAGATTTCATCACTAAGGGCTTTCCAAGCTATAAAGTCTATGTTCCTACGACTTGAAAGTAGGAATACTGTATTCCTACTTTGAAAACAAAGTATCTTGAAGTATTCAATGTGTCCAACTCTTAAGGTTAAATTGTCTACTTGCCTCTGGTACTCCCCTCTCCTTTCATGATTATAACTTGCAATCCTAGCATGTTACTGCCTTAGAATTTATAACTTAACAACTTTATTGAAACTAAACTTCACTTTTTCCTCAAAGTTTACAAGACATGTTATTTGAACTATGATCAGTTAACTGCTTTAAGTTTTTGCTAACAATTTTTCTCTGCAGCCAGTTTTGATTCAGACAGCACAAGTCTGTCATGCTATATTTATACTTTGATTCCCTCAAATGGTTGCAGAAATGTTTTAAAACATGCTATCATTTCTATACTATTCTCAGAATTTGAAATCCCATTTGTGTTTTCTGTTTTTTTAAACTATTGATGAAGTAAATAGTGATGGCATTTCAAAAGTACTGCTCCAGATTTGACATGCTATTAAGTTGTTCTAAAGTACCACATAATTGAATTAAGATTTGCAAAATATTTACTCAAGTATTTTAAACAAACAGCTTTAAAAAACAATTTGAATTAGTTTATTCTTATTGAAAGATTTTTTATGCTTTCTATTTTCATTACTATGCATTCTCTTAAGCCAATTCTTTGGTTACTCTTTTTACAGTTAGAGATTGATTTTCCTTCAATCATGTTGCACTGCTTTTTCAAGAAAAAGGATGCTTGCTGGTTTCCTGTGGCTTTTGCTATATGTGATTCTAGGCACTTTCAGATTTGGAAGGTAGAGGTAGACCACTGACTTGTAAACATGTCTTAACTAAAGTTATCAAATATTTATTTTGAGAAGCAAAAATAATGACCACCTTGTATATCCTCTTTGAATTTCCTGGAGAACCCTAGAACTAGTGAAATAACAGACAGCTGGGCTGTATGTCAGAAAAAGGAACTGCTGTTCTTATCAATACTGATAGCCACCCTGATGGTCTGATCCAACAGTTCTTAAAGTGTAATATTATTAGTACCTTTTAGGGTCCTGAGACCCTAGTGGTCCAGGACCACTAGTAGATCCAAGTGGTCAGATCTGTTTTCCTAATACTAATTTGTTTTCATTTTTGATGTGATAAATACTAATAGATATAACCTGAATAAAGAAAATCTCTTTCCTCAGAATTACTGGCTTAGTTGATAGCAAAAACATTGAAGTTAGATCCCAAAAATATGGGATTAAATTCATCCTTGGAATGGAGCCATGTTTGGTCTAATCTCCAATCTTATCTAATTCTATAATGCTATAGAACATTGTAGGTTTATATAATGGCCTTGGAACCATACAAAGATTTCAATAATCAAATGAAAATGCTATTATATTCTATATTTTCCTCTTAGGCAGGAAAGTGAACTAATTCAACTCTGGAAGATGGCAAAAGGTAAGCATTAAAACACGTTACCCTAGACGTCTCATCCTCCAAGCATTCTGATTTACTGAGAAGGTTCTCTCTCCTTTCTTTCATCTCTTAGAACCTCTGACTTGCTTCAAAATTCAAACCAATCTCTCTACCTTCTATCTAGCACCTAGAGTCTTCCCCTCCACAACACTTTTCCATGTATTCAGTATCATCTTAGACATCTATTCATGTACATATACTCTCCTCTATTAAAATGCCTACTCCTTGAGGACAGGAGCTGTTTTTTCTTTTTGTTTCTCTTGTGCTTAGCAGTGCCTAGTATTTAGAGAACACTTAATTAATGCTTCTTGATGAATTTATTGAGGGTTTTCTATTACAAGGTTTGCTCTTAGGGGACTACTTTCACCTTTTGAGGTCACTAAGGAATCATTTAATGCATCACTACTGTAATGTCCAAGCCACAAAGAGCTGCTTCAAGAGCATTAGGGCAGTGATAGATAAAATGTTCTCCTGGACTGAAGGGTTTAAGGGACCTCCTTACGGGAAAAACTATCTGCTCGTGTACTGGAGACTGCAGTGCTCAGCATCTTTGCTTTAGTGGGTGAAAAGGATGGGTCTGGGATCACACCTCAATCCCCACTTCCTTTTGACCTCCTGTGTCATTTGACTCCTATTGACTTCTCATCCTGGGTAATTAAAAACATCTAGCATTTGTAAAGGATTTCAAGATTTGCAAAGTACTTTACAAATATTATCTTATTTGATTCTTAGAACAGCTCTAAGAGGTGTTATTATCTATTATCCCCATTTTGCAGATGAAGAAACTGAGGCAAACAGAGGTTAAGCAACTTGTCTAGGACAAGATATTGTCTAGGACATAGGTATTAATTGTCAGAGACTGAATTTAAGCTTGGGTCTTCTTCACTTCAGATCCAGTACTTTATCCGATTTGCTACCTAGCTCCCTCCCTGGGTGTTCATCCCACTGAGTTCTTTTTTTATCCCTCTCCAACTTCTTCTTGGTCTCCTTTGCATGTCCTGTCCTTCCTTAGCTGATGCAAAGCATTTTACTTCAGGAGATCCTAGCTATTTTTCCTCTACTGTTTCACAATCTTCCTTCTCAAAATGGAGGATTTATGTCAGCTATACCCTTATTTCTTCCCTTAATAATAAATTTTAGGATGAAGTGCTCACTTTCTCCTAAGCTTCCCATCTTTTCCACCCTAGCTACCAATAGCTCATTATTAATGAGAATCAGATTCCGAATAAAATTTGTTCTTGTTTTCCCCACCTTTTGGAAAGATAAAATTATTACTAAAGCAAGTCAAAAAGTTATTAACTTCTGCTTTTGGCTGAGGAGTGTCAGTTGCAGTGGTCCCTTTCAACTTTAAATAGGTAACTGTGACTTTAGATTCCCCATCACTGCTCCACCATTCCTCTGTGCCAGACCTGGGATTGTTTCCTAGGTCCTCATGTATCCCCTCATTTTGTCCAGGAATTCTGTAGCATATTCCAATAGCAAAATCATTTCTGTTTCTTCTTTGATCTCCACCCAGATACTCGCCATGATAGTTCTGCCTTTGGATTCCTGAATTTTTCACATCAATATACTTTATCCCACCTTTTACATACACACATATAAGTTTATGTTTATTACGTAGTTATCCCTTTCACTTGACAGGGGTTAGAGGCATGGTGTCCCCATAATCTGGAAAATCCATGTAAAATTTTTTTGTTTTTCCTTCATGCCAGAGAAGAAGTCTGAATTATTATGGTAGTAAATAATAAATTGTGTTGATATCATACTAAACTTTATATATATATATATTGTGCATTTCTAAGTTTCTAAGCTTTTTCTGTGTCATCTGCTGACCTTTCCATGTGATCTGCAACTTCAGCGAAACTCTCCCCAGATTCCCATTTAATTTCTTATGTGGACCTGTGGTATATCAGAACTTTGATGGGGAAAGTCACAATGTGGAAGGGATAACTATGCATATATATGATATATTCTTCTTTTGTGGAGGCAGCTAGGTGGTGCAGTGGGTAGAGTGTTAGGCCTGAAGACAAAAAGATGCATTTTCCTGAGTTCAAACTTGGTCTCAGACATTTACTGGGTGTGTGACCTTGGGCAAGTCACTTAACCCTGCTTGCAGTACATATGCATATGCACACATATATAGTGTATGCATGTACGTGTATGTATATCTGTATGTGTGTGTATACACACACATAGTGTATTGTCTCCCATATATAATGTAAAAGGGGAGCTAGGTGGCTCAGTGGATAGACCTGAATTCAAATCTAGCCTCAAGTGTTTACTAGTTGTGTGTGACCCTGGGCAAGTCACTTAACCCTGTTTACCTCATTTCCTGCATCTGTAAAATGATCTGGAGAAGGAATTGACAAACCATCCAAGCATCTTTGCGAAGAAAACTCCAAATGACATTATGGAGAGTAAGACAAGACTGAAATGACTGAGCAACAACAACATAAAACGTAAGCTCCTTGAGGGCAGGAGCTATTTTTTTTTTTGGTCTTGTTATCTGAATTCAGTGCTTAGCATGATGCCTGGAGATAGTAGGCACTCAATAAATGCTTGTCACTTAATCGACTATCCAAACAATCAGATTTGTAGAAAAGTCAAATTTATTTAAAGGCAAATAGAAGGATTGATAGCCACCGTACGTTTCTATGTAGAAGGGAGTAAAAATGTGTGAAGCAAACAAAGAAAAACCAGCTTTTACCATCGTAGTGAGCTTGTATAATGCTTGGTGCCCAGACCATCTCTTCCATTAGAATGTGAGTTTCTTGAGGGAAGGGATTATACTTTTCACCTTCCTTGTAGCCCCAGCATTTAGCACATACTATATGCCTAGCATGTAGTAAGCACTCAGTACATGCTTACTGACTGTGTGAGACAGCATATAATGTGTATAAACTCAGTGAAGACACCAACGCATTATCTATTTTTTTCTGGGTCTCTTTTTCAACACTAAGACCAATCAAAAGTTTCTATTAGTTTTTTTCCCCTCCAGCACAAAATAGAAGAATATATGGAGGGGTTTTCCCTTTTTTTCCTAATAAACCTAAGAGTTCACCTCTAGGGCACATCGCTTCTGACTCCACAAGCTTTGATTATACTAAATTTGGTACAGAAATGTGAGAACATATGTATTCTAAATATAGTGATTAACTATACTAAATATGTGTATTTTTAAAATAACATTTTCATTTTGAAAGTCATTAGAAAACATTCTTAGTATCCCTAGATTCTTTCAAGGTCTATATAGAGCCCAGATGCTGTCTCCTATACCTAACCTTTCTTCATCTTGCCTGGTATTCGTGTTCTCCCTTTACTCAAATTGCCTGGTATTTACTTATCTGTGAACATGTGGTATTTCCCAAAGGACTATAAGCACCCTAAGGGCATGAACTGGTTGGTTGTTATGTTTTTCCTTTTTTATTTTTTTGTCTTTTTGAGTCAAGGCCTTACTAAATTCCAGGCATTCCAAGGGTCATTTTATAGAGGTTTGTTGAATTGAATTAAAAAATAATTTTCAAATGACAAAGTATATGCTAGAAAGTTAGGTAGTATATAGTTCATAGAAAATTTTGTACATCTTGTCCATGTCTTGAAAGACTTTATAATCTTAAACAGATATAGACCTGTGCTTATACATGTACAGGTGTGGAAGAGGTGAAAAGCAGAGCACAAATCTTAAGCCAGAGTTTTTCAAACTGGGGGAAGGGTGGGGTGCATCCTCCTAGAAGGCAAAGTAATGGGCAAAATTTGATAGGAGAAATGTTGGCACTAGCTACAGCCATTGCTATGGTCAGCTAGGCAGCTAGGTCAGACGCTGGGTCTAGAGTTAGGAGGACCTGAGTTCAAATACAATCTCCGTTTAAATATGAATGGATAAGGAATCCATTTGCCATGTATAAATATGATTGATGTATTTGGTCTTACACCATTTGAACTTGTAATTGTTTGTTGAAAGAAATTTTTGAAATTTTTAAATTTTATTATGTTTTGACTCTAGATAATTAAGACAGTTCTCTGATTTATCAAACAACACAATACTACTTTTTATTAACATATGTATCATTTGTATGAAACAGGGTTGGTTTGATAACTGAAGGATGACATTGATATTGATTAGTGCTCAAAGAGGAATTAAGGAAAGTAGTACCATCAGTGACACTGCATTTACTGCACCAGTGTGGAAAAGCAAGCCCACCCAACATATCATTGTGATGATTATTTTATAAGCTATAAATTTTAAAATTAAAAAAGAATATATCAATAAACATGTTATTTTATTTCACACTCAATATTTGCATTGTTGATATTATAATAAATGCATTTTATTTGACTAACATAGGAGTCAACAAAATTATTGTGAGTTTTATGAAATGTGAGCAGTCACAACAATTTTTTTAAAAGGGTGATGTGGTTTCATCAAGTTTTGGTATCGCTGACTTAAACCAATACATGAATGAACGATAAGATATTTCCTTCAACTATGAGTCAAAGGTTAGTGAATTTAAGAGGCAAATGAGGAATGAAGCCAAAGTCGATAACTAGGGTGGTGACTGGGAAGATGAACTGCTGGAAAGCCAAAGGTCATCAACAGTGTTAATGTAAAAGCCTGATTACTACCCTTTTCTAGCTTATAGGGAAATCTCTTTTGATGACTTCCTCTGCTGATATTCCATTTTCAAAAATGTTTTGCCTATTTTGTTTGGGCAAACTCTGTTACATCATATATTCCTAGCAAGGATATAACTTTTCTTGTCGAAGTTTAACAAGAAGATCTACTATGGGCATGGCCCATATTTAGGTTTAGAGTGGTCAGTGAACGGGGGAAACAAAAAAAGGAAAGAAGAGATCTTTGCTCTCCAGGGTATTTACAGGCTATGGGAGACATGAAGTGGTTAAGTAACTATATTAGATCAGCTGTAATATAGAAAGAGTACATGAAAGAGAGCAATAGGAAATGATTGGAAAGATATGTGGGAGCCAGATTGTGGAAAGCTTGAAATACCAGATTAAAGATTTTATATTTTACCCTAAAAGCAGTAGTAATTACTAGCTATTTGACCTTGGCCAAGTAATTTTTACCTCTCCAAGTGTTAGTTTCCTTATATTTCAAATGGGTATAATAATACTTAAATTACTGCGGCAATACTCTGACTCATTCTTTCAGAGGAAGGACATTTGATATAATTCCAAGAGATTGAAGTGACTTTTTCTAATATTATCAATTAAAGCCCCCATTACAGTGTGTTTTCCCTTACTGTTAGTGCCCAGTTCTATTTAATGATTTCATATCAATTTGTTTTTACAAAGGAATATTTACAGAGAAGGAAAGGGCAAACCACTCCAGTATCTGGAGTGATACTTTCAAGCATTCCTGATGAAAAGCCCAGAGCTGAATAAAAAATTTGACTTTCCAATATAAAACTTAAGAGAAGTGTAAAAAGTTAAACAGGAAAGGGAAATCATAAGGGTTTCATTAAGATTAAACTGTTTATAATCCTACATGACAAGATGACCCAAATTGGATCACAAAAGAGTTGGACACAACTGAAATGAGTGAACAACAAAATTTTACTAAGATATAGCAACAACAGAAATTATAGACATTTCTTCCCAATACCCAGAGGTACACTCTTGTGGTAACCTTAATCCCTAGAACCAGTGGCCTCAAAAGTGGAAGCAGTACAAAATGACTAATATGACAGTGTTTTACATGATTGTACATGTATAACCTATATCAGATTGCTTATCATCTCAAGGAATGGGGAGGGAAGGAAGAGAAGGATAGAATTTGGAATTCAAAACTTAAAAAATAAAAAGAATGTTAAAAATTGTTTTTACATGTAATTGGGAAAAAATGAAATATTATTTAAAAACAAATAAATAATTTTTTTTTTGGTAATTCCAAGCACGAGTCCCAGTATAATGTTGCAGCACTATTCACTAAGCGTTATTAAGCACTAACTTATGTGTCAGGAATTCTGCCAGAAACCAGAATTACAGTGACAAAAATATGATAATCCTTGCCCTGGAAGAATTCAAAATCTTTGGGGGGAAAATAATGTATAAATAAATACCACCTAATTTGGGTGTAAGGTTGTCAAGAAAGGTCTGGAGTAAGTGGCAGTGTTTGAATTGAACCCTGAAGGAAGCTAGGAATTAGAAGTGACAGAAGTGAGGAGAGAATGTGTTCCAGTGATGGGGAAAAGATGGAATATCACGTCCAGGAAACAACAAATAGACGAGTTTGACTGGAATCTATAGTGTCTGTGAGAGGGAGGGACATAGAATATTCAGAAGAAGGAATTTGACTCAGAGGAAGGGCATTTGATGTAATTTCAAGGGTTTGAAGTGACTTCAAATTCCAAAGAACTTTAGAGACAAGTAAGGGGAGTTGGTGCTTTATACTAGATTCCATAGGGAGTTGTTAGAGCTCATTGAACAGTCCAGGCAAAAGGTGATGAGGTCATGAACAAGGATGGTGGCTATGTGAATGGAGAGGGGAGGAATGTGAGAGATGTTATGGAAGCAGATTCAGCAAAACTTAGAACTGCTTGAAAATGTGGGGTAAGTGAAAAGGAAGAATCAAGGATGACTGAAGTTTCAAGCCTGACTGATGAGAAGGATAGTGATGCTCTCAGCCTATGATAAAAGCTGAGGTTCAGAAAGGTCGTGACTTTCCCAAGGTCACCCAACTAATATATAGTTAGGATTTGAATTCAGGATCTCCTGGTTCCAAATCATATTTTCTTTCCACAACTTCTGTGGTTCATTCATTAATGGTTTGTATCCCAGTGTGTCTTCTCCCGAGCCTTTGATACTCCTGCCATTTGAATTGACCGTTTGGGTTTGAGCAATTTGAAGATCCTCAGTCTAGAAGTACAACAGGGAGAACTTGCGGCTAGAGTGAAAGACTTTTGGAGAGGTTCGAGCAAGGACTGTGCCTTTTCTTTGTGATCACTTATTCATTTTTTAAATACAGTCACCAAACTTAAGGTCCATATGTAACCTTAGAGGGCATCAAGTCTGGCTATATTGTGGAATGTCAGAGTGAGAGCTTTGGAGTTGAGAAGACCTGGGTTTGAATCCTGCCTCAGATACTTCTCGGATACTTACTGGCTGATCCAAGGATCACCCAAAACAGGGAAAACGTCTGTAGTCTTCCTATTACCAGTTTTTTGTGAGGTTCAGCTAAGATAATCTATGTAAATTGCTTTAAAAATCTCCCAAGATTGTCAGTTATTCTTTTGATCAAAACCAGCCTTTGTTCATTGACTGAGTGCCTATTTTGTCGAAGAATTCTTTTTCTGGCCACTATAGGGATAGCATGTGTTCAAATCTTAGTTCTTAGATTTACAAGCTGGATACCCTGGTGCAGTGGAAAGATCCCTGGTCTTGGAAGCCTAAAATCAGCTTGAATTCCAATTCTGCTACTTGTTCCCTTTGTGACTTTGGGAAAATCATTTAACTTCTCTGGTCCTCATTTCCTTCATCTATGAACTGATGGGATTAGACAACATGAACTCTATGATTCTTTCTAGCTTGAAATCTACAACTAATTCAATTCCCTAATCTTCAGCTTCTTTTTCTGTAAAATGAGGGGGTCTAACTAGGTGACTTCTAAGATTCCTTCTAGCTCCAAGAGATCAGGAATAGATCTATGATTTCATCATTTTAACATAGAAATTCTCAAACTTTTTGGTCCCTAGACCTCTTTATGCTTTTAAAAAGTCTTAAGGATCTCCAATTCCACAAAACCAATGATGGAAAAATGCTAGCCACCTCCAGAGAGAGAGAAGTGGTTAGCTCTAATTGCAGATTGAAGCATACTTTTTTGTCATTTAAAAATAACACTACATGTTAACCAAAGTAATGTATTTGTATGAAAACACCCATATTTTCCAAGACTAAAATAATTAGAATAATGGCATTACTTTACATTTTTTGAAAATTTCTTTAATGTCTAATTTAATAAAAGACAGCTGGATTCTATTTCTACTTCTGCATTCAGTCTGTTGTAATATTGTTTTGGTTGATATATACGAAGGCAATGTGATCTCACACAAATATGTGGTTAGAAAAGGAAAGAGCATCTTAATAGCCTTTTCAGATTATTGTGGAAATTCTTCTGTGATACATAAAAACCTGACACAAGTGGTAGTTTCTTAAAGGTTAGCTGCAGTGTGGAATCTGAAGCTATATCAGTGACTTTTTTGTCATCTGCTACTGAAAATCCATGGGTCTAGTGTGTGCTTTGAATAGATCTTTTACCCATCATGATTTTGTAACATCATGCAGTGGTTCTTTGGCAAATATCAATTCACTGAACTGTGCAGATTTCCCAAATATTGACTCATTTCATTGTACAATATTTTTAAAAGTCATATTTGTTAATAACACCACCAATCTCATTAGAAATATCTATAAGTATCAGGAAGCTATTGGTCTCATGGTAGCGGCTACAAATTTTCCAAAATTCTCATTTTTGCGTGAAAGCTCAAAATTTGTTGTTGGCAACAAACACTGTTGGTTGTTTTCCTTGAAGTGACAGGCTTACTTCATTCATTTTCAAGAAAACGTTTGCCAAATACTCATCTGAATAACCATAGTTTGTCAGTCAGTCTTTCAAGTAAAAAATTGATGTTTCATGAAAAAGTCTTCACTTGAGCTCACCCCTCAGTCGCATAAAGTGCTTTTCTTTGATACAACTGTCACATCTTGTAAAGCAGCGGAAGTGCATTTCCCATATGTATTTGTCATTTTGTTGCAGAGAATGTTAAAGAGACAGGTACACAAGGGCTGATATTGAATAAAATGAACAATTTTTGTTGCTTCATCAGGGACACTCTTAAGACATCCTGGCACTTTGACCTTGAAGAATACAATGACAGCTGGTAGAATTTGGTGCTGCTGCCTTGAACTGAGCTAAAGCACCGCTGGATTTACCCACCATTGCTTCTTTACTACAGGACAAAGGTCAACACAATTGTTCCAGAATCAATTATGAGATTCGAAAAAGTTCAACACTAAATATTTCAGCATCACTTGGGTTTGCTTCCAAACATTTACATAAAAGATCTGTGATGATTAGTTGGACAAGTTGGACAAGCAAATATACTGGGCAAGCAAAATAGGAAGTCCAGCTTTGTCTATAGATTCATCTATTTGTTCAGTTTTCTTGTCGGCTAGTTAAATCCTTAAGTCACCTGTCTTGTAACCTTTGGAAAATCCCACTGTATCCTCATGAAAGAATGAGAGTGAAAAAGGCAAATAATATCAGTATTATGATGAACATAGTTTTGGCCTCATGGTTGCCTTGAAAAGGTCTCAGGCTCCCTGAGATCACCCTTTAAGGAACATTGGTCTAGGCAACTCCC
This sequence comes from Potorous gilbertii, assembly GCA_028658325.1. Lineage (NCBI taxonomy): Eukaryota > Metazoa > Chordata > Mammalia > Diprotodontia > Potoroidae > Potorous > Potorous gilbertii. The sequence goes on from CM053771.1 coordinate 511,336,990, forward strand.
AAATGAGGTAACCTCACTATGGATGCAGGTTGGTGCCTTTTCTTCATCTCAGAGGTAGTGAAGTTAGGGAGGCAGAAAAGTACACGGCCCTTTTGGGGACTGTGAATAGACAGATTTGGGTGGGCCAAACAAATTCAAAGCGGGAATTAGGAGCAAGGAGGCAAAGGAGGGTGAGTAGAAAGAGAAAGTAAATGCACAGTGCATGGCTAAACCCTGGATAAGAAGATGGTGGCATACAAAAATTTGCCTGTACCTTCTGCTTAATCATACCTGAAGCTAAACATGCAGTAGCCATATACTGTGTATGCATGCATGCATGTATATATGTGTGTGTGTGTGTGTGTGTATACACCACACACGCAGAAGTGTGTGCGCCAAAGTTTTTCCAGTCTCCCTTCCCCCAAGATAATCTAGAAACATGATAAACCAGGTTGTATGAAGTATTTGTGAAGTGGAGTCACTTTTTATTCTTTTTTACAAAATTGGCAGAATGAGTTTAAAAGAGAAAAAGTCCCCAAACAAAGCATCAGGAGGGAATAACAACATCCCAAACTTTGTAGAAGGTACATAATGTTTCAGAGAAGGCTTGTCACTAGAGTCTTTGCTATTCAAAACAAATTGGTGGCTAAGGATGACAGGCATTTCCCAAAAGTTGAATCACAACATTCCCTCAAATCACAAGGCTCATGAAATTTGTGTTAGAGTGCAGATTCTAAATGTGTGGTCAACAGCTAAACTAAAGTCAGCCACCTAACAGTCAATTAACTGCTATGTTGAGGCTCCTGAAAAATGTTTGAATTAAATGGTAGTTTGCTCACGACCTGGCCTGATAAGGAGATTTTTGCATCATGTTAAGAAGATAGAGCATACACACACATTATGTATATATATATACATATACATATACATATATATGTATATGTATATGTATACACACACACACACACACATACACACAGACAGAGAGCCAACAATGAGTCAAAGAATGCTCCTGTTCCTTTTTGAGAGATTAGAACATTTAGGAAAAAAAACTTCACTTATCCACAAAGCATTGGCAAGGAGTTCTTAACCTGGGATCCATGGAATCCTAAAGTGTTTATGGACAGATTTTAAGGAGATCTTTGAACTGAGATGGGGAAAAAGTTCCACGTTTTTTTCTCCCACTAATCCCTAAATCAAATTTAGCATTTTCTTCAATTATATAAAAACATTATTCTGAGAAGGAGTTCATAGGCTTTGCCAGACTGCCAAAGTGGGACAGTATACACAGCAAAGGTCAGGAACCTCTACTCTGGGTGGTAAAGACACATTTGTGTGTGTGTGTGAATCAATTTAAAGCAGTTAATTAAGTGATGTGCCCACTTATGTAATGAGCCAGAGGAATAAAACCTCTTGGCTGGAAATCTAGAGAATAGAGCTGTTGGTAGATCTTTGAAAGATATATCTCTCAGAAGGAGAGGAAATTTATTACCTCTGAATTCTTCTGTAGAACATAAAAATCCAGACATTATAGGCAAAAATATTCAAATCATATTATGGAAAATAATCCTACCTCCATTAACAGGATACTGAGCTTCCAGTTACCCTTTAGAAAAAGTTGCTGAAAGCCACCATGGATTATTCTTTGAAGATACTAGCCTGATGGAGTGCTACAGCAGAAAGAATTCAATCCTTTTCAGTTGCAAGGGTGAGGTTGAAACCATCTTAGCCTAGGGTACCTTAATTGGGTGAAATTTAGGCTTTATAGCAGGGGTTCTTCACCTGTAACCTGTAAATTTGGTTTTGATATTTTGATGACTGTTATTTCCATATAATTGTTTTTTTTAAATACACTATGAATTTTACTTTAGGCTTTTAAAAACATTTTGAGAAGGGGTTCAAAGACTTCACCAGATTGATTGTCAAAAGGGTCTATGATACACAAAAAGCTTAAGAACCCTTGCTTTAGACTAAGTATGAAAAGTCCTCAAAACTGGGATCATGTTGCGTAAGAATCATGTTTGGATAGACTGAGGAAACCTGTCCCAGTATAAATGATCAAACTAATTAAAACTGAGTTCTTACGTTGGAACAACCATCACATCCCTCCAGTCCCCTTGAATGAGAACTATTTGGTGGGGAAGGGGAAGCTTCAGTACCAGCTTTGCTCTAGATTCCTTTCCCTCTTTCCTTTCCCCCTTCCTTTGGCTAAAGGAAGACCTTATTGGCTTTGAAGGGTTTTGAGAATTTGGGACTTACTGTTTTCCCAAAGTGTTCAGCATAGTGCCTGACACATAGTAGACTCTTAATAAATGCTTGTCCCCTTTCCCTTCACATTGGATCTTACTCATATTCCTGAATAAAATAACAGCAGCAAAGGACAGATAGACAAAGATGCACCAGGCTCACTGAGAACTTCTTGAACCCTCTGGAAGAGAAAGACTTCCAGCAGTTGGGAGCTATGAACTGCCCCTTTGCCATGTGTGCTGTCTAAGCTCAGGTGTACTTTTCTCTGGACTCTATATGTGCTTGTGAGAGCATAGCACAGCATTTTTTTGGGAGGGGGATGTTCTGTGCCAGTTATATTAAGGTACTAGTTTAGTAAACACCCCTTTCTAAAAAGCTACCTAAGGCTGACTGACTGAATAGTAATCTTTGGAGGAAGCATACCATTTGGGGCTTGAGCTGATGGCAAGAGAGAATCATTTCTGATTCCTCAAGAGTACCCCTAAAACGTTTTATGTGTCCTCTTCTCCATTAGAATATAAGGGATCGTCTTTCTCTTTGTTTTTACATTCTACTTAGAATAGTACCTGGCACATAATAAAATTATTTAATTTAATATTAATAAATAGTTATTGACTAAGGGGAAAATGTAGCCAAACTCTGGGAAGCAATATTTTCATTGGGAGTGGGATTTGGTAAAAGGCTCCTGAGAGCCCTAGATAGTCTATTCAATGCAACAAGTGTTTATTGGGCGGTATAGTGGATAAAGAGCTGACCTGGAAACTAGGAAGGCTTGGGTTCAAGTCCTAATATATAATTATCCTTTCAAAACTTAAGTCTACAAACTCTCTAAGATTAGAAGCTGAAGAAATGGTACAGATATACAATAGTAAACAAAGTTCGCAAGACCAATGAAATCACCGATTAAATCATTGTTCCAATTACTCTGTGTGTGTGTGTGTGTGTGTGTGTGTGTGTTGTGTGTGTGTGTCATTGGGCTAAGTGCTGAGCATATGGTGAAAAGAAAAAAAGAGTTCCTGCCTTCAAGCAGGTTATATTCCACTGAAGAGATACGGTAATAATCTGTAAGAAGATCTCCAGAGTACTAGAGTGAGCATATGAAATATTATACCCACTGTTGCTTAAGACCACGGGGCAGCCTTGCCTGTGACATTTCTTGCTATTCTTGTCACTATATTTCACAACAGACATGATGGCATTGGACAAGGTCATGTGGTAAATAAAGGAACCTTCTACTAGAAACCAGGAGTTTATAAATTAAATATAAGCCGTGTGAGATCAGAGATCATGTCTTATTTAAACTTTATGTCTGCGTCAGGGCTTAACTCACTTCTCTGCATATAGGATACACTTAATACAAATTCTTTGAAAGAAAGAAAGAAGGAAGGGAGAGAGAGAAGGAGGGAGAGAGGGGAAGAGCAAAGAAAAGGAAGGAAGGAAGGAAAGGAGAGAGGGGGAAGGAAGGAAAGGAAGTAAAAGAGAGGAAGGAAGGAAGGAAGAGAGAGGAAAAGAAAGTAGCAATGGAGGGAAGGGGAGAGAAAGAGAATAAAGAAAAATGGAAAGGGAGAAAGAAAAAAGGAAAGAGGGAAACAGGAACAGGCAGAAGATAGGAGAGAGAGGCAGAGCATGGGAAGGGAGAGACAAGAGAGAGGCAGAGTGACTACAAATCATTGATAATGTATAGAGATATGATTCTCCAGCTTTTGGGAATTGTAGCAATTTATCATTGATCATCACCTTATCTTTCATTTTGTCACCTGATATTAGTTATGGGGACAAGTGGCCATGCCTCTCTGAGCCTCAGTTTCCTCAGTTATAAATGAAGAGATCATTACTTCACAGACTTAGGGCTGGAAAAGGCTTCTGGGATCATCTAGTTCATCTACCGACATTTCACAGATGGCAAAACAAGCTCAGATAATCAGTGGCAAAGCCAGGCTTTGAATCCAAGTCCTTTGCTTCCATATCTAGCCCTCTTTCCATTGCAACCAGATTGACCTAAATTAGTTCTCCTCCAGCTTTTCCTTAAGCCTCTAGAAGCTACTAGAACCATCAACAAACACAACACAGCAAAAATACTATTTTTAAAAACCAAAATATATCAAAATGTGTTCAGAGGAGCCATAGGGTTTTTTTTGTGACATCTCTTGCAATCCTGAGTGTTTCCCTGACGTGTGACAGAACCAGAACTGAGAATCACTTTGACTTATCAAAGGCAGTTGAGTTAAATGACTTCTCAGTGATGGGTTCTGAAAATGACAGGTAGCCAAAGATGCAAAGTGAGCAAGTCACTCACTCTCATACATCAGTTTCCTCAATTGTCAAATGAGCAAACCTCAAAGAGATAAAAGTATGAGTTACTGGTCTTGGAGGCAGGAGGACCTAGGTTCCAGTGCTTCCCATGTGAAACCCATTGTGTGACTCTGGACAAGTCATTTAACCTTTCAGGGCTCAAGGCAACTCTCTAAGACTCTAAATTGGAGACAAGGAACTTACTTTCACTGGTAGAGGAAATTTCTCACTGGGAGCAACTATACCTATGAAATTACACGTCTAGTCTCTTTCTCTATTCCCTGTTCATTAATATTATCATTGATGGTCAAGATGATGATCATCATCCTGTCTCTGCTATAACTATTTGCATGACCTTGACCCATTTTCTGGGTCTCAGTTTCCTCATCAATGAAATGAGGGGATTGGATTGGATGAAGCTTCCAGCTCTGAATCTAATATCCCTTGGTCTTAAGTATTGAGTACCTGTTGTATGTATGTATGTATATGTGTGTGTGTGTGTGTGTGTGTGTGTGTGTGTATGTGTATGTGGAAGAGGATACAGAAAGAAAAAGTGACCACAGTGAACAAGACTAGAGTTCCATTAGATACAGTGCCATAAGCATCTGAATATACTTGGGGGCTTTCGTACTCTTGTGGTTCACTCAAACCCAGAAAGCTTAGATACCCCTCGGTAAACTGATACCAGTTTTTGACTTTCAGATACATAGCTCATAGTGTTATATTATTAAAAGGAGGGAAATAATTTCAATCATGTAATAAGTAACCATTAATCATGAAGAGGTGACTTCTTAAATATTGGGGCTCCTGTAGTGAAGGCCCCCATCCCTCACAAGTCTTGTCTGGGTTCCCTGTAGCTCAAAGTGGGATGGGTAGGTGTGGGGAGCTCTATCAGTCTATGTCTCTCTCTCTTTCACCTTCTCCTTCCCCACTTCCTCTTCTTTCTGTTGTTCCAAATGGTTTCATATTCCAACTGCTTGTTCTTCAGTTTTTCTAGACTATAACAATTTTCCCCAAAATGGGAAGATCAGGGTACCTAGGCCATGGCTTGATCCCACGGGATGTGTGATTGGTTCATCAATGGATGGGAAGATAGGTTTCCATATCTGGTGTCCTCCTTTCCTCCCCTACCAGATAACCAACCTAAGAGCTTGTCTCCAACATAACCACACCAATCCCAACTGTTCACCCAATGTAGCCATTGATTCCTTCATTTCACCCTATTCCAGAGCTCTACACCTCAAGGCAGTTATAATTCCAGCCCTGCCTAATCAACAGCTACATATTTGCTGTTAGGAAAATTACTGCTTTCCCTACACCCATTTTACTGATAGGTTCCAGTGATCTCCAAAGTTTGGAGACTACTGCTCTGGTGGGCTCTCCAGTTGTTCGGCACCATTTCCTCTTGAAAGATGTACACCCTCCAAAACATTTGTCCTTTTTTCTTCTGGATTCTGCCATTTTTTTTTGGTAGGCATCCCTCTCTCCTCACCTCCATATTGCTCCCAATCTCCTCTCAACAGTGCCTACACCTCACCCCCTCCACTCCCACATGCATATTCCTAATGCAAATGGTGAAGGGGGATGGGGGCAACTATTCCGATCTATTGTACAACTTAATGCAATACAATTAAATGCTGAGCTGTATGTATTAGACTCCGAGTAGTCCATCAGCAGAGGGAAAAATCTATAGGTATTGGATTAAGTGGTCAGTGAAAATTTCTTGCAGGAGAACAGACTTAGGTTGGACCTTGGAAGACAAATAGGATTGGTCAATGAAGGGAAGGGGGTAGAATAATTCATGTAGGGAGATATGAAGCATTAAGGAGAACTACAGTAAAATATGCCCTTAAAGAAATCTGTGAGCAAAAAAGACCTGCTAGTCACAGGGTAAGAACAAGGGACAGGCAGCCCGCTCCCACCACAAGTAGTCTCTCAATATCAAGAGAGTTCAAGAAAAGCTTCCAGAACACTGGGTGGGACTCTGGGGCAAATTTGTAGAACATGGACAAGGGTTACAGGGGATGGAATGGTATGGGTGGGTTACAAGTATTTTGTTGGAAAAAACATTCACATTGATGAGATTACCGTTTCTTATGAGTAGCTGACTAGCTTGGGAGCCAGATGGAGCGTGGATTAAAGTGGGGCAGATATTGGAATCAGAGAAGCCAATGAAGAGACTAACCCTCTAATATGGGTATGAGATGATGTCACCCTGAGGAAAGGTGCTAGAAATGGCAAAGGAGAGGGAGGCAAGTCTTTCAGGTCAGGTCCCTTCCCCTAGAGAGGGGAGGGTGTGTGACTGCAGACAGAGAGAGCTAGAGTGTCCTGTGAAGCTGTCGCATTCAAGCAAGTCCCTGACTAGAGCAAAATTCAACCAACTCCTGGGTTTAGCCTCATTTGACCAATTTGGGATGGGTCTGTTAGTAGAAGAATCTGACTCCCTTTGTTTCTCCCTCAATATGCTCCTAACATCTGTTGGCCACTGGATTGCCAGGCTTTGTCTGGATAAAGTCAGCTTCCTGGTAGCAGTTAGCCTGATTTCCCCGAATCAGACAGAGGCAGAGTGTGGGAATTAAATGGAATGTCTTCTTACCTTTTCTGTATGTATTTATATTAGCCAATAAACTACATAGGCAGACAAACTAAATGTGAAAATTTGTCTGCTTCTTGAAATCCTACAGATGACCAGCCCAGAGAAGTATAGATAAGCAAGACATTTTGAAGGAAAAACTTAGCAAAATTGGTGACTGATTGGACACAGGGGATGGAAGACAAGGGCATAGAAAAGAGGAGATTGAAGTTTTAAACTTGGGTGACTAGGAGAATGGGTGTCCTTGAAAAGAGATAAGGAATGGAGTATGCTAAAGTATAGGAGGTTCTTAATAAACACCCATTGGCTATAACGAAAGGGAATGAGTTTGTGGGGATAAGATAATGAACTTGCTTTTATACATGTTGGATTTGAATTTATGGCAAGATATTAACATGAAAATATCTAGCAGAGTCTTACAAATGGCAGACTGGAATTTAGGGGAGAGGGCACAACTGAAGAGATAGATTTGGGAGTGAACCAAAGAGAGGTTATAGCTAAAGGCAGGAGAGTTGAGCACTGTCCCTAGAGAATAGAAAAATAGTAGAGTAGACAGTAGAAGAAACCTTGAGGAATGCTCACAGTAGGGGATGACTTCATAGAGGCCAATAAAAGAAACTGAAAAGAAGCTTGTTTCTGGCTATTAGAAAAATGTCCAACTCATCGAATTTGTTTCTTCCCCCTACAAATAAGTATCCATGTATTTTTCAAAATGGTCAGATCTGGTAAATCTGGTTGCTAGGAGAGACTTCTACTCTTGACCAAAAAAAAAAAGACTATTTTTGTACTAATCTTGGGTAGAATCAAACCTATGTTTTTGGTCGGGTTTCAGGTTCCTGCCATCATGACTGAAGTTGTTCCAGACTGGTCTCACTTCAAGCCAGCAACAATAATTCAGACTGGTTCAATCATTTAATGTTGGAAAATCTCCTCGAATATCCCTCCTAACCTCTCCTCCTCCCATCTTTGAACAGAGAAATGCTCGTTTCCCTAAACGTTCCAAGTTCACATTCTTGTGAACTTGGGGGGTAAGGGGGTTCAGAAGTAAAGGCCCTTTCAGATTGAGGTTCCTCTTTGGATCTCAGTGGAGGACTGTCATTTGGAAGATCATGTCCCTCTCCTCCCCCCATGCCCAATTAAATTATTTCAAATAAATACTTCATATCCCAGGGCTCATTTTCCATAAGAAAATAGATTCTGTCTTCAAGAGCTCACAAAAAAAGGAGAAAGATAAAATACCCAGTTCTGTTAAAAGAAAAGGTGAATTCAGTGTCAACTTGTACAAATGGAGGATTAGCCAGCACACTAATGAGGATAAATTGAAAGAACCGAGTAAGAGTGCAAAACAGAGGCATGATTAAAGGAAGAGAAAGACAAATTGTGGCCGTTAATCTCCTCTGTTTCCCTTTAGGACCCTTTCCAGGACACAGGATAGTCTCTTACTTGTATCCATAGAAAATACTTCATTCTGCACTTTCTTTAACCTCGGGATCATCTAATTCCTCATGGAAAGAAAATAGAATTCTGGGGAAAAAAAGTAAAAGACAGATCTGAAACCCAAGACAAGGTCGAATTTTTCCCTCTCTTGAACGTAGCCAAATAAAAATTGATTTAATGTACTTCAGTAATAGCCAGTGTCTTCTTTATATATAAACAAAAGCCTGTTTGTTTCTGATCACTTTCCAGCCTGCCTTTCTAGGCCATCTAGCCTAGGCATGGAGTTAGAGTTGGGGCAGATGAAATGATTTTTGTGAGCAGTGTAGAAAAAAAAAAACCCAAAGGATGATGACAGTGATTTTAAGTGAACCGCCAGGTTCTGTCATTTAAATAATCTGACATTCAAAAATCATATTTTGTGGTAAATGTACAGGAACCTAAAGAATAGTCTTTGACTCAGGAACCAATTTGTTACCCTTCTCCCCTCTCCACTCTTTTCACTCATACAAATGGAACCTGATTTTAGTCACAATCATCCTAAAGTAAGTTACTCAACAAGGATAGATTTTTTTCCCCTGAACCTCATTCCTGCCTTTGAAGTCACAGTCATGGCTCTACTGGAGCCATAGCAAAATGAAGTCATTCTTAGAGGAAGCTGGAAAACTCCTAAAATCCATTCATTTATCCATCAGCAATTCTTGAGTGTCTGTTATGTGCCAGGCACTGGGAATTTAAAGACAAAAATGAAGCCTGCCCTCAAGCAGATTCTGTTCCATAGGAGATACAATGTGTGCACATATAAGTGTCTAGGAAATAGAGGTATTAAGGACAAGATTTGTGATTTTATTGATATGGGGGCTCCCCAGTGAGGAAACTCCCTCTGACAATGGTCTTAAAGAATTACCTAAAGCAGCAAGAAGTTAAGAGGTAGGTAGGTAGGTATCAAAGTGGAGAGAATATTGGGCCTGGGGTCAAGAAGACCTGAGTTCAAGTTCAGTCACAAATATGGTAATTGCTAACTATTATTAGTTATGGTAATAGGTAGCCATAGTTATCATAGCTAGCTCTGGGTGACCATGGGCATTACTTAACCCTTGTCTGCCTCACTTTCCTCAGTGTAAAAATAGATAATATCAGGGTGGTTGTGAGGATCAAATGAGTTAGATATAGGTATAGTTACATCTGTGTATCCCTCCATCTGTCTGTCTATCTATCTATCTGTCTATCTATCTGTCTGTCTATCTCTCTATCTGCCTGTCCATCCATATATCTATCTGTCTAGCTGTCTATCTGTCTTTCTAGTTACCTGTTTATCTATCCATTTGTCTGTATCTATAGCTATTTATGTCTATATGTATATATGTCTATATCTATTTGCATATTGCTATACACATATGTACATGTATATATATATATATATATATATATAAATTAAGGCATATGTGTGTATATGTACACATACATGGAGAGAGACTGTATTTAGTAGAGAAAGGTAGTAATAGATAAGAATCAGGAAAGGTTTTCTATAGGAGAGGGCATCATAGCTGAACTTTGAAGGAAACTAGGGATTTGAAGATGCTGTGGTGAGGAGGGTGTGCCTTCTGAGTAAGGAGTGCAGATGGTTGACACTGCCTTTTGTTAAAAAGAACAAGAAGGCCGGATTACTTGAACCAGAGAATCCTCAAAGGGGAGGGATGTACAATAAGCCTGAAAAGGAAGGCTAGAGTCAAGTTTTGAAGGACTTTAAATATCAAATGGAGAAGTTTATATCTGATTCTAAAAGTAATAGGGAGTTATTGGAGGTTATCGAGTAGGTGAGTGATATGGTCAGACCTGTGTTTCAGGACTGTCTATTACTTCAGTATCTGTGTGGAAGATAGGCTAGACGAGAGAAAAACGTGAGGAAGAGAGACCAGTGAAGAGACTATTGTAATCATCTCAGGGAAAGGAGAGGAGGGTGAGCTATAGATTGGGGCTCGACTAGGGTTACACAAAGGGAAGAAGGGGCTGGAAGAAAGCAGCATTGTGGAGACAGAACCAACAAAACTTGGCAGCTAATGAAATCCACAGACTGAGGGAGAATGAGCATAATTTGAAAGTTGTGATCCTAGAAGATTGGGAGGATGGTGATGTCATCAATAGAAATGGGGCAAGCAAAAAGACAAATGATAATACTTTTAATATTATAAAACAACAAAGATAGTTTAATCAATTCATTCCCAGGAAAGAAAACAACATAAAAGACCCAACAAAGGAAATCAAACCCACTAATTATAACAGCAGCACAACTCCTTTAAGTCATGTGAAATGGCGGTGATAAGTACGATGGCGTTCAAGGCAATCTTCCCGCTGAGCTGCTCACGTGGGCAGCTGTGGGACAAAAATACCTCTGCCTTCTTGCACAGCTTCTCTTTGTTCATACATGGCTGAAGACAAACAGGGCAGCTTGTTGGCAAAATGGTGAAGGAGGGGAAGTCTGTCTTCAACATTCCCAGACTCCCTCTTCTATGCCTTCCTCTCCACGTCCCTCAGAAGTAACAACTCCTCCCTGTAGACATCCCACTTTCAAGCCTCTCCTCTTCTTAGAAAAGTATCAGAATGAAACATCTTAGAACAGTCACCTCTCTTTTCCATTGTTCTTACCCTACTGGAGCTGAAGGGTCTTATCCTCCGTAATATAAATACATGATGGGAGAGTTCCTGGCTGCCGTTTTGTCTTCCCTCTTCTCCTTTCTGAGAAAGGTCAGAGAGGTCTGAGAGAGGACTTTCCTGGCTCCCAAAATGACAGCAGTTCTGGCTGTGGTAAAGTGTCTCAGAGTAACACATCGGAGTTTTACTTGCTCATTTATATGACCTGAAAGGAGCGTTCGCTGGTAGTCTCATTTCTGAGCCCCTGCCTAGTAGATGGGGAGGTTAGGGGGGAGGATGAGATTTTCTAGCTAACATGATTCTGGAATCTAGTTCTCTAGCTAGAGATTGGAGATTGGGATGGGGCAATGCTTGCCTAGAGAGCTATTATAGTTAATCTCAAGAGAGTGGGGATTCCTTTAGAGAAGTTCTTTGGTTACAGTCTTCTTGGATGGAGAAAATCACATATGTGGCCTCTGGGACTTAGAGGAACAGCAGCAAGGGGCCAAACTTATGAATGCAGGATTAAAATTTTGCTACTCTCATTCTCCCATTTTGATATTATGGTAAATTGTTTACCCAGTATAGGCTTGATGGAAAGAGTGTTGTTTGTCTAGGAATTTCAAGGTATATTTTCCATCAGGAGTGTATAGGTAGGGATGTGTGTGTGTGCACGCATGTGTGTGTGTATGTGTGAGAGAGAGAGAAAATGAGAGAGAGAGAGAGAGAGAGAGAGAGAGTATGTATTATTGGAAAGTTGTAGTGTTATCCTGATAGTAACCTTGAGTTCAGTTCTTTTCTGGAGGGAATCCAAACCAGAGTGGCACTTAGAAGGATTTTAGGACCTCAGTGGAAAAACAGAATTCAATGGAGAGGGAGGGAAATTATACAGATTCCTTGTGAATTATGCTGAGGTTTTTTTTATATTTTTTTTGTATTTGTTTAAGAAGTCTGATGAATCATTGGTGACTTGAGCATTTTTGGTGAGGTTAAATAAAGTTACCTGATATCTGAAGTATTCATTTATCACCTTGAGTGCTTTTCTGGAGGGGCAGGGAGGGACTCCTATGGTCCTACCTTGGGAGAGAATGCACAGAAAATAAGCATCAGAGGCATTGTTTTCCACTGTTCTGCAAACTATAGGATCAGAAAGAGTAGTTGCTAACTTTTTCTGGACTTATGACACCTTGTTTCATTTCATAACAATCCCTCAAAATACTGCGTGAAACCAACACTTTCAATGGAAGTGAATTAAAATTAATTTTGTGGTGTCACAATGTTTGAGGACCATAGATATAGCTATATTCATAGATATATGAAGCATGAAGCATAGCCAGGTGAGTTTCTTTCCATCTCAAGTAGTTCCTGTCCTCACAGAATTTCTGCTGAGGAACATGACATATACATATAGGACATGATTTTTGGCATCAGCCCAGTGTCCATTCTCTCTAAGTCTTCAGAACAAGGATGTCTCAATATCAGCAATGTGCCAGAGCCAGCTTGTAATAGAGGAGAGTTGATTTTAAAATGTTCAGCATGAGCATGTATACCTTGAAGTCTGACAAGTTAAAAATCAGGGCTTGATTTATTACTTTGTTGATTGTCTAGACTTGAACTGATGAAGAAAATGTTAATAGTGCTGATTAAACTGGAAAGTGCGTCATACTTCTTCAGAGAGCTAATTGTAACACTTATCAGCACATCTTTACAATGTCCTCCTGTCATTAGGTGTAGTTGAGAGGAGTTTAGGTCATTATTTAATGGCATAGCTCACAGGTTCCCACTGGTGTGCTTCATTTTTGGAGCCATCGACGCTGTCAGCGACCCTTTTCTCCTTGATAGTCTTTTCTCTCCAGGTTTTTGTGACACCACACTGTCCCAGTTCTCCTGCCCATCTGACCTCTCCTTAGTCTCTTTTGCTGGCTTTTCATCCAAGTTATACCTATTAACCCTGGGTGTCCCACAGGACTCTGTCCTGGCTCCTCTCGTTTGCATATACTGTTTCATTTGGTGATCTTATCAGCTCCCATGGATTCAGCTATCATCTCTGTGCTGATGACTCTCAAATGTACTTATCTCAACCTTTTTGCTGATCTCTAGTCTTTCATTTTGAATTGCTTGTCAGACCTCTCAAAATGGATGCTCTATAGATATCTCAAGCTCAACACATCCTAAACTAAATTTGTTATCTCTTCCTCCAAATCTCCCCCTATTCCTAACTTCCCTATTACTATTGAGGATACTACCATCTTCCCAGTCACCCAGGTTCAAAAACTAGGTGTCATCCCGAACTCCATCCCTCTTATTCAATCAGTTGCCAAGGCCTATAGAATTTACTACTGTAACATATTCACATAAGCCCCCTCCTTTCCTCTGACACTGCTACTATCCTGGTACAGGTCCTTATTACCTTATGCCTGCACTATTGCAATAGCCTTTTGGTGGGTTTGCCTGCCACAAGTCTCTCCCCACTCCAGTCAATCCCCAACTCAGCTATTAAAGTGATCTTCCTAAAGCCCAAGTCTGACTATATTACTTCTCCTACTTAATTAATTCCAGTGACTTCCTGTCATCTCCAGCATCAAATATAAAGTTATCTTTTTTTGTGTTCAAAATTCTTCATAACCTCATCCCTTCCTACATCTTATAACTACTCCCCCCATTACTCTTCGATCCAGTGATACTTGCTGTCTTGTTGTTCCTCAAACAAGTCTGAGCATTTTTACTATTAAATCCTTTGCCTGAAATGCTCTTCCTCCTTATCTTCTCCTAGCTTTCCTGGCTTGTTTCAAGTTCCAGCTAAACTCTACCTTTTGGAAGCCTTTTATGATCCCCTTTAATTCTAGTGCCTTTCCCTCTGTTGATTATTTCCAACTCACCCTGTATACAGCTTATTTGTACATAATCATTTGTGTGTTGTCTTCCTTTTTAGACTGTGAACTTCTAGAGCAGGCACTAACTTTTGCCCTTGTTTTATTTTGTATCCCCAACACTTAGCACAATGCTTGGCGTATAGTAGCTGTGCAATAAAAGTCTTTTGATTGCTTTCCACCATGATTGTTAGTTGATAATCAGTTATTCAGACTTAGCATTTAGAAAGGCTTTTTATGATTACAGTGTAGCTGGTATAGTTGGTACAAATATTCTTCCTAAAAGCAGTGGCAGCCTTTCCCACAAACACACAAATTCAGAAAAAAAATGGATTGGGATTAGAGCATGTGTGGCAAAGTCACACGTGGAAAAACAACTCCTGGCTCCCAGAAGTCCTTTTTCTAGAGGCTGCCTGATGCTTCCCTTAGGCATGGTGAAGCTTCTCTGCTGGACTCTCCCTAGATCTGGAGAATCTGCATCCAGTCTTTCTTTGGCTCCCAAGGCTGAATCTCCTCTTGGCTGATCTAAGGCTGCCTGAAATGGGGATTAGAAGATGACAAGACCCCTGCACTTTTAAAGTTCATGGAAACCTCCAGTCAAGCTTGGGGAGAGGGAGAAACTGAGCCTGAGCTTGAAGCTCTGGGCTCTGCTACTATCCCAGCCCCCACAGAATTCTTCTCAGGGGCTAAGCTAGAATACTCTCCACTTCATTTGCTTGAATTTATTGAGTCCTGAACTAACTCCCTGGTTTTCTAGTCTCCCATAGGCTGTTAACAAATTTCTACAGTCAATCTCAACACACATCCCATGCAATGTCACTTCAGTTGGTCAAGAATCCCTTCTCCTCCCATCTGACCCCTACTCCCACATGCATACACACTCTGATGGATTGAGTGACATAGACTATTCTTACATGGATGTAGCATATTATCACTTATTTTAAATAGAGTGGGATGATTTGATTTACTCAACTCGAACTCTTACACACAGAAAAATAAATGTAAATTGTGTACATGTGTATACTACACACATAAACATATGTGCACACACAAACACACATAGGCATGTGTATATGTATGTATATATGTAAACACACATATATATTACAAAGCAATTTCAATGGGGAGATGGTGAGGGTGGAAGGAGAAAAACACTAATAATTAGAGGGATCCCCAAACCTTTCCAAATGAGGCAGGCCTTGGTCTGAACCTTGGAGAGACTTCCAAGAGGTGCAAGTGAGGAGGCCTAAGGATCACTTTCTGCAAAAGCAGAGGAGGGAGATGGAACGTCCTGTAAGGGACCAGCAAGAAGGTCACGTTGGCTAAAACTTAAAACACAAAGTAATGTTTAATCAGCCTAGAAAAGTGCAAGTGGAAGCCCCTGTGAAAGGCTTTGAATGCCAATAAAGGAATTTCTGTTTTATGCTAGAGTTCAACAGGCAGCTCTAGAAGTTTCTTGAGCAGGGGAGTGACAAACTACAAAAAACATTTTGGAATATAAAATAGTTTGTACATCCACTGAACTTTCAGTATGTTTTTATGTCTAGAACCTAGTCAGTTGCCTTTTAAATAGCAAACACTTATTGAATATTTGGTAAAAATGAAATGAATTCTAAGGCAAGAAATAATTTTTATTTTGATAGAAGCAGATAGATGGTTACTTATCAATTTCATATACAGTGGGTCAATCCAAATTTCAGTCTTTCTGAGCAACTTGAAACAAAGAATTGCATCCTCTATGGCAGGAACCCCAGATTTTTTGTCAGGAAGAGCTACTTTTGATTTCTTTAAACCTTAAATTATATGGATTATATGTTGAGGTCAAAGACCCTGAGTCAGAGAGTATGGGATATTCTTGACTAATACTCCAGAATAGATGGAATTGAGGCTGTTCCCCCCAACCCCAAATTGTAAACTTCTTGAGGCCGGGATTGTCTCATTTTTGTCTGTATACATTTAGTGCCTATTAGCATGCCTGGTACCAAGTAAGCACTTACTAGATGCTTGTTGATTTGGGGAGGGGGGAGGCATGATTAGCAGCTTCTCTCTCCTTATGTCTGGAAATCCTGGCAAACACTCAAGTCCAAGAAGTTGGGAAAAGAGATGATATTGGCAACCATCCTAGAGATCTACCAAACAAAGGTTTTTCGATTGACTAGAAGATCCTGAGCTGCTGATTGGAGGCCCCTACTTTAGGCAATTCAAGCAAAACCTTCCTTTAGCCTCAGTTATCTGAATAATTCTAGTAAACAAATGTATGGCTTTCTCTTTTCTCCCACTTGGTGCCCCCTGGGGCAGGATGTTATATAAAAGGTGTACTGGGTAGTATAACAAGGCCAAGAGGGCAATTATTACTAAGCAGTAAGCAGGAAGTAAGACCAGGGGCAGGAGGCAAAACCAGAGACAGGAGAGAGGACTAGAGACAGGAGAGAGGACCAGAGACACCAGAGAGGACCAGAGACAGGAGACAGGGAGACAGGGCCAGAGACAGGAGACAGGATCAGAGGCAGGAGTCAGGACCAGATTCAGGAGAAAGAGCCAGAGATAGAAGAGAAGGCCAGAGACAGGAGACAGGACCAGAGATAGGGGGTGCATCCAAAGTCCAGACCCCAGAAGGGGTGATGAAGAACCATGGGTATCCAAAAGGTAGAATGTCAGAAATGATTAGGCTCAGGAAGGGTTCAAGGAAGAAGGCATTCAAACAGGCTTGAGCTGATCCAAAAGGCAGACTTCCCCACTGACTTGCTCAGTGCCTCAGCTGTGCTGCTGCAGGCTTTCTCAGCCCTAGCCTTTGGAACAAGTTGGGCCATCTTCCTTCTCTGTCTGGCCTCCAGCTAGCCACAGCTTCCTGCTCTCTGCTGTTAACGCTTCCAGTATTGAAAGCACCTGAGTTCATGGGGCTGTTGCCTGGCAGGGCTGGATATGTGGTTGTGTTTTGGCCTTGTGTTACCTGGTGTAAGTCATCAGGACACAGGATAAAGGTTTGGCTGGGGGGCAGAGGAAAGCAGGAAGGGGTAATCTTCAGACTGACAGACTCTCTAGATGCTGACTGACCAAGCTGGGGCCCTGGGGCCTATCACAGCTGTCCTTCTGCTTTATGGAACTAGTCTCAAATATGAGACAAGGCAGCCAAATACAGGACAATCCCATAAATGGGGGATGTCTGGCAACCCTAAGATAATTGCTTTCAATCTCTGCTACACTTTGCCAGCTGGAGTTGATCCTAACACAGTCAGTCATGGTAATAAGGCTTTCCTGCTCTAGTCCATTGAATCACCCCATTCAAGTAGAAGTGGGGGGGGGGTGGTACCACTGATAGAGCCTGAAGGAGGGAGGATCCTCTGTGCATATCATTATTTAAAGGGACAGATGCATTTACATATTTTGGAGAAAGATGTCAAGAACCACAATGTTTGATTAGATCCATGGCACCCTAGCCCCTAAAGGTTTCAGAGATGGCATAAGGGATATGGTGTAGAGGAAGGAGTGCTGAATTTGGAGACAGGGACCTGAATTTGAATCCTGATTTTGACACTTGCTGCCTTGGTGTCTGATTTTGAGAAATTGCTTCATTTCTGAGCCTCAGTTTCCACAACTATACAATGAAGGGTTTGGACTAGATGATCTCTAAGTTCCCTTTCACTCTAGAGCTTTGATCCTATAACCATGTTCAAGTCATTTAACCCTTCAAGCTTAAAAAGAAAATTGTAGAATATCTACTATGTGCCAGGCATCATACTAAGTGCTTTACAAATATTATCTCATTTGATTCTCATAACTATCCTTCAGATACTTCTTAGCTGTGCAATGATGAGGAAATCAGTTAACCTCTCTGAACATCAGCTCATCTAAATGCCTGCAGTACCTAACTCTCAAGGCTGTTATAAGGATTAGAGGAGATAATGCATGTAAGATATTTTATTGTTGTTGAGTCATTTTTCAGTCTTAGCCAACCCTTCATGACTCCATTTAGGATTTTCTTGGCAAAGATCCTGGAGTGCCTTGACATTTTCTTCTCCAATTCATTTTAATGATGAGGAAACTGAGGCAAACAGGGTTAAGAGACTTGCCTAGGGTCCCACAGCTAGTAAGCATCTCAGGATGCTGTCTTCCTGACTCCAGTTCCAGTGCTCTATCCACTGCACC
Organism: Potorous gilbertii; assembly: GCA_028658325.1. Lineage (NCBI taxonomy): Eukaryota > Metazoa > Chordata > Mammalia > Diprotodontia > Potoroidae > Potorous > Potorous gilbertii. The sequence continues at coordinate 511,355,182 of CM053771.1, forward strand.
ATCTAGCTACCCTAAAATTATTATTAATTATAATTAATAGGGCAAATCTGAGGAGGGAGCATGATATAGAAGAGAGTGTTAGAATCAGAGGACTTGATTTTGATGACTGTGTAACCACTTCCTGGCTGTGTGATGTGACCTTGGGCCAGTCTTAGCTTTCCTACCCCTCAGCCTCCTTATCAGTCCAATGAAAAGGAAACTCCCTTTCAATTGTCAAGCTCTGAGGTCAGCACAACTCAGTGTCAACTGAATGCTTAAAAGGCACTCAAGTTATTTTTTTAAAGCACTAAATAAACTCAGCTTTATTCCTTTAAAAGTACCATCTCAGCAGCTGGAGTAAGAAATGTTTTAGCCATGTAAAACACGACACAATTTTCATCATCCTGTTCATGCCGCTCATCCTGGTTGTGGCTGGCACATGTTTAAAGTAAGACTTAATCCTTGATGAGCCAGCTTTTCCTCCCCAGCCTCCTTTTGTATGGTCACAATTAGCTGCACATGAAGAGTTGTATTCATATCTAATTGCTCCCACCAGTGAGTAATTGCACCCAAAAGTGGTGAGTTGCACCAATGGTAGACTCAATTAGGAACAAAAATGCACTACCAATTGTCGTCTCTTGAAAAAAAAGACCAAAATGTGACCAATACTCTTCCCCCACTGGATGGAAAGCATTTATTATTGGAAAAAAAATATCACTGTCTTTGAGCTTCTGCTTTTTGGACGTTGAGGATGCTCTTTGAAATGTTGACTGTAATAGGGTGAAAGGAAAGAAAAAACCCCAGCCAGCTGATATTAACTGGGGCATAATTTAAGAACGAGAGAATGGAATGAATGACAGTCAAAAGTAGAGTTTGCATAATTCCGGCAATAGCCTGAAAGCATTCTTGTCATAATTATATTGATCAGCACTGAAAGATGTCCTGAAGAAAAGAGAGGGAGAGAAGCCAGTGTTTTCCAGCAAAGAAGCAGGAACTCCCATCGAGGCTGACATATTGGGGTGGGTGACCCAAGCAGAAGAAAGAAATGAACTCTGAAAGTGTGCATTGTTTAGTATCATTCTATTAGCAAAACTATTTGGGGGGATGTGGACCCTTGCGCACACATCAGGGGTAATCTAGTTCAAAACCAAAATCACAACACAGAAGGAAAAAAATACAGTTCTTGTTAGAAAAAACAAAACTGCTTTTTTCAGAGGTAGGGTGGAATGGAGGGAGCCTTGCTTAATAGAAATGAACTATATACAAAATGGCATAATCTTTGGGAGTAAACAGGGAGAGATCATGTACTCATGTGCTACAATTTGGAAAAAACACTTGGGAAAGTGTGGGACATTGTATCTAAAAATTCCAACAACTGCCCTGGCCACGAGCTTTTAGTGAATTTAATAATAGCTACTTCTCTCATCTGCAGCGGGATGGGGGGGGGGGGGGAAGGAAAAGGGGGGTGGTGAAAAGTAATGCAGTATTTCATTTACTGTCACTGTTTGCAGCACCCAGGATACCTCTCCATCATCATGTCAATATAATTGCTTGTCTTTTTATTGCTCCAGGCAGAACTCACTACACACCAAAAGATTTAGTTTGTAGATTCTAAAAAGACATAAAGTGGTCATTAAAAATGAGGGGTAAGGATTATAAAGCTGTTTCATTACAAGATTGATGGGAGGGGTAGAAGAAGATGATAAATGTTCAAGAATATTATTTAAAAGGCTATTTAGAGTCAGCGTAAGGCATATTAAATGTAGCCTCTGTGGACTCGACTATCTGAGCTTTGTCAACTGAGGGAATTCAGAACTGCTTGAGAGGTCTAGTAAATCACCATGAAAATAACCACCTGCCCACATAGCCAGGAACTAAAGGAAATCATGCGAAAGTTGCGGTTTTGAGGATTCACTGAATTTTGCTCTTTAATGGTATGGGGAGGGGTAGATGAGCGGTCTGGGGGGAGGACATGGTGTTGATGGATACGTGTAGGAACTTATGAACGGGATGATTTCAGGAGTGCTTGAAAGGTCTCCTGACTCCTGAAATACCTTTACTACCTTATTGCAGATGCTTGAAATTCCTTTTTAAAAGAAGAAACAAAGCATTTCATCCTACAATTTGAGAGACACTTAAAATACAAATACCCCCCTGGATAAACAATACTTTACCTTGAATTCACACTACAGTATAAATCATTGATGGGCAGTTACGTGGTGCAACATATAGAGAGTAGGACCTGGAGATAGGATGACCTGAGTTCAAATGTGACCTCAGACACTTACTAGTTGTGTGACCCTGGGCAAATCTCTTAACTGTTTGCCTCAGTGTAGGATGAATTAGAAAAGGAAGTAGCAAACCACTCTAGTATATTTGCCAAGAAACTCCAAAAAGGACTCATGAAGAGTCAACACAACTGAAAAAAAAATGACTAAACAACAATGAAATAAATGATTGGTGTACAAGTAAATGTTCACAGCCCCCTTTAGAGAAAATAAGTTTTGATGGGCATAAGGGCAATGGACTATTATTATGAATAGAAGAGCATTTAGTTGTATCATGATGAATGTTTTATTCCATTTCTACAGGTATTAATTACCTCTTAAATATTCCTCCTTCATTCATCCTGCTTCATAAGTATTCTTAGTTTCTTCCAGTCTAAGCCTCTCTCCTCTCTAAACCTTTATGACTCCTGGTTCTCTTTTGCTACAAAACTCCTAAACTACCTTTTGAAAAAAAAGTTTTATTGGGGCCTTTTGTTTCATAGTGCAGTCACTTCTGGAAATATCCCGCTTTCCTCTTTCCCCTTTAAAGTGGAATCAAACTTGGTAACAAAGACCATAAAGCCAAGCCAGCCAGTATAGCATCTTCAGAGAAGAGGAAACAGTGTTCCATTATTTGTTCTCCAAGCTCCTTATTGGTTTTTCAGTAACTCAGAGCTCATCTTCCCTTGAGTGATCTTTTCATCTCTGTTGTCTAAACTGCCTTTTAAAGCGGAGGTGGAGACAACTCATTGTCTGCCCCTAACTGTTGCTAATTTACTCACTTACTTAAAGGGCACTCACAACAAAGATTTGGGAGAGTATGACTGAAATCACTTCATAAACAATAAAACAAAGTGAAAGGAAAAACCAAAAGCATGAAGAAAAACCTTGGAAAGGTTATATTTGTAGCTTACCAAAGGTCAATAGATACTGACTAGTTATGTGGCCTTGGGCAAGTCACTTTTCAAAGGCTAAATTGAACCCAGCATCATCTTCCTTACCTGGAAAGTAAGGCCCTTGGACCTGATAATCTCTATACTTCCAACTCTACATCTATGATCTTTTTCTGACTATTTCCTGGATAAAATCTTTTATATCACTTCTTAAGGACAAATCAGCATGGTTATGTGGCAGCCTCTTTACATCCACCAAGTGTTGTCCTTGTGCCTTTTGGGCAACAAGCAGTGTTGCTGTTTTAAAGATCGCTTTGTTGTTCAATTATTTCAGTTCCATCCAACTTTCCATGACCCCATTTGGGGTTTTCTTGGCAAACATACTGGAGTGGTTTGCCATTTCCTTCTCCAGCTCATTTTACAGATGAGGAAACGGAGGCAAGCAGGGTTAAGTGACTTGCCCAGGATCACACAGCTAGTAAATGTCTGAGGCTGAATTTGAACTCAGGAAGATGAGTCTTCCTGATTTCAGGCCTGGCATTCTATATACTATGCCACCTAGCTGCCCTCATTTAGAGATTGTGGTCTTCCAAAATTCATAGCCGTATTAACAGGTAAAATACTGGCATTAAAACTAAAGGTGATGCTTGGGGTCATTGAAGACATTGTGCAATTTCCCTTCAAACAATTCAACCATCTCCCTTTCTCTTCCTTAGTTCCAGCCCTAGCTCTTAGCCATCTGCATTGTCTGTCCAATATATATGTACTGATGGACCCAAAGAACGGAATATCCACATGACCAAATATTACATTTTGGAAAATATGCATTCTTTTTGTTGTTAAGTTTTTTTCAGTCATGTCTCATTTTTTTGTTACCCCATTTGGGGTTTTCTTGGCAGAGATATTGGAGAGGTTTGCCATTTTCTTCTCCAGCTCATTTTATAGATGAGGAAATTGAGGCCAATAGGTTTAAGTGACTTGCCCAGGGTCACACAGCTAGTGAGCATCTGAGTTCAGATTGGAACTCAGGAAGAGGAGTCTTCCTGACTCTAGGTCTGGCACTTTATTCACTGTGCCTTCTAGCTGCCCAACACCCAATTCATTCTTTATCCATTTGTTTATTCCAGCATGTCAAGTTAGGCCAAACTGTTTTTTGGAGTGGTTGTGAATTGAATCAGGGAGACTCTGCAGATGACAGTGTGATCTTTCTGCCAACCCCCAGGATACTCCAAACAAGAGCGTCTGGAGGACTTCACTAGTGGCAACATTTCTGTGACAGAAATTTTTCATCAGTGACAGTGGAGCCATCACATTTAGGGTTTTGTATCTTGGGAATCCCTTTTTGATTTGGATTCCTCACCAGACGTCCTCCATGACAGCAGCAAACACCTTTGGCAAAGGTTGAGCTTGTTGTCTTATGTCTCACTTTTTTTCTCACATTTAGGACTTTTAAGTGATACCAACATATATTTGTTAGAGAAAAAGGCTCCATTTTGTTCTTTTAGTCAAATTCTGTGTTTTAAAAATAATCGACGCAGTGAGATTTTTGAATCTTGCAGTCAGTTGAGTGACTGTAAAAATGTAGATAGGTGCATAAAATTGTTTGTGAAAACCTACCTATGCCTGTCTGATATTTTCACTAAGGATAGCCTCATTATGCATATAAATCATTGTTATAAAGAGTTTTTAAGAATGAGAAATAACCATGTGAGTTTGGTAGTTATTAATGTCCTCTTGAGTGGGCTTTTTTGATAGTGATTCATCATTTTCCCCAGTCATATCTTTCAGATAGTTTGAGAGCTGATCTCTCAATGCCTTTGAAATTATGTCTTTACCACCATGGCTTTCCTCTGTGTATACTTGATCTACTCTAGCTGATTTTCCTACATAAATCTTAGTCTTTTTTAGTGTCATCTCTACTTCTTCATATACCACATTGGGGACCAAGATATGAGAGCCCAAATGTGATTGGTTCTACTGTCTTCTGATGATAAAAATAGCATGTTACAGGAATGCTGCCAGATCTAATCCATCTTTTTTCCATTTGTCTTCCTCTTTCCAGTGGGACATTAAAATGCTCTGGGGATATTCTGGCTTAATTTCATCTCATGCCAAACTTTCTGTAAATGCATTTTTCCTTCTACTTGTTATTTCTGTTTTATGAAGTATTACTGTTTCTAACCTGCCATCATTCCCCTACATAAGATTTTGCACATGAGTTTATATTTGAAACCTGGGTTGGTCTTACTCCCTAACAGGAAGACCAAGTATTTACTGGCAGAGGCAATTTCTGTGATTTGGGAGTGTCTATTGTAATAATTTCATATGAAGTGTTGAAAACAGTCCTATTCCTTATCAATATCTTTTTCTTTATACATATCCTATCTTTTTCAGCAATACTTTATTTGGATAGGTCAAGTTGCAGTTGTAATTGCCAGCCATGCCTTATCACCATGATCCTTTTGCTGTTGATTTTCACCTTTGCCCTAGCCTAGCAGGTCAATGGGCTGACCACACACAGAGAGTTTATTTTGGAAATGACCCCTACATGGACAGCTAGTCATTTTATTTCAGTTAAGATATAGCCAATTTCATATATATTTATGTATGTGTATGTATGTATATATGTATCATATAATTTATATCTTATATATATGTGTATATATGTATCATATATGTATGTATGTATATAGGTATATATGTAATATCACACCCAAATTCACACACACATTTTTTTTGATGTTTGCCATGTCTGATACTTTATATATCTCTTAAATATTCATGACATATATAGTCATGAAGCTTCTGTGTTGTCTACAGACTTTTGGTTTCTATTTCTCACTCCTGAGCCTTGATGTAACCGATTTAGAACTCAGAAGAAAGTTAGAGGTCATCAAGATTCACCCCCCTCAATTTACAAATAAGGAAACTGAGTCTCCAAGAGGTTAAGTGACTTGAACAGGTTCAGTGTTAGCAAATGTCCAAGGCAGGATTCAAATTCAGATCTTCCTGGAGTTTCAGGAAATCCAAGGAAGTCTTGGAGATGCAAGACTTCAAGACTTAGACTCTTGAATCCAAATGAAGAACTCTATCCCATCTTTTTCTTTATCCTAAAAAATTGTTTTACTTGTAATCTATTACCAGATGTATTTGTAAATATGCAACTTACCATTGTAGACAAGAGTACACATCTGCCTCCTTACTGCTTCTCTCCTCTCCTCCAAGTAAGACATTAGGTATCTTGAAATACTCTTTTCAGTTGTGAGGCCCTGGATAAATCCCTAATCCCAGCTGTGTTTAGTTTCTGTCCCTGAACAATGGGTAGGTAGTATTTAAAAAGCTCTCCAAGCTCATAGGCTGAATAATTCTCTGAGCTTGTACAGCTTCAGAAATACTGCTAAACCATTATTCATTTAACCTTCAGAAAAGTCCAATGAATAGAAACAGCAACTAAACTTCCTATTTTCCAAATGAGAAACCTGGGTGAAAAAGGAGTTCTCACTTGCTTGAAGTCACACTTTTAGTTAGATTAGAGCATAAGGGTCCTAATTCTCTCCCTGGAGCATAGAGATATTATCTGTGGTATGCTGTAGAAAGTTGGAAAAACTTATTAGACCTTAGATTGAATTAAGATCATAGATTTAAAGCCAAAAGGAACCTAAAAGAAATCTTCATTCTACTATTTATTACTTGTGTGACTTTGGGCAAATGATGTAAGTTCAGTGGGTCTCAATTTCCTCATCTGTAAAATGAAAGGTTTGGACTACAGCCCCCTTAAAGTCCCTTCCACCTCTAAATCTATAATCCCATAAATCTCCGTCTAACATGAATGACTTTCCATTAATCAACGTAAGCACTTAACTGTGTACAAAAGACCATGCTTGTTACTGGGGATAGGAGGACAAAAGTTGGACAGTCCCATCCTCAAGGACCTTAAATTACTTTCTTTCCCTGAGGTTTCTTTCTGCCTCTTTCCCCAACCTGCTCCAGGTACTAGAATTGCTGGTTACAGCCATCATAAAATACTTCTCACCAGCCAATGTCATATGAAACAGGGAGAAAGGAGGGAACCAGTGAAACTCCCATTTTTGCTGTGATGGATGACTTTCACCCCAGAAGAGGGGCCCATTTGCAACCAAAACCTTGGTTTCTGTGATGAGCTCACTCTTTTGGGCTCCTTCAAGAGCACTTTCACTGTGATAGTGAGGAGGGTCACTGGGAATCCTGACTGGGTGCAAAGACCACTCAACATTGATCTTGACAGGAAAGAGTGGAAGATTCTTTTTCTTAGACTATTGTATTCTCTCTCTCTCTCTCTCTCTCTCTCTCACACACACACACACACACACACACATACACACACACACACATACTCAGGATGTCTGTCTGCTCACCTTGCCTTCTATATTTTTAAGGAAAAATCTCAGAGGCCTTTTCCAGTTCTGCATTTCCATGAAATAAGACTTAAGCTCTATCCCAGTCATCAGTTCAATAAGGTACAGAAAAAACCGCTGAGACTCTCCAAGGTCTCACTGTCTATTACTGAATAAGGGTTTCCTTTGTGTGTGTTCAACTCATCTCAGAATGCCTTATGTGTTTTGATTCTGTTCCAAGTGTGTTTGATTCCAGCATGAAGGTATTTTCTGCACCAGGAAGAATATCCCCAGTCCAGGTATGTGGTGCAAGGACCAAGAGTTCCGTTTTCTCTGATGAGCGTTATAAGATGATTTATTCATAAATGAATGCACAAGTCTGAACCACCAGCTCAATGAGCTTCACAATTTCAAAGCTGTGATCTTCTTGGGTTTGCCAACTATTCAGTTGCCTTGATTACCCTTTCTTACTGAAGGGGGAAAAGAAAGCTGTTAAATGAGGCTAAAGGACTTATCTGGGAGTCACCCAGCAGCTTTGCTTAGTAGGAGTAGCATTCTGTGTCCCCTTCTCCTTCCCCACCCTCATCCCATCCCATCCTGTCCACCATAGACTGGTTAGGAATATAGTCACTTGACTCTGGCCACGTAGATGTCCTCTCTCTTCATTTGTCTCCCAGAGGCCATTGTTGTTAGATTGTTTCAGTTGTCTCTGACTCTTCATGACCCCATTTGGGATTTTCTTGACAGAGATACTGTAATGGTTTGCCATTCCTTCTCCAGCTCATTTTACAAATGAGGAAACTGAGGCAAACAGGCTTAAGTGACTTGCCAAGAGTCACACAGCTAGTAAGTGTCTGAGGCTGGATTTGAGCTCATGATGGTGAGTCTTCCTAATTTCAAGTCCAATGCTCTGTGCACTGTGGCACCACTGGCTCCCCCTGTGGAAGGGATAGTTTCCAGCAAAGAATAACTCTGGTGGCATCTTCTACCTCAGGCTCTCTGAATCCCCTAGACGTTAGTTTTCTCTCCCTTTTGAAATTGCTTTGCATAATATCTGGCATTTCTAAAGTCCTTTAAGGTTTACAAAACACTTGACGGCTAGTAACTCATTTGATCCTTCCAACAGCCCTAAGAAGTAGTTACTGCCTCTCAGGAGTATGTTAGAGCCAGCATCAGGGGATCTGGGCCCAGGCACTGAAGGATCTACCACTCACCAGCTGTTGTAAGACTGGATAACACGTTTCAATCTTCTAAAACTTAGTTTTCTCATCTGCAAAGTGGGGATATTAATACCTGCTTTCTACTTACTTCGCAGGGTTACTGTGAGGAAAGAACTTCATAAGTCAAAGCATTGTAGAAAAATGAATTAGTAACTGCTTAAAAATGCTTATTTATGTATTGATTGAACCACTCCACTCCTTTCACATACTGTACCACCCCTGAGTCAGCAAGGTCCCATTATTCATTCCCAGGGAAGGAGATAAAAATTATACTTGCTTATTATCTGTGGTTATCCAATTCCTCAATGCCAAATACCCCAGAAATGCAGTTTTATGGTGGTGGCATGGGGTCATGACTTCCTTAAAAAGAGATTTATGCATCTATCCAAAACACAAGTATGTAAGTCATGCATACTTCCTCACTTATATTGCTAGTATGTGAATGGGAGGATCCTGGGAGCAAGAGGGCAGAAAGGGGCCCCCTGTGAAAGGAAGCCTCTCATTCCTCTCTGTGGAGAAAGCTGGAGATCCTGGATGGTAAGATAATTTTCTCCTCACTGGAAGAAGAATAAGAATGAATCACTTGTAGAGGTACATCTTATATGTTGAATTTAAATTTTCCATATTTAACACTGCATGGATATCTTAATTCTACAGAGATTAGAGAAAAATTTAAATAGACCCATAAGCTAGAAGAACATGTCTCATGAGTTTTACTTTCTCCCTCATCCATCTCAGTGAGTGCAGTTAACCTGTCAGTCTCTTATGCTTCCATGATCAGAGAAAACCTACTTTCTGGGTACATATAGTGTAGGGTCAAGTTCTCTGAAAGAGCTCATCTTAGTAAACTGAGAGATGCTGGCTCACTTCTCAGGAAAGGCTTGGGTTGGAGAGTCACATGACAATTCAGGACTCTTTTTGAAAGGTTTGCAGTAAGAACAAATCTGGGCTTTCCATCTGTAAGAAGGGTAAGACAGCTGGGTGTTTGTACTGACTTCTAAAACACCAAGAGAAATGTTAAAAACAAGTAAATAAAGTTTTCCATTTGTTCCTTCCTCTTCCTTTGTGGTCTAGGCTGGAGAAGAGGAAGGTGAGGGAAGATGATCCAGTGAGGATTTTCAGTTATATTCAGTTGTATTACTGAAGAGTTATTTGCTGCTACTCATTGGGGCAGGCGATAGAATGCTGGACCCAGAGTTTGAAAGAACTAGATTCAAATCTCATCCCAAACACTTAATGACTATGTGACTCTGAGAAAGTCACTGGTCCTCCTTCTGTTTCATTTTCCTCAATTGCCTCTGAGGTCCCTTACAGTTCTGGATCTAAGATCCAAAGTCCTATGTAACCTTATCCTCATTTCATTGTTTGGGAGTGGTGATGAGAGAAGGGAGAAGAGGAGAGAATTAACCATAGCATATCCTGTCCTTAAACTTCTAAAGTTAGATGTGTTGACCCAACTTCTGCCTGAGAAGATCCCAGAAGAGAAGGACTGGGTTGGAAATTATTTAATATATGAACAGCGTGTCAACTTTGGGAGAATAGGCAAGGAGAGGGAGGCTGCTCTTTCTTTTGAGCACAAGAAGACTCCAGAGGGGAGCCAAGAGAAGCCAAGCACCCAGAAGAGCAGCTCCTGGGAGGAGGAATCACCACCGAAAGATTGATAGTCACTGCCCTTGAGGAACAGACAAAGACCAGTCCCAATGCCCCAGGTTCTGAGTTCCACAGTGAACCAGATACTGTTAAGTAGAAAAGCAACTGGAAGACATTTGCCAGTTCTTGGTAAAGACGATTGATGGAAAGGTCTGAATCTAAGTAAGTACATGAACTTAGAACTTAGATCCAAGCTTGGGATGTGAATATAGAACAGTTAAGGCAACTGGGTAGTATAGTAGGTAGTGCTGGATTTGGAATCAGGAGGGTTTGAGTTCAAAACCTGACCTGGACACATAAATGGTGACAGCACATCACTTAACTTCTCAGCCTTAGTTTCCTCATCTATAAAATGGAATCAATAATTGCACCTTCACCAAAGGGTTGTTGTAAGAAAAAAATTAGTCCTTTGCAAAATTTAAAGTGTTATATAAATGCATAATAATCATAAACTAGATGTTATATTACATTTTCCCCCTTGGTCATTATTAAAGAATACATTTAATCAAGCCAAGCTTGTGTGGTTGACTTTATTTTTCCATGATGATGCAGCTAGAGTCTCTTGAAGTGCAACAGGGAAGGGAAGGTGGGGGTTGAGCCAAGAGACTAACTGGTTAAGTCCACAAAAAACACACCAGTACTCTAATGGGATGTGTACTGAACTGAAGATAGACAATTAACTACAAAACATAAAGAGTTTGTTGTTTCCTTGGAGTTTTCCTTTGTGTTGGGTAGAGCACATAATTGTCAGGGTTAGCATTGGATTGCCAACCTTGGCCCTCATCAATAGATGGGGTCATGTAACCGGGCAGCAATGCTCCCTGGTGCTCACACCCATTGTTCTTCTCTTGTGTGAGAACCAGAGAGGATGGACTTAGAGTCTGGTATGACGGGTTTAGATTAGCTATCAGGAAGAACCTACAAAGTTTGTTTATTTGTTTTAACTGTACAAAGTTACCAAGGAAGCTAGATTTCATTCTGACAAACATTTATCATTACCAACCATACTCAAGGCACTGTGCTGGGTGCTGGGGATGGCAAAGATAGATGAGGCACAGATCCTGATTTTTAGAATCTAATGGGGAAGTGGGAGCAGTTAGGAAATCTCTAAAAATAGAGATCTCACCGAAGAGTCCAGGCACTTGTTTACCAGAGTAATTTCAGTGTAACTCTATTGCAGATAAGATCAAAGACTACAAGATACCTCAAAGCCAGACGCAACCATTTAAATCTGATTATCCTGAAATTTCATTTTCCTATAGCTGTTTCTTCCATTGGGTTTTTTTCCTTTTTCTTTTTAGCATCAGCGCTAATAATGATAGACTCATTTCTGATTCTCCAGGTATATACTTGACATTGGCTATTGGCACATTTAAACAGCCAGAATATGCCTTCCCTAGAGTGAAAACTCACTGAGGAATTTGTAAAAATACTTTGAATCTTCACAGTGAAGATGAGAGTTTTTAGGCATCACCTGATATTTAATTTGTTTATATCTAAGTTAGATTTTCATGAGAGTTGTACTAGACAGGTTAATACCAAGCATTTATTAAGTACCTATTACATGCCAGGCACTGGGGGCACCAAAGCAAATATTTGAAAAGCAATGCAATCCCTGTCCTCAAGGAGCTTATATTCTCTTGTGTCCATATAAGTATGTATGAAATCTATACAAGGTAATAAGAAGGGGGGTTGGTCTTAACATTTCAGGGGTGATTGTGGGGGGATCAGAAAGGCTTCATGTAGGAAGCGTCACTTGAGTCAAGCTTTGAAGGTAACTCTGGATTCTAAGAGATGGAAGCATGAGGCAGTGCACTTCCGACATGGGGGAGGGGGATAGCCTATGTAAAGACACAGAAGTGAGTGATGAAGCCTTATGTGTGAGGAAAAGGAATAAGGTTGATCTGTCCATATTGAAGAATATATGGCGGGGGGGCAGCGTGTGTAACAATCCTAGAAAGGTAGGCTAGAATCAGATTGTGAAGGAATTTAAATGTTATCTATTTAGCCAAAGTTACAATCTTCTTGAAAGAGTTCAGTAATTTGCTTGTTGGGATCTCTCCCCAGTGGCATGACAGGGCCAAAATATCTTATTGCCAACCTAGTTCTTGGCTATTACTAATCTAAATTTGATGACACAGTACAGTAGAAAGAATTCCACATTTAGAGACAGAAGACCAGAATTCAAATACTAGCTTTGCTACTTACTGTTGGTGAGACCTTGGGCAAGTCACTTGTCTAACTCCCTGGCTCTTGATTCTGTATCATGTGAAAGGATGGGATTGGACTTGATGACCTCTAAGATTCTTTCCAGCTCTAGCTATTTGGATTTAAGAGGAACGGAAGTTTCCAAATGTCTACTTATGGAGAGTTGATCAATTACTTTATTTCATAAAGGCAAGTGCACTCCAAAAAATAAAATAAGCTGGTAAAAATAACATTGCGCTGCATCCAAAGTACAACAGGGTAGCAGAATGTTACAGATGGCAGGAGCCTTCTAGATAATCCAGGCAGTGGTAGGGACTGTAAGTATCACAGCAGGGTAGGAGGAACAAACTATAACCAAGGCTTTGGGGGGGACTGGGAGTCATCACAGGAAGGTCAAACTGAGTTCAAGTGGATGTAGATGCCTGGGCAAAGTGAGGATGCAGGTTATAGGAACAAATGGCAGTTGGTTAAGAAAGGCTTCAAGGGATCCACTTGAACCCAGAAAAATATAATACAGAAAAGGAAATGATAAAGGGATAAAGAAGAGCTCAGTCAGAGACCTCTCGAATTACTTGAGGTAAGAATGAAAAAGCCCAACATCACTAAGGAAATCAGGGGAAAGGGAGATAAAGAAAGTAGATTCTAGGCCAGTGTGTCTAAGAGTATTCAGGAGTCCCTGAGATCCTTTTAGAGGCTCTGTGAGGCCAAAACTATTTTAAAAATAATATATAATAAGACTATATAATATAATATTGTGTATTAAATATAATGATAGAAATAACATAATGATGTTAAAATGTCTCATGTGGTAAATATCAATAGATATAAGCTCCATAAAGAAAAACTCTTTGGAGGGGTCCTCAGTAGTCAAGAGTATAAAAGGATGGTGAGGCCAAGGCTGAGAAGTTCTGCTCTAGGTAAATGCATAGAGGAGAGAGACAGAATGCAGAGTCTGGGGAACAGTTACTAACACTGTTTGACTGGAGTATAGAATGTGTGAATGGAGGTAATAGGATTTAAGACTAGCGGGATAGGGTGGAGAAATTTTGGAGTGAGCCTTAAATAGTGGAACTTTCCTTTTTTATCCTCAATTCTATGAGGAACCATTGAAGAGTTGTTTTTTTCTTTTTTTTTAAACAAAGTAACCACATGGTCAGAACTGTGCCTTAGGAAGATAGATGACTTTGGCAGCTGTGTGGAGGATGGATAAGATTCAGGAAGTACTGGAAATAGGGAGACCAATTAGGAGACTATTTGAAGAATCTAGGAATGAGAGGCAGAACTAGGGTGGTGGCCATATAATAGGAGAAGATAATGGGTCTCATTGAAGTTAATCAAATGGATTAACTATATCATCTTGTTAGAATTCCACAACTCTGGGATCTACTGATCCATAGTTCCTGAGCTGGAAAATCCCATGTAACCCAAGCCCTTCATTTTATAGATAAGGAAACTGAGGCCTCTTGGGGGTTAAGGGACTTCCTAGAGTCACACAGTTAGTGCTTTATTCAAGATTCAAATGGAAGACTTCCAGATTCCAAGTATACTTGACACCACAGGAAAAGGGGATTGGATGTGACAGGCATCTTGGATATTGTAGTGTTACAACTAATAGAGATAAGTATTCACATTTGGTTGGGGAGAGTTTGGGAATGTAGATAATGAGCCAACTTTAATCAAAGATATTTCCTGAATCCCCAAAGGTTCAGGAGACTGGAACAGAGAAGGAAATGAGGAAGTTGTGAGAGAGACACTTTAGAACTGTGCCAAGTTGAACAGCACAAGACGGCAAACCAGTAAGTCAGGTAATCCACATCATTCCTGAAGCCAGTGATTTTCTTCAACCTCAGTGTTCCTTTTAACCTTGTTGAACATGTGCAAGGATGATTGTGGGAGAGGCAGAAGGAGGGGCCACTCTAGGACATAAGGCAGAATGGGGGTGGAGCTGGTTAGGTGAGCACTTAGAATGGGAAGATGGGCAGCTCCTTGGATACAGACTTGGAGTTGGAAGAGGTTTTCATGGTCATGTACCATATCATTTTAGAAATGAGGAAACCGAGGCAAAGAGAAGCAAAATAACTTCCCCAAGGTCATATAGATAAGAGGTAGAGAATGGATTTTCTGATACTAGATCTCATGTTTGTCCTTTGTTGCCAAAGAAGACCATGCCATCAGAGAAATGATGACATGACTTGCACTTGGCTTTGTTTTGAGTGAAGGAGGGCTGTGCAGGTCACCAGTCTCATGTCTTCTCCAGAGCCATCTGAATCCACTAGATCTGGAGCTCTTCTCATTGAATGATATTTTCTTCCATGTTTGGGTACAGGCCAAAAGTCAAGGAGTCAAGACATCAATGTAAGGGTATAAGAGTAAGTATGAAAGAAAAGGAAATCATGAAAAGACTGATATATTTGGTGTTAGAGAACCTGGGTTTGAATCCTGGATATTCCACTTATTTATTTGTGTGACTGTGGTCAAGTCACTCCATATCCCTGGGTCTCAGATTCCTTATCTACAAAATGAGAGAAGCGTTGTAGATGACCTTTTATCTCTAAATCTATGATCCTGTAAGACAATGATTTACTGTGGTTAATAGCAAGTTGAAGACCTACAAGTCAGGAGTCTGATGACATGAGGTATAACCAAGTCTCTGAGACCAGGGTTGAGATTTTCAGGGCAGAGAACAAACTGAATGCCTAGAGAAGAGCCTGAATCTGGGGAGGAAATTGTTGTTGGTCTTTTTAAAAATGCTGCTTCAAAAAAAGAATGTCAGAAATTGTCAGTAATTGGGAAAAATAAAATACTATTAAATGAAAAAATAATAAAATTATACCTTCCTTAAAAAATGGCATTACTTCATAGTGTTAGTGTGGGGATTAAATGAAATAATATATGTAAAAATTTGTATACCTTAAGGCACTTTCTTATCCTGAGTTCTGTGTCACCTTTCCTACCTGTCTTCTTTGCAATATTAGCTATTGTTTTTATTAGCTATTATTTAACTCCCTCTTATCCTGAACCCTAGGTCATCCTTTGCTCCTACCCTTGAGTCTCTAAATACTATTCAAGTCACCAAATGAAACAGATGAAGGCTGCTGCAAATTCGTTATCTATCATATTCCCTCCTTCCCTCCTCTTACCACTTGGGAATCTTCTTATACATCTCTAATGTACTTTCTATCACATTCCCCATAGGGCTCTTCTAAAAGCTCTGTCTTCTTAAGACTTCAGTTGTCCTTCTCTTCCCCCAACCCCCAGGAGATGCTTTTTCCTATTGGTTTACTTGGAATATGGAAGCCATCCTCCATAAGTACCTCCATCTTTCCAGATCTCAACAGTTTTTCTTTATTTTGAGCCATCTCTTTTTTCTTCTCTCCATTCTCAGAGGATTAGCTCTCCTGGCCAAAATTATCCCTTCTATTTTCTCCTTGATCCCACCCCTTCCTTCTCATTTGGAAAAGTCTCCCATTAACTGTTACCTCTCCTTCATTTCCAGTCTCTCTCTGGAGGCTCAGGCCTCCCTTATCCTCAGAAGCTTCTCTTTCCATTCAGGGCACATGCTCCCAAGTGATTGTTGTATACATCTCCTCAATAGCTTGGGAAAGGTGTCTACATTTTAGTTTCTATCATACTTTCCAGACTTCTGCATGCCTCCCTACTCCTCATTCTATAGTTTATACAAACCAGATTTACTGGCTGTTCATTTATCATGCTTTCTCCTGCCTCCTTGCATTTTTTTTTTTTACAAAGTTTTTCTCCCTGTGCCTGGAATAGACTCCCTCCTCTTTGCCACCTTTCAGAATCGTTCTCTTTTTGGAAGGCTCAGCTCAGGAACACCTCCACCATATAACCTTTTGTGAAGTTCTCAGTTACAAAGCATTCTCTCCCACCTCAAATTTTCCTGGAGTGTTTTGTCTGTATCTTTTCTTTCCTCCATCACTTCCCATAAAATTCAATGCAGTGTAATGCAATTAAACAAGCTTTTATTAAGACCTGACTATGTGGGCAGTCACTGGATTAGATTTATTTATAAAGACAAAAGTGAAAGAATCCCTCCCTTAAGGAAGGAGGCACTGTATACTTATCTGGATGTATAGCAAGGCATCCAGAGGGAGAGACAGCACCTGAAAGTTGCCAGGCAGGTCAAATTACTATCACTACTTCAACCACAACCTCCCCTTGGAGGTTGGGTCAACACAGTCAAGGATGTCTGCCAAAAGCCCAGGGAACGGTGGTACCCCTAGGATTACTAGCCTTGCTTTCCAACTATGTTGCCTCTGTTGAGCAATATGTGATCTTCTCTGCTACCAACACTAATTGCTTTCCAACTGTCTTCCAACCTATGGGCTGGTAAGAACAAAAACTGCTGCACCCCAGCAGTGCCCAGGCTTGAGAGCCATCATCCAGGAAAGTGACCTTTGTAGACATGTAGCCTGGCAACAGCCTCTGCCCAACCCCTGAGCCTCCTCTACTACTGTAGACCTGGAAAAGTCCTTGTGACTATTAGATGACTCAACTTCAGAAGCAGATATAACTTTGTTCTTAGAAATGACGATGAAGAAGATGCATTACCATCTGCCCTGGTGCTATCATCTGTTGTGTCTTTCTTTTAGACTTCAACAGTTGAAATCTCTTATATAGATCATCTTTCCTAATTAGTATATGAAGTCCTTGATAGCAGGGATTATCTTGCTTTTTTATGTGTATCTCCAAACCTCAACACAGTCTTTTGCATGCCGTAAGCACTTAATAAATGTGTTTTCACTCATTCCTTCCTATTCCCTCCAATAGAATGTGGGTTCTTTGAAGGCAGGGACATATTTTTTTTTCTGTATTCCTGTATCATTATACACAGTCTATGATGTACCTTGCACCTAGTAAGCACTTAATAAATGTTTGTTAAATGAATAATAATGTTGTTGTACATAGTAGGAATTTAATAGATATTTAATATGGATAAGTACGTGATTAGTTATCAAAGGTGACTTAAGTGAAGGATCAGGACTAAAAAGCGAATTCTGAGGCACAAAGTCCAAGGTCAAAGAGAGAACTTGCAAACAGGATGAGGAATATCAATGGGAAGTCTATGGCCATTGAGTCAACTAGGCAGGTACTCTGACTCTGGTGGGATGTTTTTCCCTCTGGAGGAGATAGGTGAGCCTTGCCTGGACCTCACTCCCAGTGGGTAATATTTTTGTTTTCCAGTGTGGGAAAACTGCATCAGAATGGGGAGCTTCCAGCTTGTAAATTTCCTCCCCAGATACCGACAGTAACTTGCCAATAAAAGTTTGTTGCCTGCAGTCACATAGCTACTAAGTGTCAGAGGCAGAGCGTTCTGATTCCAAGGCTAGATACTGTCTTTAGTGGAAAGTTACCCAAGATAAGGGACATAGGAAATTTGAGTGGGAAGGATTCAATTTAGAAACTGGCCCCTTCCTCCCCTGAGGTGCCCTGTGCATCTCAAAAGCAGCTGCATGGCCTTGAAGAAAGCCCCTGGTTCTCATGCCCTGGCACTAACAATGTAGAGCAATCTAGGAGAAGGAATGTGTAGCCTGGAGGGGAGGTAGTTTGGTAAGAAATTTCTGTGGGCTGGTAAATGTACTGTACTTACCATGAGGCTGGGAGAGTACTGTGTAAAAAATTCACTAAATTGTCCCTTTCCAATTGGCAGTTTTGTTCTGTAGCTTCCGAGACAGTAAGATTCGACCAAATATCACAAGCTGGCTTGGTGTGGGTGGGTCGGGTGAAAGCATGGAGGGAGTTCTGGGTGGGAGGTTAACCAGAGTCAGCTTTTAGGCTATTCCTGAGGAATTCTAAGAGAACAACAATGTCTTTTTGAGCTTCCATGCTGTGAGCTTGTATTATAATAAGAGATCACTTTGGTGCATTGAAATAGTAATACTTTGGATGGGGTTGGACACAGACCCTCCTGATACATACACACACACACACACACACACACACACACACACACATACACACAATAGATTTATACCAACTGGAAAACATAGCATTCAGAGATGGGAAGGATCTCAAAGATTGTCCATTCTTTCATGTGATAAATGAGGAAATAATTTGACCAAGTTCACACAAGTATTAAGTAAAAGAACAGTGATTCGAAATCAGGTCCTCTTACTCCAAAGTGAATACTTTTTTCTCCCATAGGGGCTCTTAACCAGGTGACCACAAATCTTCATGGGTTCTTTAAGTCAATTTATGGTGGCCTGTGAACTTGAATTGGAAATCTTTATTTTCATTTTTCTTACATTTCTTTTGTAATTTTATGTATTATGTAGGCATTTGAGCTCATTCTCAGGAGGCTTACCTAGACTGCCAAAGGGGTCCATGATTCCCCCAAAGTTAAGAACTCATAGTCTACTACTGAGGGCTGTTTGGCCCCTGCTTTGTGATGGTTTTAGGTGCACTGATTCCCTCACAAATATCTCTATCACTAACAGATTTCTGGAATTTGTCACTTTTTTGTTCCTAAGAAAATCTTCCTAGGAAGAGGTTAGCCACACTAGTCAAGAATTACCTTAGAGGAGTGAACTTTTTATTATCTCCTGAGAACATGGATTACTAATTCAAATAGAAGGAAAGTGTCACAACATTGACAAGTTTAAGGGGAAGAGTGGATAAAAGAAGGCTATGGATGTGGAAGACCCAATTTGACTACTTCACTGGGAGTGATGGGTCCAGGGTATAATAGCCATCACTCCCCCAGGTCCTGACAAGAACACTCAGACAGATCTGCCAGCATATTTGCCTGAACTCTGTTCTCTTAGATAGCAGATGCAATGCTATCAGTACACTGTTTTGTGTGTGTGTGTGTGTGTGTGTGTGTGTGTGTGTGTGTGTGTTTCAAATGAGCAATCAATACAGATTTCAAAACCTGAAGATGGAAAAAAAAATCCCCCCACAGTCCTTATTTACAAAGTACAAAGAGAACAGAACATCTAGCCGATGTGCTCTAACCTTTCAATATAAATGAACAAGTCAGAAGGTCTGGGAATCATTGTGTGCACCAAGTTCTTTCTTTTTTTCTTTTAATAGATTAGGTCTCAAATCAACAGCTCCTGAGATGATTGTTGTTAATTAAAATGGTTATTTTAGTTCTGAAAACCTCGGAATGCTCAAGAATATTTATAAGTCATAGCCTGTGGCCAATTTAAAGGTAGTCAGCAGGATAAGGTACTCTCTAGCAACCTACCTTGGCTTCAGTCCAGGCTGCTACATGCGACTGTGTCCTTGGGAGGGCTTGACTCAGTCCATTCTTAGATGGAAGCTTCCAAAAGAGTCGTCAGAATCAAATGATGGTCATATACTTTGGAGTTGTAATACCTTTTGGTTTAGTCTCAAATCAATATCCAGGTAATAGGAAGTGTCAGGGCAGATATTGTTTAAATGAAACGTTTATATATTATACAATGATCAACTATGATAGGCTTAACTTTTTTTAGCAATACAATGATCCAAGACAATTCCAAAAAACTCATGATGGAAAATGCTGTCCATATCCAGAGAAAGAACTGATGGCATCTGAATGCAGGGTGAAGCAGACTATTTTCACTTTCTTTGTTGGTTTTTTGGTTTTTTTCCTTTTGTTCTATTTCTTCTTTCACAATATGACTAATATGGAAATATGTTTAACGTGATTGCACATGAATAACATATCAGATTGCTTGGGGAGGGGGGAGGAGGAGGAGGGAGGGAGAAAAATTTGGAATTCAAAATATTATAAAAATGAATGTTTAAAACTATATTTATATGCAATTGGAAAAAATAAAATACCATTTTTTTGGTATTAATTTTATTTTTTTCAGTGTTCTACAATTACTACCATATAACTTAGTTTATTTTTTTCCTCTCTCTCCCCTCTTCCTTTCCCCTCCCTCCCCCTGATGGTATACAATTTTATGTAGATTTTATACATACATTCCTATTAAATACATTTTCACTATAGTCATGTTGTGTAGAAGAATTAAAATGAATGGGAGAAACCATATAACAAACCAAAATGTAAAGCAAAGGAAAATAAATGATCTGCTATGTTTTGTGATTGAATTCCAAAGTTCTTTCTCTGGGTATGGAAGACATTTTGCCTTAAAAGACCACTTGGAATTTTTTTAAGTCCTTGCATTTCAATGAAGTTTCAAGTCTACCAGAAAAAAACTCTCACACTGTGATCATTGCTGTGCACAAAGTTCTCCTGGTTCTGCTCCTTTCGCTCAGCATCAGATCATATAAGTCCTTCCAGGCCTCCCTGAAGTCCTCTTGTTCATCATTTCTTATGGTGCAATAGTACTCCATTACATTCATATACCATAGTTTATTCAGCCATTCCCTAATTGATGGACATCCCCTTGATTTCCAGTTTTTGGTCACCACAAAGAGGGCTGCTATAAATATAAAATACTACATAAAGTAGTATAAAAATATAATTGGGAAATATTTGACAAGATAAATAAAGATACAATTGGATATAAAATTGAAGTGTTAAACTCTTTTCTTACCTCTGCCCTGTCTTTGATGATCCCGTCATCATTTCCAAAACTTTTATATTTCCAAGAAAGGAAAATAATTATTTTATTCCAAATTAGCAGGGGACGTAGAAATGGTAACTTGCTCTTGCCCCTAAATTATTTATATGCCTCCTTTGCTTCCACCCTATTATTTGTTCCTCAGATCTTCCAGGGCTAGATACAGGAGGATTCGAATAAAATGAGACTAACTTCCTGTCTTTTTGAAACCTATATTTCAGGACAAAAAATAAATCATGTGTGTAAAGGGGCATAATAAAAATACAGAATCATAACGGTGTAATGAGGGTACAAGACGCTATCAATTCAGTCAGTATAGTTACTGCCTAACACTTTGCATTTAAAAAGCCAATAAAAATCAGTCTCAAAAATTATGTAGGGAATACAGTAGGGGAGAATTATGAGCAAATCATGGATTGTTCTTCTATGTACATGTCTATTCACCAAACTATTAGTTTTTTTTTTTAAATTAGCCTCTCTTCACAAATGGAACTTACTTTTACAGGTGTATTTTGGGGTATTTCTTTGGAGAATCAGGGAGCCAGTTCTTCAGAAACTTTGTCACATTCTAATCCATTTCACCTAGCACTTTGTAAGACACTTTTCTAACTCACTTATCATGCAATGATGCGTACTGTGAGGATGTCTTAGCCCCCTACTCACTTATAAGATGTCCACTTGTCTCACCTCTGTGTCTCTCCCTGTATCTAGCCAGTGCTTTCCATACAGAAAGCATGTAATTAATGCTTACTGTATCATTCTACATGTTCAATCATTTTCAGTCATGTCTGACCCTTCATGATCCCATTTGGGGTTTTCTTGGCAAAGATACTGGAGTGGCTTGCTCATTTTACAGATGAGGAAACTGAGGCAAACAAGGTTAAATGACTTTTCCAGAGACCCAAATTAATCTGAGGCTAGATGGTGAACACAGGAAGATGAATCTTTCTGAATCCAGGCCCACCCCTCTATCTACTACACCATCTAGCTACCCTTATCATTATACACACACACACTCCACACATATATGAGTGTGTGGTGTGTATCTATATATACATACATATATATTATCTATATATTATTGTATACTTATGCCAATAATTAGTGTTGACAGGAGAAGGACGAATGGGAGTTTATTTGCAAAATGTGTTTTCCGGTTGTAAAAATGAGCTCATACTTAAGGATGAGGGAGCCATTTGCCACACACTGAGTGGAAGAGTGGGAACTAAAGGTTTCCACTCATTGTTGGCTAATGAAGCACTCTGCTACGCTACTGCTGTCACAAGTGAAGTTCAAACCCTTCCAGTATTGAGCCCCAGGTTTTTCTGGAAGTGTCCAGGGATCAAGTGCAATGCTCTGGCAGAGTGTATCCAATCCCAATCTCCACTACATATGCTAAAGAACATATATTGCGATTCTCTGAGCCTGACTTATTTAAATTTATAAATGCTAGGTTGGAACCACAGTCTTTGAATTCACTGAAGACTAACAGCTAATAATATTTGGAAATCAACCAATAGACAAGAAAAACTATAAAAGAAAAGTTGAACAAATAATGACATACCAAAGACAGAAGAAGGTTTTCTTAAGGGCAGGGGAAAGAGACTTAAACATCCTAGGAGGACAGACAGCCTTCTGATCGACTCTGTCCAGCCTTATGTATCATTTTGCAGCAACTATGGTGAAGCTCATTTCTTGCCTGATTCTCAACTAAATATCCCTTGTTTCAGAATCATTAATGTCAACCTAAAGACTCAAGCAGAGCCTTTACCTTTTTAGTATTCTTTTTTAGAAATTCCTTCTCTGACAACTTACAGGTATTAAATATAGAATGACAACATTTTAGAGAAAATACTCAGGTTAGGTTCTGACTGATGCTGTTTCCAAAATAGCAGCTGAGTCAGCCATCTCCAACCCTGGGCCCCAGAACTGTGTCCTTTATGCCCTTTCAGGTCCAATGAGCTCCTTTGAGAGACAGCTTGGAGGTCACAGATAAAAGCTGCTCACAGCCAAGAACTTGGGGATCTTTGACAACTGTTAAAGCTTGAACAAGTTGTTTCCAAGTCATATCTGGCTGGGACCTTGACAGGAAACAGCAAGACTGTGGCTTATTTTGCTCCTGAAACTTCTCTTCTTCTTTACTCCTCAGTCCCCAAGCTGCAACTTGACACCAGCATCTGGTTTGTTTCCTCCACAGAGTGGAGCCCAGGGCAATCACATCCCAGTCAGAGGCAGCTTCATCATTCAGACCTTAGAAGGTGGCTCTTGATTCTCAGGTTTTTGACAGTGTTCGATGCTTCTACCTCCACGACCTTAGGAAATTCATTTAACCTCTATGGGACTCAGTTATTCTCTCAGACATCTTTAGTGGTGCTACCCTGGCTTCAGGAGGGAAGAGATTTTTTACATCACTTTAAAAAGGGAGGGTATCTTTTAGTTTATATTCTCTAATTTAGCTAGCCCTTTCTAACCTGACTGCTTACACAAAAGACCATCAAGGACAACAGTGATTTAACCCAGTTATCCAAGCAAAACAGCAGACAGAAATCATAGTTTTACAGATTAGAAAACACCAAAAAATCCACATGAACAAAATAATTCATTAGCTGGGAATGAGATAAGGTCTCAGTCAGTCAATAAACAAATATTTTTTTTAAAATCAGTTTTATTTTCAATTCCAAATTCTCTTTCTCTCTCCCTCCCTCACCCATTGAGAAGGAAAGAGAAAAACAAAATCCATTACAAACATGTATGGTGATACGAACCAACTCCTTGAATTAGTCATGCCAACAAGGGAAGGAAGAAAGAAAAAATGAAAAGAAGGAATAAAGGATGAGAAGAGAGGAAGAAAGAATGAAAAGAAGGAAGAAAAAGGAATAAAGGAAAGAAGGAAGAAAATATACTCCAATTTGTATTGTTCATCAGTTCTTTATCTAGAGGTGGTTGATCAAACTTAGAAATGTGGTTGGTTATAGTTTGACTATTTATTGAGCACCTACTGTGTGGCAGGCATTGTGCTAAGTACCAGAAATAGAAAAAAAGGCCCAGGAGCTTACAGCTCAAACCAGCAGAGGGGGTGGTGTCCATGCTTAGCAATCTCTAGAGGTTAAGGGACATAGGTCTGACTTAACATATGGGAGCTTCACCAACTTCCGCTTACCGTTTTGTTTGGATAAATGGGTTTACTCTCTATTGGCAAAATTAAGTTATTGGCAAAGTTAAGTTGAAAGTTATCATGGATAGTGCTTTTTGTTCTGAATCCCTAGACCCTAATACTTGAGGTGTGGTAGACAGATGCAATTGTAGCCCAGTACCACTCTTGTAGATAAGCAAAGGAAGGAGCCCTTTTTAAATGAAGCTTAGTCACTTTAGAAAAAGAGTGACAGGAGTGGACCAGATCCCAGATCAGATATCAACCCATGACACCCACAAGCTGAACTGCCATTCTGTTTGGCTCTCTCTCCCTCCTCTCTCTCTCTCTTTCCCTCTCCCCACCCCCCAGCCCCATCTCTCTCTCTCTCTGTCTCTCTCTGTTTCTTTCTGTCTCTCTGTCTCTATCTGTCTGTTTCTCCCTGTCTGTCTCTGTTTTTCTCTCTCCACCTTAGGTTTATTGCCAGGGGAACCTAGGGAACTAGAGATGTAGTCAGAACAAAACAGTAATAAAATGGTAGGTTACATTAAAGACTTCAGTTCTAGGTTTTACTGCTGAAAGGAAGGAATGTCTCTCCATGGTATCATAGGGTACCCTGAACCCCATGGCACCATGAATAAGCTCAAGGATGAGAACTTTATGATCAGCAAATAATTGACCAGCATAGGTAGAACAGAGATGCCCTAAAGTCTAAGAACTCTTAAAACCTTCATTCTCTGGAATAAGCTAGGTCTACAAAGGTTACTTCAAAGGGGGCTAGATTGAAAACCAGGTCAGATTTTGTTTAGCTAGTACTAGTTAGAAAGGCTGCACTATTGGTAAAGCCCACTGAATTTGCTATCAAGGGAACCCTGAATTTAAATTCTGCATCCAATACATACTAGGAGCAAGTCACAACTTCAGAATTTCAGTTACCTCATCTACAAAATGAGAATGATGATACCTGCAGTACCTTTCCCACAGGCTAGTGTGAAGAATCAAATTTAGGAAAGCTCAAATCTGAGCAATTTATTGCTGGTCAGAAATAACACAATAAAGGCAGGAATGTGAGTCCTGAAGGAAGAAAGACGATCACTTCTCCCTCTTAGCTTAGATTTGACAGTGATTGTGCATGATCATTAAGTATGTCCGTTCTGTTCAGTGATGGTATGCATGTTTGTGGGGTACTCCATCCCAGGTTTACTATGAAAATGTTCCATTGCAGCTTTTTTACCATGCTACTTCATGGTTCCTTTGAAGGTATTTTTTCCTTTGGGTGATTTGTAGAGGAAAACCCAGTGGTTGGGGAAAATGAGTTATGACTTTGAATCTGGAGTTCTATGAGCATTCCATGGGAGAGAGCTGGACTGGGCAGTTCATTTGTGTAAAGGACTATACAAGTATCAGCAATTATTAACAGGACTGTACTGGATCACCACAGATTCCAGGGTAAATACATACTAGGGAAAACAAACTTTCTATTTCAAAAATAAATGTGACTAAATGAGTTTGTAGCAAACTCCTTTCTATTTTCTTTTAGTCTGCTTCATTTCCAAAGACAAGCAGCCAGATGAGAGGAGCAAAGCCCATGTGACCTTAACCAGCTGTTTTGTATTCTTTCTTCTCTCAGATGTCTCCGGGCATTGAAAAAACTTATTTTGTCAAACATGGTCACACAAAGCCTGCTGTTCAACCCTTTTGTCCCTTCCCCCAAAGAGAAGTTTCAGTGAGTGGATCTTACTTTTTCATTTTGTTTTGTTTGTTTGGAGCTTGGGAGTGTATTTTGAAAGAGCTCTGGCCAAAGAATAAGCCACTAATTAGTCATGATAGCTGACAGTTCATTCTTTGAGAGCTGCTCACATTTTAAGAAAATAGAAGTTGTAGAAAATCAAGTATCTCTTTATGACCTTTCTGGTTTCCTCTTTTGGCTTCTTCAACATTTCCTTCCCCCCCTCTCCTAAGACCTTCTGCAGTCCTGGGCGTAGTGACAGCTTCTATGAGAAATGAATACCCCAAAGGTTTACTCTCATGTATCAAAACAGATCTTAGGTAGGGAGCTAGTGTGGGGGGAGGGGGAGGAAACAGGGAGTCAGGGCTGCATCAGTAATTATGAAGCTATGGGACTATGTAGTTCCCTACGTGGGCTTAGGTCTTTATACTTTTAGGTAAGGTATGTTGGATGCTGTCTGACCAGTAGAGGCTTGATTTTTATACTTATCCAATTCAATTCAACAAATATACCTTAAAGGTGAACTGTGTAGCAGGCACTGGTGATTCAGAGATGAAAAGAAAACATTCTCTACCCTTAAGGAGCTTATATTCTACTGGAAATAATTGTGTGAAAAATCCACGGCCCAGATCACTTCATTTCTTTTGGTCTGCATTTTCTTCCTTAATTGTTTCATAGCATTGAGAATACTGGTGAACTGTTCTTTGTGTGTAGCAAAATCTGCTGGAGACTCAGACAAGTGAGTTCTCACCAACATCTCTGACTTGGCAAAATGGTTCGACATCAGAAACCATAGAGTTTTTATGTGTTGAAATGACACTAAAGAAGATTTGTCACCATCTGCATGTTCTTCTCTCTGACTTGCAGCTGAAACTCCATAGATATGTTGTCTCCTCAATTAGAATATGAACTCCTTAAGAGCAGGGACCTTCTCATTTTTCTGTTTGTATCCCAGTGTTTAGCACAAAGTAAGCATTTAATAAATGCTTTTTCATTCCTTCCTTCCTGATTATGACACAAAGTGGTGATCAGAGTCATGAGGGACAAAGTACTAGGGAGAGATGAAGGAGACATTCTATCTAATTGCGAGGGGGCTGCCAGAGAACTGGAGAGTAAATATTATAACTTTTTAAAGTCAGAAGTAAGACGGTGTCTGAAAACAATAGACCAAAGAACAAGATTTCAATTGCTGACAAATTCTAGAATGTATTATTAAAGTGATGGTTAGTGAGAATCCTGAAAAAGATATGACAGTCAAGGTTTTTTTGTTGTTTTTCAGTCATGTCTGACTCTTTGTGACCCTACCTGGGGTTTTCTTGTCAAAGATACTGGATTGTTTTGTCATTTCTTTCTCCAGTTTATTTTACATATGGGGAAACTGAGGCAAGCAGGGTAAAGTGACTTGCTCAGAGTCACAGAGCTAGTGAATGTCGAAAATTGGAACTCTGGAAGAGGAGTCTTCCTGACTCCAGTCTGGGTGCTCTCTCCAAGGCACCACCCAGCTGTCCTGATAAAGGTATGGCTGGGATGTTTATTAAATCTGTGCATGGGATAAAGTTGAGAGGGAGATGGATACTTGAGGAGCTGGCTTTAGCAATTTGTCAAATTTTCAATGGAGCATTTATCTCTCAGGAGCAAATACTACAAATCAGGGTTTATACATAGTTTTGTTCATTGTCTAGACTTAACAAAGTAATGGAGAAAATGTTAGTAATTTTTGATTAAACCTTTAAGTGTGCTGTGGATACATTTGTTGTTGTTATTGGAGAACCCTCAGGAAATCTAACACAATGAGCAATGGTGGACTTCCGACAAGATCTTGAAAAGTTAGAACATTGGTCTGAATCTGTTTGTAAGGTGATATTTAATAGGGATGCATGTAAAGTCTTCACTTGCATTAAAAAAATCAGATAAGATGGAGGAAGTGTGGTGAGATGGCAGTTTGTCTAAAAAAAAAGGATTATCTACACTTCCTTAGCTTACCTTTTCTTCTGGCTCA
Organism: Potorous gilbertii; assembly: GCA_028658325.1. Taxonomy (NCBI): domain Eukaryota; kingdom Metazoa; phylum Chordata; class Mammalia; order Diprotodontia; family Potoroidae; genus Potorous; species Potorous gilbertii. Next base: position 511,383,170 of record CM053771.1, read on the forward strand.
AATTCTTTGCCTCTAAGACAAGGAGAATTTTTGGCATATGGAAGAGTACACAAAACTTCATGTTAGTTTTTTGCCTGTAAGACTTTGATCTTCCCCCTACACATAAGGTTTGAAAAGGAAAGACCTGGACTTGGCCCAAGGGCATTCTGCCTGGCATTTGTCAGTTGGGTGTGGGCTGTCAGCCTCTCCTAATCGGGGAAATATACTAGTCTGGGGCATTCTAATAGACTGAAGTTGAGATAGCTTGACTGTCCTTAAAGATGTAAGTCCAGGAAATTGCAGTAGAAAGACTGAGGCCAGCAGGGATTTTGTGGCAAGGCCAGCAGAGCCCATTGGAGCAATATAGCCAACAGAGATACCTTGCCTAACAAGAAGAAGCTCCCTATTAACTCATCAGAGCAATTTGTTCAGCAGAAACATCCCGAATAGGAGGAGCAAGTCTAGTGACAGTGGTATGAAGATAACATTAAAAGACTTAAAGGATAAGGTAGCATTGGAAGTGTAGGTGGCACCTACACATTTATTCCCATGTGTAGGGTCCCTCACTTGGGGTCTTTATGCATGATCACTCTCCCCATTGGTTATATATTTGTAGGAGAATGTATCCCCACATTTATGGGGGAATGCTCTACTATAAATCTTCTTACTGTATACTATTTCATTAAATGCCTTTGCTTTGGACTAATCTTGTCCTCTTGCTGACTAGAGGAAAAGTAAATACATCAGTGGGGGCTCAGGAGCTATAAAATTTAGTCGATGTAAACTCACTGAGTACCTTGAACCAAGAATAGCTATTTTGGGAACTCCACCAATGACATTGGGTTGCAATTTATTTCACTTAGAACATCTTATCCATTTACTGCCTGGTTAAAATTTTATGTAGGATAGTAAACCTAAAAGGCTTATACAATTTTTGTGTCAGATTCCCTGAAAGATTTGGGTATCTTTGGGGTGATTTTCTTACTTCTCTTGACTGCCCAGAAAGCCTGTGAATTGCTCTCCATTGCACCACCTGAAATATTTTTTTTTTTTAAATAAATTTATTTAACTTTTTACATTCATTTTCACAAGATTTTGGGTTCCAAAATTTTCTCCCCCTTTGTCCCCTCCCCCCTCCCCGATTCACTGGACATTCTAATTACCCATATCACCAATCTGCC
>CM053771.1:511384963-511417171 GCA_028658325.1 Potorous gilbertii
ATTGAATTGCCTGCCTTCCCAAAGGGAATGGGTGGGGAGGGAGGGATGGGGAGAAGCTGGAACTTAAAGTTTTAGGACCAACTGTTGAGTATTGTTCTTGCTACTAGGAAATAAGAAATACAGGTAATGGGGAATAGAAAGTTATCTGGCCCTACAGGACAAAAGAGAAGATGGGGTAAGGGAAGGAAGGGATGATAGAGAGAGGGCAGATTTGTGATATGGGTAATTAGAATGTCCAGTGTATTGGGGAGAGGGGAGGGGACAAATGGGGAGAAAATTTTGGAACCCAAAATCTTGTGAAAATAAATGGAAAAAATTAAATAAATTTATTTAAAATAAAAAATAAAAAAAAATAGATATCATGCCTTCCCATTCAACTCAACCTGTGCCCTTGGTTTACATGTATATAATCCCTCCAACTACCCCAATAATGAGAAAAGTTTCAAGAGTTACAAATATTATTTCTCCATGTACGAATGTAAACAGTTCAACTTTAGCAAAACCCTTATGATTTCTCTTTCCTGTTTACCTTTTCATGTTTCTCTTGATTCATGTGTTTGAAAGTGAAATTTTCTATCCAGCTCTTGTCTTTTCATTAAAAATGCTTGGAAGTCTTCTATTTCATTGAATGACCATTTTTCCCTGAAGTATTATACTCAGTTTTGCTGGGTAGGTGATTCTTGGTTTTAATCCTGGTAGCTTTGACTTCTGGAATATCATATTCCAAATCCTTCAATCCCTTAAAGTAGAAGCTGCTAGATCTTGTGTTATCCTGATTGTATTTCCTCAATACTTGAATTTCTTGTTTCTGGCTTCTTGCAATATTTTCTCCTTGACTTGAGAACCCTGGAATTTGGCTATAGCATTTCTAGGAGTTTTTCATTTGGAATCTCTTTCAGGAGGTGATCGGTGGATTCTTTCAATATTTATTTTGCCTTCTGGTTCTAGAATATCAGGGCAGTTTTCCTTGATAATTTCATGAAAGATGATGTCTAGACTCTTTTTTGATCATGACTTTCAGATAGTTCCATAATTTTTCAATCGTCTCTCCTGGATCTATTTTCCAGGTCAGTTGTTTTTCCAATGAGCTATTTCACATTGTCTGCTATTTTTTCATTCTTTTGGTTTTATTTTATAATTTCTTGATTTTTCATAGTCATTAGCTTCCATCTGCTCCATTTTCATCTTTAAGAAATCATTTTCTCTCATGATCTTTTGGATCTCCTTTTCCATCTGGTCAATTCTGCTTTTTAAGGTATTCTTCTCCTCATTACTTTTTTGGATCTCTTTTGCCATTTGGGTTAGTCTATTTTTTAAAGTGTTATTTTCTTCAGCATTTTTTTGAGTCTCCTTTAGCAAGAAGTTGACTTGCTTTTCATGATTATCTTGCATCCCTCTCATTTCTCTTTTTGAACTCTTCCATGGCCTGAGACCAATTCACACTTTACTTGGAGGCTTTGGATGGAGGAGCTTTGACTTTGTTTTCTTCTGTTTGAATGCTTTGGTCTTCCTTGTCACCAAAGTAAGACTCTGTAGTCTGATTCTTTTTCCAGTTTTGCTCATTTCCGCAGCCATTTACTTGACTTTTGGGTTTTTCATCAAGGTAGTTCTCTGCTTCCAGTGGGTGTGGGGTATATACTCTCAGCTGCTTGATCCCCCACACAACATGTGGGCCTAGAACTCCAGAAACAGTGGCTGCAGCTGTCCCTGCTGCTGCTGTGGCTGCTGCAGATTCCTCTGCCCCCTCCTCCTCTGTCACCCTGGGGCTGGGTCAGGACCCCTCCACTCTCCTGCACTCATCTTACAGGCTTTTCCCACTGACTTTACAATTTATCCTCAGCATTTTGGGGTCATGAAGTCTGGAAACCACCACAGGTGTGAGAGATTCAGTCCCCCAAGGTCTGCTCAGGTCCTGTCTGTGCCAGTAAGGTCCACACTAGACTGCACTCTCCTCTCAGTGTCACACGATAGACACTTCCCAGTGACCTTCCAGGCTGTCTTGGGCTGGACATTTGCTTCACTATATCATTCTGTGGGTTCTGCTGCTCCAGAATTTGTTTAGAGTCATTTTTTTACAAGTATTTGGCTGGGCTTGGCTGCTTGGCACTCTAGAAAGTCCATTCTGTTACTCCACCATCTTGGCCCCACCCCCAAGTTTTACATTCTTAAAGTGATATATTTAAGCTTTTAAAGCTTAAAATCAAACCAAGACTTTTAGGACACCCTGTCAAGTACTCTTCTATTTACAAAACTCATGTACTATCTCATTTGTTCCTTACTACAACCCTGTGATGTAGGTGTGATATTTAACTTCACTTTATAAATAAGGAAAATAAAAGAGTAATTAACCACTTGCTTGGAGTCACAAAGATAGTAAGTGGCTGAGACAGAATTTGAACTCAGATATTCTTCACTCCACCTTCAGGGCTCTCTCCACTAGGCTGTCTCACTGCCTTTGGACCCACATAAAATTGTACTAAGAATTCTTTTTTTTAAGGTTCTTTTTCATTATAATTTCATTAATATAGGAACTCTTAATTAGGAAATTTCCCCTACTATACCCATTTTCCAGGTAGAAGAATTGAGGCTCTGAAAAGCTGTCTATAGTTGAAAAAAATACAGAGCTGATATTTGAACCCAAGTCTCCTGATTCCAGGCTTGATATTCCTGCTGCAGTGATATAATTTTATGGACCACCATTTGCTATCAGTCTGACCTAGGAGACTCTACTCAACGAGCTAAAAATTAGAGTTTCCATTCAACAAATATATTCACTTTAGATAAAGATAAGAAAGGGAATTTCTATAGAGAAATACATGAGTGTTTAAGTCTGACATTGTAACTGGACTAGAATGAGGATTTAGGAAACCCTGCCATCTGTGGTTCTGATACCAACAAAACTTGGTCAATCAAACTTCACTAGGTAAGGTAGTGCAGAAAGCATTGGATTTGGAGTCAGGAAGGTCTGAATTCAAATCCAGCCTCAGACACTTACTAGCTGTGTAACCCTGGACAAGTCACTTCACAAACTCTGCCTCAGTTTTTCCACCTGTAAAATGGGAATAACAAAAGCCCCTACCTCCCAAGGTTGTTGTGAGAATCAAATGAGATAAACCAAATATTTTGAGAACCTTAAATGCTAGCTATCATTATTGTATTCTATGATTCCCACCTCTTTTTTGCACCATATAATGCCAACAAAGGTAAGGAAGATCAATTCTTGGATTGGTAGAATTTCACTCCAATCTTTAGATAATTACTGGTATCCCTAAAAAAAAAAAAAACATAGAAGTCCTACCTTGAAATCTGAGAATCCCAGAACCAGAATCAGAAGGAATGTCCAAAACCATCAAATCCAAGCCATATCTAAATAACAAGCCCTTTTTTTACAACATTCCCAAGCAATCAACCAGTCTCTCTGTGGTGAGCCTCCCCAGGCAGTCCATTGTACTTCTAAAAACTTCTAATAGTTAGAAGGAGCAGTTGGGTGGTACCGTGGAGAGAGTGTCAGGCCTGGAGTCAGGAAAACCTCACTAGCTGGGTGACCTTGGGCAAGTCCCTTAAGCCTGTTTGCCTCAGTTTCCTCCTCTGTACAATGAGCTGGAGAAGGAAATGGCAAACCACTCTAGTATCTTTGCCAAGAAAACCTCAAATGGAGACATGAAGAGTTGGACATGACTGAACAAAATGGTTAGAAAATCCACTTTCTACATCTCCCATTGAACTTAATCTTGACTGATACTTAGTCTAACTGTGAGAATATTGCTATATGTATGCTAGCTATATGTGTCCCAGAGATCTTTAAATTGCCCTCTGAATCACCAAAGAAATATGAAAGTATTTTCATTGTCTAGTTGCTTCCTAAGTCTTTGAAAGGTAGGGTGGCCATATAAATGATGGCCATATCTTCCAAAGCCCAAATTAAGGCAGATCTCTGATAAAAGCAGAACTGAAACTAGAGCTGTGCCCTGGGGTCTGAAATTTAGAAGGGCATGCTTCCTTTCATCCTTCCCAATACTGCAGTCCTCCACCAACTCCAACCCTACTATATGATATAATTTTTGCTGCATCCTGGGGTACAGGGAGCAATCCATACTGACTAATGGATGCTCCCAACAGAAGGGTTGTTGCCTGAGCTTTGGGGATATATGCCAAACCAGGGTGGAGAACCAAGGCCACATGTGACCCTCAAGGGCAGCCTTTTGACTGAATCCAAACTTCACAGAACAAATCCCCTTCATAAAATGATTTGTTCTAGAAAACTTGGACTCAGTCAAAAGACCACACTCAAGGACCTAGAAGACCAATGTGACCTCAAAGCTGCAGGTTCCCCACCCCTGGGCCAAACTATCTGGGGTCAGGCCTTGGCTTGACTGAACCTGACCATGAGTGACTCACAAAATTCAGGTGAAACTGAAATCCTCCAAGAATCAGATTTTGTATCCTTCTCCCTCCTCTTTCAAGTGAGTTCTGGCCGGTGTCTCATGGTCCTTCCTAGCTTCTAAGTCTTCCCAGCACAGTACTTGTCCAGGGATTCAGCACTCCTACATAATAGATATTTATTTTTCACGAAGTCCTACTAAACATGTTTTTTTTTCTTAAACTCAACAGTGTGGCACAGTGAAAAGAAAGCCAGATTTGGAGTCTGTCATTCATTATTTATACAACTTTAGGTAAGTCACTTGAGCTGGTAGGCCTCTTTTCTTCCTGTGGCAAGTGAAGGATTTGGGCTGGATGATTGTGAAAGTCTCTCCAAGCCCTAAGTCTGCAGTCCATGCTTGATGATCTATTACTGCCCTGGAAAATCTGGAATGTGGGGTCACTAAAAGTACACATGATAACACTCAGCTAAAGACTATATAGCCTGCTAGCCAAAACACTCCATCTCCCAACCCTTTGGAGTAAGAGAAGTTTCCTGTGCTATTTCAAAGTCTTATTCAGATCCCTGGACCTCATCTAAGTGACATTCTATGTAAAGAATTATCAAACCACCAACTAACTTGATGAATTCAGTGTTTTTGAAGATATCAAACAAGTCAATTGAAAAAAACTAGAAAAATATTTTGTTTTGTAAAAAGAGGATTCTTGGGTTTGGAATTTTCAGTTGTGAATACATCCTGGGCTCAGTTGTCTGTTGCAGCCCAAAGAGGTGAAAGAAATTTACAGGGAGAAAATAAATAAGGAGATCATGGTGAAAAGATTGTAGAAAGTCTGAATGTCATATTAAACAGTTTGAACTTTACTTGGGAGGTAATTGGGAGTCACTGAATATTATGGAGTTCAGGATGGACATGACCAAATCTATGCATAAGAAACATGATTAGTTTCCTCCTCCTCCTCCTCCAGCTTGGAGGGATCTGGGCATATTGGTAGGAGAAAAGGGGAATACAGAAATAGGGAAATATTGAAGATCTTGGGGAAAGGGGGGAGGCAGTGATTACTGGAGCAAAGTCTTGGAAGCTTCAGGCAAGGCAACTATCAGTTATTAAGTCCTTATGATATGCCATCTAGATAGCATAGTAGATAGAGCACCTGGCCTGGAGTCAAGAAAACCTGTGTTCAAATTCATCTTAGTAGTTGTGTGACCCTGGAAAAGTCACTTCACCATATTTTCCCTAGTCCCCTCTTCTGTAAAATGAGATGGAGAAGGAAGAGGCAAACCACTCCAGCATCTTTACCTTGAAAACCACAAATGGGGTTGTGAAGAGTCACGCGTGACTGAAAAATAATATTATGTGCCAGGTACTGTGGGAGGATGAATGAAATGAAATGATCCAGATAGAGTTGCCTTTACAAGAAGCAGGAATGCCTTTGTCTTTGCCTAATAAAGTCCAGCAGCTCCTAGGATCTCAGTTCAAACTCTTTGACATTTAAAACCTTTCACAATCTGTCTTCAACCAGCCCTTTATAACTTTATTATAGATGACTTCCCTTTTTTTTCACTCTTCAGTCCAGTTAAGCTACCTACTTTCTGCTTCTCACACATAATCCTTCATCTCCTCTCTCTGAATCTTTGCACAGGCTGTGCCTCATACCTGCAATGTGCTCTCTTCATCTCTGTCTCTTGGAACCCCTGGATTTCCTCAAAGTTCAAATCAAATATCACCTCCATGAAGCCTTTCCTTATCCCCCCAGCTGCTAGTGCCTCCTCACTGAATTATCTTGTATTTATTTTTACACTTTTGTATTTACTTATCATGTATACATGCTCTACCTCTGCCAGGACACTGACAACTCCTTAAGGGCAGGGATTATTTCAATTTTGTCTTTGTGCCCCCGTGCTTAATGCAGTGCTTGGCATATTGTAGGTTCTTATTATAAAGGGATGTGTGTGTGTGTGTGTGTGCATTATGCTTTCATATTAATAAATGCTTATTGATTAATTCCTCTGAGATAGAAGATAAAAAGGAATGAGTGAGACATGCTACTACAAGGTTTCAAGGACCAGAGAACAAAGGAGGTAGCTCACAGCAATTGGTCTCAGTGTCTCAATGAAATGGGAAGCTAGGTCATCCCCTATCTAGAGCCAACTTCTGAATCTGACAGCTTGAAAAGTTAACAATCACTTTGGAAAATGAAGAAAGAATAGTACGTCCTAGTCTGCCTACCTTTACATCCATGTCTACTTTTCTCCTATGCTTACTCAGCATGTTTCCTTAAAATACTAGTGGTTTCAGAGCTCATCTGAGGATTAGACCCATGCAGGGCTCTGAGAGGGATGGGATGGCCAGTGCTCACGACAATGTCTTTTTAACTGTTCCAGCAGCAGGCCTGGTTTCACCTTAGAGTCACAACATCAACAAAATCATATTTCTAACTTGATTTTTAAAAATAAAGTTTTGTCAGGCATAGTGGTACATACCTATAATCCCATCTAGACAGAAAGACAGATTGAAATGATATGCTATGACACATGATATAGATACATACACACATACACACACACGCACACACACACACACACACACATATATATATATATATATATATATAAAAGTTTTATTAATCATACTTTCAAGATATATTCTAAACAGTAGAATTATTGGGGCAAACTGCAGAAGGGCTTGGGGATAACTTTGACTTCACACTGCCAGATTGCTCTCTTAAAAGAAGCCACAAGTTTTCAATCCCTTTTCCATTGCTTTAAATCACTAATGGTGTGTGTGTTCATCCTTCATTGCCAAAGAAGCCCATGCCATCAGAGAAATAATGACATGACTTGCACTTAACTTTGTTTTGAGTGAGGGAGGGCTGTGCAGGTCACCAGCCTCACTTCTCCTCCAGAGCCATATGAATCCAGTTACCTGATATTCATCAGGATGACTGGAGATGACCCAGGATGAGCTATTGGGGTTGTCACTTGCCCAAGGTCATACAGCTAGTGAGTGTCGAGTGTCTGAAGTGAGATTTGAACTCAGGTCCTCCTGACTCCTGCTCTGGTGCTCTATCCACTGCATTGCCTAGCTGCCCCAAATCACTAATAAGGTAAATGCAAATCAAAACAACTTTGATATTTCACTTTACGGAAAAGTAAATTGACCAAAATGAAAAAAGATGGGAAAAATCAATTTGGGAGAGTTATACAAAGGGAAGCACACAAATTCATGGGCAATGGACTGGTGGTTTGGTACAATCATTCTGGAAAGCAATTTGGAATTATGCTAAGAAAGAGATTTAAGGTAGAGGAACAGACCTGCTCTAGTTCTACCCCCATAGCCCATAAAATACCTGTAAAAATGACTCTAAACAGATTCTAGAGCAAAAGAAGCCACAAAACAACAGAGTGAAAGAGATTTTCAGTCCAAGACAGCCTAGAAGTCCAACACAAAAGGTCTATTGAACCAGGCTTAGAGTGGAGCACAGCCTAGCCTTGGTCATACAGGGCAGCAGAGACAGGTCTGGAGCAGGCTTCAGGGAACAGAAGCATGGTGATTGTGGTTCCCAGATTACTCAACCCACAAACACAAAGACAGTTTCAAAGGTTGGTGAGAAAACTCTTTTACCTGGGTGAGAAGGGAGCAGGGTCCGGCCTAGCCCTGGCCCCAGGGCAGTGAAAGTCATTGCAGCAACATCTAAAGACCTCGTGGAATTGAGTCACTGATCTGAATTTCATCCCTGAGTGGCAGCCCTCAGGTGAGGAAGAGTGCAGGTCTGGTAAAGCTGGAGGCAGTTGTGGAGAGGGAACCCTATTCACAGATTCTAGGCAGAAAAAGCTTGTGGTTGCTCCCAGAGAAGGGTACAGGTCAGAAGAGGAGTAAATTTCTCTTCCTTGATTGTGCCACCTTGGAGGAACTGAGAACTTACAGGTCCCTAAAGTATGCCCTCCACTTGACAAAGGACTCAAAAGTCAAGTAACTGGCTGGGAAAATGCTCAAAAAAGAGAAAAAAATAAGACTATAGAAGGTTACTTTCTTGGTGAACAGGTATTTTCTTCCATCCTTTCAGATGAGGAAGAAGAAAACATACCATCAGAAGAAGACATAAAGGTCTAGCCTTTTACATCCAAAACCTCCCCCCAAAATATGCAGTGGTCTCAGGCCATGGAAGAGCTCAAAAAGGATTTTGAAAATCAAGTAAGAGAAGCGGAGCAAAAATTTGGAAGAAAAATAAGAGTGACGCAAGAAAATCATGAAAAGTGAGCCAACAGCTTTCTAAAGGAGACCCAAAAAAATGCTGAAGAAAATAACACCTTTAAAAAGAGGCTAACTCAATTGGAAAAAAACGGTCTAGAAAGCCGATGAGGAGAAGAATGCTTTAAAAAGAAGAATTAGTCAAATGGAAAAGGAGGTTCAAAAACTCATTGAAGAAAATAGTTCTTTTAAAATTAGAATGGAGAAGATAAAAGGTAATGACTTTATAAGAAACCAGGAAATTACAAAACAAAATAAAAGAATGAAAAAATGGAAGATGATGTGAAATAACTCATTGGAAAAATAACTGACCTGGAAAATAGATTCAGGAGAGACAGTTTAAAAATTATGGGACTACCTGAAAGCCATGATCAAAAAAGAGCCTAGACATCATCTTTCATAAAATTATCAAGGAAAATTGCCCTGATAGTCTAGAACCAGAGGGCAAAATAAATATTGAAAGAATCCCCTAATCACCTCCTGAAAGAGATCTGAAAAGAAAAACTCCTAGGAATATTGTAGCCAAAATCCAGAGTTCCCATGTCAAGGAGAAAATATTACCAGCAGTTAGAAAGAAACAATTTGAGTATTAAGGAAATACAATCAGGATAACACAAGATCTAGCAGCTTCTACATTAAGGGATCAAAGGGCTTGGAATATAATATTCTAGAAGTCAAAGCAACTAGGATTAAAACCAAGAATCACCTACCTGGAAAAAGTGAGTATAATACTTCAGGGGAAAAATGGTCATTCAATGAAATAGAGGACTTTCAAACATTTTTGATGAAAAGATCAGAGCTGAATACAAAATCTGACTTTCAAACACAAGAATCAAGAGAAGCATGAAAAGGTAAACAGGAAAGAGAAAATCACAAGGGACTTGCTAAAGTTGAACTATGTACATTCCTACATGGAAAAATAATATTTTTAACTCTTGAGACTTTTCTCAATATTTGGGTAGTTGGAGGGCTTATATACATATAGACAGAGGGCACAGGGTAAGTTGAATAGGAAGGCATGATATCTAAAAAAATAAAATTAAGGGGTGAGAGAGGAATATATTGGGAGGAGAAAGGGAGAAATGGAATGGGGCAAATTATCTCTCATAAAAGAGGCAAGAAAAAGCTTTTCCAATGGAAGGAAAAAGCAGGAAGGTGAGAAGGAAAAAATGAAACTTACTCTCATCACTTTTAGCTTAAGCAGGGAATAACATGCACACTAAATTTGGTATGAAAATACATCTTAGATTACAGGAAAGTAGGGGAGAAGGGGATAAATGGGGTGAGGGGGGAAGACAGAAGGGAGGGCAAATGGGAGGAGGGAGTAATTAGAAGTAAACATTTTTGGGGAGGGACAAGGTCAAAAGAGAGAATAGAATAAATGGGGGACAGAATAAGATGGTGGGAAATGTAGTTAGTCCTTCACAACATAACTATTATAGAATTCTTTTGCATAAATACACATGTATAGCTTATATTGAATTGCTTGCCTTCTCAGTGGGAATGGGTGGGAGGGAGGGAGGGAAAGAAGTTGGAATTCAAAGTTTTAGGAACATCTGTTGAGAATTGTTTTTATATGCAACTGGGAAATAAGATATACAGGTAATGGGTTATAGAAATCTATTTTGCCCTACCATAAAAGAGAGAAGATGGGGATAAGGGAAGGGAGGAATGTGATGGAGGGGAGTGCAGATTTGAGGAAGAGGTAATCAGAATGCATGGTGTGTTGTGGTGGGAGGAGGGGAGACATGGGGAGAAAATTTGGAACTCAAAATCTTATGGAAATGAATGTTGACAACTCAAAATGAATAAATAATTTTTTTAAAAAAGATTTTTAAAAGAGAGGAATTTAAATTTCCCATCCCTTTTGATGCTAGGCATATTCCCAGAAGGTCAACTGTAAAAAGGGCTATATCTACACTAAAATATTTGGAGTAGCATTTTTTTCACAGTAGCAAAGAACTAAAAAAAAAAAAATGAATGCTCATCACGTTGAGAATAACTGAACAAGGTACAAGTGAATGAATAGGAATATTACTGTACTCCCAAAAATATGGATATGGGAAATACAGAGAAATATAGGAAGACATATGAACTGAGGCAAAGTGAAGTAAGCAGAACCAGGGAAATAAATCATTCTACTTTTCCTCATTGTGGAAATAGAGGTTTCTATCTAATATATATATATATATTTTTTTAAATGATTCTTTGGAAGACTGAAGAAGCAGGTTGAAAATTGACAATATTTATTCAATCACTTTTTCAACCATTCATCAACCATTTACCTGGTAAAAATAATGTATTTCACAGGTGGCAGTTAAAGGAAATAATTGACTCAGTTTCTAATTATTAAAGTAAGGGGAAGACTAGACCTTAGAACACAGAGAAAATTAAAGAAATTTTTCCTAAAATACCTTTCAAGCAAAGCAAAACAGAAAAAAAATCACTTTGAACTTTTAAATGCTCCATGAGTGCTGGGAAATCGGATTTATTGGGCATTTTCTGAAATTACTAGTTACATTTGGTTGAATAAATGCCCCCAAATATAATTAAAATGTTAAGAATATAGAGTATGTGAACTTCATCGGATGAACTAAGGAAAATATTCATTATCTTGTCTCTTTGGGAGACACCATAATGCAGCTTGCGTATTTTAGAAGACTTTACAATTGTATACTATTTGTGCTGACAAACCCAGAAGAGCAGAAACACATATCTGCTGCCTACGTGCTGTACTCCCTTTCCCTCCCATCCCTACCCCATTAGCACTTCTATTCCATTCAGAGGTCATATTCCCAGACAATGAGGCAGAATGGAAAATGTAGTCAGAAGACATGACCAGATTCAAATACTCCCTCTCTTACTTCTGTGGGTCTGGTTTTGGTCACTCTTGACAGGCAGAGACACAGTTTAGGCAATAACTGACCTAAGCGATGGACAATTACTCAGAATACCATGTTCCATCCCAATGCTGATCTTGCAGAAAGGCTGGTAGGGAAAAGCAGGAGGCTATTGCAAGTTGGCTGATTAAAGAGGATGCCAACACAAGCTGGTAGACCCTTGAAAGTGGCCATCAGGAAGCCACAATGACTTGCCAAGAGGAGAAGGTATACATATTGCACAGTGGGGATAGGACTGATCATGTATTTCAACCAGGTACCATGTATTTCAACCAGTGAGAAAAGTAGAGACAGGAACCTGAAGGCTCCGGGGCAGTGAGAGAGAATCACTGACTCAGGCTAAAGGCACCTGGCTATTTACCTTTCTTTGTCATCCCCATTCTCAAGTAGTTCTACTAGAAGCTAGTAAGCTTTCGCCTCTCAGAGAAAGTCCTTTTCTTGCAATATGATGTAGAGTATATGATAACCAACTTGCTTATTCCTTTCCTGTTACTTTTAATTTATATATTTTTAAAATTTACCTATCACAAAATATACTGGGAAGTGATTTTAACCCTGTTTATGATTCTTAACCCGGAAAGGATAGAGATCTTAATTAATGAGGTTTCTTAAACTCAATTTGGAGTTTGCCAATACAAATTGACTGGGGGCTCAGTGTTATACATTTAAAAAGAGATTAGAGTTTATTATAAGGGTTTTTTTTTTATGAATGACCTGAAAGAAAAACAGCAAGATACCCCTGGGAAGATTTCCCCTGGCAAAAGAGAGCTAGTATTTCTTCCCTTCCTGCTTTTTCTCTTACTATTTTTAAAGTGCTCTCAAATTAAGCCTTGCAAAATTTTACTTTGCTTCTGGGATCAAGAGATATTTTGGCATTTGTTTCCATTTCTTCAATGATACTCATTGAGGACTATGGAACATGTATAAAGGATATTGAGGAAATTGTTCATTTTTAAAGATTCAAATCACCAAAAGGTGATAAAGAGGTAGAAAGACCTCCAGAAGACCTTTCTAACCTTACCAACTATGGGTGGGGTACAGTGAAAGCAACATCCTAAAATATCAACTAGTTTTTTCCATAAAAGACTTTGAAACTATCTTAGAGATTTAAATGGCCCAGGAAATGAAAGCTCAGGACACAGGCATAACTTCCTAGTCACCTGAGTACAAAAGGTGACAAAGATGTCCTGTTTGCTCACTCTGAACCTCTCTGTACACACACACACACACACACACACACACACACACACACACACACACACACAGAGAGAGAGAGAGCACAGGGTGAGTTGAATAAGAAGGGATGATATTTAAAAAATGAAATTAAGGGATGATGGGAATATATTGGGATAACAAAGGGAGAAATGGAATGGGGCAAATTATCTCTCATAAAAGAGGCAAGAATTTCCCCTCCATTGAAAAAGCTTTTTCTTGTCCCTTTTTTTGAGAGATAAAACTTTTTCAATGGAGGGGAAAAGGGAGGAGGTGAAAAGGAAAAGTGAAGCATACTCTCATCACATTTGGCTTAAGGAGGGAATAACATGCATGCTCAATTTGGCATGAAAATCTATCTTACACTATAGGAAAGTAGGGGAGAAGGAGATAAATGGGGTGGGGGGATAATAGAAGGGAGGGTAGATGGGAGGAGTGAGCAACTAGAAGCAAACACTTTTGGGGAGGGACAAGGTCAAAAGAGAGTAGAATAAATGAGGGGCAGGTAGAATGGAGGGAAATCTAGTTAGTCTTACACAACATGACTATTATGGAAGTCGTTTGCAAAACTACACGTATACAGCCTACACTGAGTTGCTTGCCTTCTCAGTGGAGATGGTGGGGAGGGAGAAAGGGAGAGAAGTTGGAATTCAAAGTTTTAGGAGCAAATGTTGAGAATTGTTTTTCATACAACTAGGAAATAAGAAATACAGGTAATGGGGTATAGAAACTTATCCTGCCCTATGAGACAAGAGAGAAGATGGGGATAAGGGAAGGGAGGAGTGTGATAGAAGGGAGGGCAGATTGAAAGAAGGGGTAATCAGAACGTATGGTGTCTTGGGGTGGGGAGAGGGGAGATATGGGGACAAAATTTGGAACTCAAAATTTTGCGGAAATGAATGTTGAAAACTAAAAATAAATTAATAAACATAAAAAAATATATTGGTCATACTCATATCCCTGCCATTTGCTGAGGTGACAGTAGGACCCATGTTACTAACAATTTATATGTTACTGTTATAAAAATTATATCTTGCCCTGGAGAAAACTTTGCATTTGTTGCAGTTTTAATCACCACAGGGCAAAGTCTAAGGCTATTTCTATAAACAAGTGAAAAGTTTGGATTTGCAATGTTAAAACTTTGGCACCAATTTCTGTATAGACTTAAAAAAAGTCATACTTAAAAGTGTAAAAACCAGCTTTGAGGTCAAGAAACAAAACTTCTGTCCACATCATCATTTACAGTGGTATGAAGTAGACAATTTGCCTCTGACACACTCTTTCACTTGAAAATATTTTTTGTTGCTAACTTTTGTTTTTAAATCACCCAAATTTCCCCCTATATCTTCCCTTCCTTTCTAATAGAGAAACATCAATTAAAACAAAAAAGTTTAAGACAGAGAGAGAATCAGCAAAACCAATCAGTCTATAAAAATACAAATCTGACAGTAGATACAATGTTCCACACTCATGGAAGCATGGGTCATGGTTCCACACTGCAAAGGAGTAGGGGAGGTGTGTCCTCACATCTCTTCTTCAGGTCCAAGCCTCTTCTTTGTAATGCAAACCCCTGACATTTTAAAGTATGTGAGGGTTTACTTTGGTTTGGAAGTTGGCAACTCTTACCAAGAAATTCAATTTTCTTGGCTAGAAATAGGGATGGAAAAACATGACACTCCCAAAGAATGTGTTTGCCATTTCACCAAGAAATATCACTCATTTTGAAAAGCAAGTGATTTCCCAGGCTTCCTTTTATGTTGAAGATGGTCTGTTTCCATGGGAAGACACCCATGTACCAGTATGGAGTCTGTCTGAGTCACTTCAGGGGTCTCTCTGGGTCTTTACAACAGACTTTAAAATTTCTTTTGTAAACTAGAAGGAACAGTTTCTGTCCAGTGTCTATTGAGACCTAGTACACTATTGATGCTCTCTAAACATTAAACAACACTTAAGAGAGAACTGGAGACCCTCCCCAAGTCCCTGCAGAGTGGTGTGAAGTAGTAGCCTGGGAGAACCAATGACCCAGGAGAGCTGGTATTGCAGCCTGCCTGGTAGTTGTGGGTAGGAAAGATATGCCAACCTCAAGCATGTGGACTGTTGTCTATTTCGTGATTAAATTTAGCTCCACTTCTGCCAGGCACTAGACTAAGCCTATTAAAGGCACACCGCCTGCTCCCAGGGAGCTAACGTCCTGACTCCACACAGAGACTTGGAAGAGGGGGTTATGTTCTTTGTTCTTAACGTTTTTTTTAGGGGTGAGGGAGTTCTTGAATGTTCATTTCATGATGACTTGAGATAGAGCTTTGCCACTTTTTTCATGTAGCAGGTACAGAAAAATAAGTGTTTCTTCCCCATGGACAGGGATCTGGCCATTGAATTATCAACCTATTTATAATCTCCTGCCATATTGAGATGTTTTCAATTTAGTGGTACCTTAGATAATAGGAACAACTAGGTGGCACAGTGGATAGAGTGCTACTAGCCTAGGGAGTTCAAATCTTGTTTCAGACACTTACTAGCTGTGTGACCCTGTACAAATCACTTAACCCTATTTGCCTCACTTTCCTCATCAGTAAAATGAGCTGGAGAAGGAAATGGCAAACTGCTCCAGTGTCTTTGCCAAGAAAACTCCAAGTGGGGTCACAAAGAGTCAGACATAATCAATCATCAACTAAACAACAACTACCTTAGGTGATGTATAGAAAGCAGTAGGACAGAGTAGAAAGTATAACAATCCTGGTTCCGCCAATGGCTTAACTTATAGCTCAGCTTCAGTTTTCTTATCTATGAAATGGGGGAAGTGATATTCTTCCTGAGAGGGAATATGGTCTGATGGATTGAAGGATGGCTTTGGAGGCAGGACTGCCTCTGATGAATGTGAGTGGGTAACCCCCTGCAAGGCACTTAAAACTCTCCATGATCCAGGCAATTTTCTTAAATCTGTATGTTTTAGAAAAGTTGGCTATCTGAATCAGTGGAGGGACTCTCCATGCTGGGATTTCCTCATGCAGATGAGATCACAGGATTAAACCAAAATAGTAATAACAATATTAATAAATAAGGTTACTGCTCATCTCATAGGATCATTTTGGCTGAAACTCAAAGCCCAATATAAAGGAGAGTTATCATCATGGACAAGACTTCCGTTGATCTATTGTCTTTCATTTTCCCTTCAAGGGAAAAGAGGTTGTGGTTTAGGGAATTAGACTTGGAGTGAGAAGAATTTTGTCTGAAATCCTAAACTGATGACCTTAGGCAAGTCACTTAAATTCTCTTTGCCTCAGATGTCCCATATATGGGACATATATATGAGAGAATTAGACTCTAAGGTGCTTTCCAATTTTAAGTCTATAACCCTTTGTTTGTTAAGTACAGGAATACGAAATGCTTGGAATTCTTACTTCCCATCTTCCTCATCTGCCTCCACCTACTACCACCTTCACAGACTGCTGACCATTCTACTTTTCTAAATTCTATCCTTTCTTCAATATCTAGCAAGTTTCACCTGTTCCAGGGAAGCCTCCCCAACTATCCCAGAACCCAGTGGTCATTCCTATTTAACAAACACATTTTAATACCCTCGGTTTAGATCTTCTGATTTTTCATTACTCTGTATCCTCTCTCCCTCTCAGAGAGCCATCCCATGTAAAAAATGGTATTTTTCAAGAGAGGAAAGAAAGTAAGAATAACTAATAAATACATTGAAAAAGTCTGCAAACATGGGTGCTAACACTTGTGGACCTCCCCCCTCCACAAATAGAAGGGGGCAGGGGTTCGGGTATTCACATATATTTTTTTCATTTGAGTCTTGCTTGATCTTATAATTTTCTTACATTTGCTTTTGATTTTTTTTTGATGCATTGTTGTTCTTTTCATTTTCAGTGTTATAGTTAAGTTTTTTCTTGGCTCTAATGACTTCATTCTGCATCAGTTCATGCAGATCTTTCTATGTTTCTCAGTATTTGTCACATTCATAGTTTTTAACAGCATTGTAATATTCCATTCCATTCATGTACCACAATTTGTTTAGCCAGTCTCCAATTGATGGGTATTGACTTAGTTTATAATTCTTTGCTATCCCAAAAACTGCTGCTATAAATATTTTGGAGTATATGGAGACCTTCTTTGTATTGATATCTGCCTTGGTATATAAGAAGTCCAGTAATGAAATCTCTGCTTCAAAATTAATAGACACTTAAGTGAGTATTTACAGAGTGCCAAATTGTTTTTCAAAATGGTTGTATCATTCCGAAGCTCCACAATTTATTCGTGTCCGTATCATTCTACCCCTCCAACAGTTATTGCCATTCTTTGTCCTTTTTGCCATTCGCAGGATGTGTATGAAAATCTCAAGTTGTTTATTTTTATTTCTCTTATTATTCATGATTTGTAGCACTCTTTCATTGGTTTTAATTCTTGGCAATTTTTCTGAGAATTGTTTGAATATATGTAGCCAATATATACATATGTATGTATATGTATATATGGAAGCAGACATAGATGGATAGTAGTGGAAAGTGGCTCCCTGGCAGAGTCAGTAATTCAGGGAAGCTGAGGTGCTAGTGTGCCTTGTAGTTGCGTGTCGAAATGATACGCCAACCTCAAGCCCGTGGATTGTTCCCTCCCTCCCCATAGATATCTGCTGCTGTTCTGCCACTTTTCAGTAGTGTCCAACTCTTCATGATCCTGTTTGGGGTTTTCTTGGCAAAGATACTGAAGTGGTGTGCCATCTCCTTCTACAGCTCATGTTATAGGTGAGAAAACTGAGGCAGAGTTAAGTGACTTGTCCAGGGTCACAGAGCTAATAAGTGTTGGAGGCCAGATTTGAACTTGAGATGAGTCTTCCTGACTCCAGGCCTGGCACTCTATCCACTGTGCCTAGCTGCCCCAGACATATAAATATCTACATGTCATATACTATCATTGCTATTTGGTATTATTATAGATATAAAGATTTTTTTCCCATTTGACCACTTTTTCTAGAATGTACAGAAGCTTTTCAATCTCAAGTAATCAAAAATATCTTTTTAACCTTTTGTAATTCCCTCTATCTCTTGTCTAGTTAAGAATACACCTCTTATCCACAGCTTTGAGAGGAATATGATTTTCTCTTTTAAATTTTTTATAAATGACCTTTAATTTTAAGGTCACACGTCCATTTAGAAAGGATTGTGAAATATGGGGCGGGGGGTTGCACTAAGCCTAATTTCTGCCAGACTGCTTTCCAACTTCCCCAGTAGTTTTTATTAAATAAGGAAACTTCCTAGCCAATTTATGTTTTCACTTTATCAAACACCGGGCATTCTTGTTTCACTGTCATATTTTTGAATTCTATTGTTTCTAGATCTCCTTTGTCTGATCTACTCCATCGATATATCGATTTTTCAACCACTACCAGATGGTTTTGATGACTGCCTCTTTATAACATAGTTTGAAGTCTGAAAATGCTGTTTCCCTCTCTGAATCTACTTCTTTTCATCACTTCCATAGCTGTTCTGGATCTCTTGTTTTTCCAAAAGAATTTTATTATGACTTTATCAAGTTCCACAAAGTATCCCCTTGGCATTTTGATTGATATAGCATTAAAAGTGTAAACTAATTTTAGTAGCACTGTTTAATTATGTTGAATATAACCTAGACATGAGCACCAAATATTCTTCCAGCTATTTAAGTTGTTCTTTATTTCTTTAATGAGCACTTTGTAATTTAATCTATACAAGTCTTTTTGAGAACTTTAATAGGTTGATTCTCAGATATGTTATATATTTTGTAGTCATTTGGAATACAATTCCCCTTCCTATTATTGTTTCTTGTGTTTTGTTATTATTATATAAAAATGCTGTTGATTTTTAAGAATTTGTTTTGTACCCTGCAGCATTGCTGAAGCTACTGAATTGTTTCAGCATCTTTGCTGATTTCCTGGGGTTTTTCAAGTAAACCATCATATGTCATCAGCATATAGTGATAATTTTGCCTCCTCTTTACCTATCTTTATTTAATTTTTTTGACTTGTCTTATTGCTATTACTAGCATTTCCAGACCTTTATAAAATACTTGTGGGGAAACTAGGTATCCTTTCTTTGTTCCTGCATGTATTGGAAAAGCTTCTAACACATACATATATGTATATAGACACATATACATATACACATATATATTTAATTATACGCATAATTTATATATGTACCTATCTCTATGGCTATATGTGTAGTATTACATACATATGTGTATACACATATATATCCCCTAGGATGCTTGCTTTCAGTTTTAGATACATGCTTTTTATGAAATTAAAAAAGATCCCACTCTGAAACTATATTGGTAGAGTTTTTAGCATAATAAGGTGTTATACTTTGTCAAAGGATTTTTCAGCTTTTATTGAGATGATCATGTGGTTTGGGATGTCTTGGTTTTTAATATGATTAATTGTATTTCTCCTTGTCTTATGTTGAAACATTTTTGTATCCATGGTATACACCCCACTTCATAATGAATATTCACAATGAATAATTTCTTGGATAAGTCACTGTACTCTGTTTGACAGGATTTTGCTGAAAACTTTTGAGTCACTCTTTGATGGTGAAAACTATTTTTTGCTTTTTCTTTGTATTCCCAACACTCAGTCCAATCTTTGCAAATAGTAAGCATATGATGAATTCTTGTTACCTGATTGATTTCAGCATAAACTCAACATTCCAGTCATATTAACTATTCAGTAAGCATTTCTTAACTAATCAATCATGCATTAAATTACCAAGCACTTGTTAGGCACCTGCAAAGTGTGAGATACTGTGTGAGGCCCTGGATGTTCAAATACAAAAGTGAGATAGTACCTGTCCTCAAAGGGAACATCTTTACATGTATTTATACACTTATATGTTGTTATGTTATCTCCCTTGATAGACCATAAGCTCCCTAATGGGAGAGATTGTTTCATTTTTGTTTCTGGCATATGACAGATATTGAATAAATAATTATTGATTTGTAGATTGCATTTTTCTAGGGAGATACAATATATTCACAGTTAAGTAAATAACGGATACATACAAAATAAATACCAATTGAATTCTGGGGATAGGGGTAAATAAGAATTGAAGTAATCAAGAAATTCATCTTGCATTTCCAAAAATGGCCTTTCCACTGAGCCTTAAAGGGAGCTCAGATTTCCAAGAGGTTGAGGCAGAGAGAGAGAATTGAGTATTCTAGGTATTGGCATACCTCCCATGTGCCAGGCACTGTGCTAAGCTCTAGGGACACAAAGAAAAAGAAATAGAAGCATCTCCTCCTCTCAAAGAACTTATATTCTACTGTCATATACAGGCAATATTATTTCCTGCCTTCTATCAGGGTAGCCTGACTCTCAAAATAGACAAACCCTAAGGAAAAAGGAATGGTTTCAGAATTGTCTTTGGCATCTAACTTATCAAGAACTAGCACCTCACTGATATTTTAGTATCACTGCCTTGCCTGTTGTGGAGGGGTCAATGAAGGGGGAGAAATATCAGGGTATTATCCTATCTCTGCAGTTATGTACCACCTTCCCCACTTCTCCTTCTAAGGACCTTGCTCCTCCCATGCTCACCTTTCCTTCTTTCAAGGTAGAATTGAAGCAGCCAGAGTAGCTTATTGCAGCCATGGTGACCTTCAACTCCTAGCACAAGGGGCATGAATGTCCTGTCCCCTTGCCAGTCTTTGCAGGGGGTCATGTTATTCACCTGTATCCTGCTTCCTGCTCTATAAATGTTTCCTTTGGCATGCCAAGGTAGAAATCATGTATGGGCAAAGCTCTGCCCTGCAATCATGGCTTTGGTTCCACAAGTGCCATTTCCCCAATCTGTACCTCAAATATTTGCCCAGTACTTTATTGGACTAATTAGGGAACTGTTTCTTTTCTTCTCTTTGTTCTTCCTTCTGATTCCTTTCCAGGGAGAACTCCTAGCAGAGCCAAAAGCTGTCCCCTCCAAAAGCAGCTTCCATTTCCCTCATGTACGAAGGATCCTGGCAAGCCAGGTTCTTTACGTGCTTCGGAAACATTTCTGCCTTGGGCTTCCCAAAGTGAACTGGGAGCTAAATTTAAAGAAACTTTCCAAAATGGGCAAATTCCTCACTAATAAAGAGCTCTGAGACAATCATAACCAACAATGAGAATGAGCTGGTCAAAGAAGAAAATGAGAAACCACCCCACCCTTCACAGTCTCCCTCCGAGGTGACCACGCTATGATGGATTCTGGAGGAGAGGAGAAGGAAGGTATAGGGAAGAGCTGAACCTAAAAACAATAATTAATAATTATGATAGCTGGCACTTATATGGCGCTTTAAGGCTTAGAAAGCGCTTTACAAATATCTCAACAAGTCTAGGAGGGAGATACTACTACTATCCCCATTTGGCAAATGGGGAAACTGAGGCAGATTGTAGTTTAAGTGGCATGTCCAAGGTCACACAGGTAGTACTGGAGACTGAATTTGAACTCAGGTCCATCACTCTGTCTATTGCTTCACCTGGTGGTCCCTATTAACTAGAAGGTATTGCTACTTTAACCACCACAGTCTTAATACCACCATTACCATGACTAGGAGGGGGTGTGGGTGTGAGAGTGGGGAGGGAGTCTGGAGCACTCCAAGGATCTATGAGACAATGTGACAATAGTGAATGATGTGCTGGATGAGGAGACAAGAATATCTGGTTTCAATGGACACTTAATAGCATTATGACTATGGACCACTGGCAAGCCAGGTGGTGCAGTGAATAGAATGTTGGGTTTGGAGGCAGGAAGACTCATCTTCCCTGAGTTCAAATCCAGTCTCAGACACTTACTAGCCCTATGACCCTGGAAAAATCACTTAATCCTGTTTGCCTCTGTTTCCTCATCTGTAAAATGAGCTACAGAAGGAAATGGCTGACTACTTCAGTATCTTGGCCAAGAAAACTCCAAATAGGATCATGAGGAATGAGACACCAAATAGGGTCACAAAGAGTTGGAAATAACTGAACAACAAGTCATTGACAAATCACTTAAGTTCCCTGGGCTTTAGTTTCCTTACCTGTAAAATGGGGGCAATAATCCCTTGTAGTATCTAATTTCCAAGGTTGCTGGAAGGCTTCAAGCACATGAAAAGAATTTTGCAGTTTTAAAGCACTATGTAAATATTAGTTATTTGTGTTTAGTTCATATTACTTGATATTTTTTTATCAACGACTTGTATGAAACAATAAAAGACATACTTTTCAACTTTACAGATGACAAGAAACTGGGAGGAATTGCCTCACAATGAATGGTGAAGTTGGGATCCAAAAATATTTCAACAGGTTAGATGTGAGGCTGTATCTAATAGGATGACATCTAATGGGTACAAATGTAAAGTTCTACATCAGGGCTCAAAAAATCCACTTCAGAAGGACAAGACAGAACATGCTTAGTGGGGTGACAATTCATGTAAAAAATATTGGGAGCAGGGAGGGTTAGTGGACTCCAAGCTCAGTATGAATCAGTACTATGATATAAAGCAGCCAAGAGAGCTAACGCTATCTTAGACTCTATTAAGAAAGGCAAATTTTCCAGAACACAAGGCAAATGGCTTGTTCCAGTCTGAATTAATCAGAACATAGATTGTATTTAGTTCTGGTTGCCACATTTTAGGAGGGACACTGGCAAACTTGGAACACTTCCAGAGGAAACCAGTTTGCTAAAGGCCCTTGAGATGACACTACATATGAACCAATTAAAGGAACTGGAGATGTTTAGTCTGAGAAGAGACAGCTTGGAAGGGTCAAAAGAGTGGATATTGGAGAGAGATATAATTGTTATATTCAATCATTTGAAGGGCTCTCAAATAGAAGATGGAGTCAAATTGTCCCATTTGGCTCCAGAGTATAGAACTGGGATCACTGGGAGAAATTTGCATTTAGATGTAGCCCGAATGAGAGGGAAGATTTCCCAGGAATTGCAAAGTGAAATGAACAGAATCAAGAGAAAGTTATACATAGTGACAGCAATATTGTTCTAAGAACAACTTTAGAAGATGGAGTCATTTGGACTTAACTACAAAGAACCTATGAAGAAAAATGCTATCCCCATCCAGATCAATAGAATTATGTATAGTATAGTTTTACATATATATATGTGTGCATGTATACACACATATAGTTTTACATGTATATATATATATATATATCTATACACATATGTATAGATATACACACACACACACACACACACACACACACACATATATTTTAGTGTTAATGGTGGCTTTCTCTATGGTGGGGTGGGAAGGGAGGGAGAAAAAAATGAAAAGTCCACAGAAGAAAACAAAAGAAAATTTAGAAGAGAGCACAGAAAAACAGGGTAGTTTTGAAAATAATGTCTAGTATTTATTAGCTTTTTTTTAAGTGAACAGTCTGAAATGGAAATTTGTGGTTTTATATTGAATCCTCTTTTTATGTTATGCTGTGTACATGGAAATGTTCTCTCTTCTTTTTGGTCTTTTTAAATTAAAGTTCAAGATGAATAAATATATTTTTTTTGTTTTCCCAATAGTTAAAGCTATCTTAAAGTAGAATGGAGCACTTAGATAGCAATTAGGTCCTTCCTCAACAGAGGTCTTCAAGCAGAGGCCTTTTGGTGATGTAGAGAGGACTCCTGTTGGCACATGGATTGAACTAGGGGGTCTCTGATGTCTGTGATGTACTTCTGTTTATTACCAAGATTACCAGTCTAGAGAGATTTTTCACCTTTCAAGATAGCAGATGGCTTCTTGCCACACTCCTTCACAGTCCCGTGAGTCTGCCCTCAGTTCTAACTACTCAGTATGGTACATTACACCTTTTTAAAAACACTGGCTTCATGGAGGCTCTAATCTCCCAGCACCAATAGCCATCCCTACCACCTTCTTGCTTTCAGACTTGCATTTATCCATCAGCTAGCACTGTTCCCTGTTTGTCACATGACCTGAAGCAATCAATCATCATTCATCTGTCTTCAGTTACCTTTACTTGGACCTAAAAAAGATTCTGCAGCCTGAAGAAGTTTAGCCTATTTTCATTTTGACCCCAAGCTGTGCAGGTCTGCCTCATACTGCCAATGGTTATTTCTTGTATGTCTATCTAATCTCTCCATACATGATTTCAATTTAAATTCCTTAAAAATCAAATGAGATAACTTATGGAAAGTGTTTTGCAAACTTTAAAGCACAACATAAATGAAAGCAATGGTTGTTGTTTGTCCTTTGTACTTGAAAAGGATTGTGACATCAGGGAGGTGATGCTATGCCTTACAAGTGAATTGAATTTAAGTGAGGCAGGGCTGTGCAAAGTCACCAGCCTCACTTTCTCCCCCAGAGTCATCTGGGTCCAATGGCAAGATACATATCAGGAGAACTGGGTCCCCTAGCATTATTAAGGATGAACACAGGCCTCCTGTTCCTAGAAACACAGAAGCAGAGCATAGATTGAGAGTAGGAAGGAACCCTGAAGATGAGAGAGTGAAAACCCTTTATTTTATAAATGACAAAACTGAGACCTAAAAAGATTAAGTGACTTCAGCAGGTTCACACAGCAAGTGGTCAAGATTTGAACACATCTTACGACTGTAGGTAGTGCAGTAGCTAGAACTTTGAGCCTAGAGTCAGGAAAACCTGGGTTCAAATGTGGGCCTTGGACACTTACTAGCTATGTCCCCTTAGGTAAGTCACTTCAACCTATTTTGCCTCCATTTCCTCATCTGTAAAATGAGCTGGAGAAGGAAATGGCAAACCACTATCTATGACAGAAAACCCCAAATGAAGTCACGAAGGGTTGGACCTACCTGAAACAACTCAACAGTCTATCACTCCATGTCCCATGCTCTTTCCATTGCATCTCCATAGTGCTGGGTAAATGAATTGGGTTTTATAAATGTTTGCTCACTGTGTAACCAATCTTAATGCTGCTGCATCAGCAGGGATGACTTTGTCCTTGGCTTTACCTGATTCCCCATCCCATTCCTCATTATCCATTGGCTTCACTCTTCTCCAATTTAATATTTCAAATTAGATCTCACAAGACCAGATTGCATCCCTCAGCTCATTTCCCACACATCCCTAGAAAAGTCAACCATGACCTCACGGGGAAGGTGCTCCAGTGGAGAAAATCTAAGCCCTAGAATCTCCATAAAAATGAGGCTTCTTAATCATCTCCCTTTCTTCCAAACTCATTGCAATGAGACCAATGTTGGTGAAGTCCCACCTCCCCTAAGTAACTCACACTACAAGGACAGATGAATGAAGACAACTGGAAAGCAGCTTTTATGCTTTGGGGTTGCCAGTAAAACTAGTTACAAGGGAGGGAAAAGAAAAACAGACAGGATATATGAATGAGGTCTCTCTGGGGAAATGATTTAATGGCAAATAAGAGGAAGTGAATTAATGAGTCCTTGATGAAATGCACTCCGGCTTGCCTCTCCTTCCCTCCCCCAAGAACTCAGTGATTTTCATGTCTTAGAAATCTTTAAAAGGAAAAAGAAAATTTTATTTTTTAAGACATCCTGTTGACAACACAGAGAAAAACAATGCTGAAGAATTTGTTTTTCCTCCTGGTGTGCTGCTGTTTTAATTGCTGGTAAAGGAAAACCCAGAGGTGAAGAGGGGGAAAGAACAGAAGCCCTCAGAACTAGGAAGCAGCCAAGTTTTCTTTGTAATGCAAATGCCTTCATGATCATTTTTTTAAAGGAAAAATTGCAAGGAAATCTATACAGTATTAGCAGAACTGTCTCCAAATTAGAGACTCTTTTTTTTCAGAGCTTTCCTTGAGGAATCAATGCATTTTAAAATATTTTGTCAAATTAATTTCATTAGTAATGCCTATGAATTCATTTGCCTGCTCTGACCAGGGATGCCATTTGTCCTTGTTCACATTCACATTTGTCCTTGTTCACATTCAGTTTTCCTCTGGGGTCCAATGGACCATAGGCAAGCTCTGGTTTCAGCTACATGGGGTTTCACTGTGAAATAACTGGGAGATTCCTTTATTAGCTGATGACTAGGTGGGAGTAGAAAAGTCAGACTCCTCTCTGATTTATCACTCCTCCTTGTGTGAATTAGACTTCTAGGAAGAGATGGACTGATCCTTTGAACCCTGTGGACTCAAGTAGGTGACCAGGGCCCCTGATGGCTTTTGTAACCTTATGCTTCCTTTCCTGGGTAATTAGGTGTCTGAACATGGTTCTAGAGGAAGAAGTTGCCAGCCTTGAAGGGGTGGCATTTAAAAAGTTCGAGAGACATGATTTCTGGGCAATTAGTCATTTTATTAATTATGGTAGCATTTTAATAAAAAAAAGGTCAGTGGTACTTTCTAATGCCAAAGACCCTCAAGGTGGTGGGCTCCAGGGTTATGTGGCCTTGGAAAAATTCCAGACTCCGATTGGTTAGCAAGTAATGAGAGAGAACAAATTGTGATGAGGGACTGGACCTCTTCTAATGAACTTTATGTCATTTATTTCTAAATTACTCCCAGTCTTGGGCAATCTACACAAAGAATCTATATCGCCTACTCAAGTCAGAAGACAATGGAACTAAATTCCATGTAAGGCTGATCTGACCAAGATTGAAGAGAGTTACCGAGAGGGCTATAGAAAAAGGAGAAACTCTAGCTCTTCTCAAATCATTGGTTATTAATAATCATTCCTTTTAAAGGCAGAGTTAGAAAGGCCCACAGACCCTGGTTCCAAGTAGAGGAGTCAATGGTCATTCCAGATGCCCAAACAGCTGACTTAGGAAGAAGCTGGAAGTTCAAAGAAGGTTTGGATATGGAGTTGAATGAGAGTGAAAAATTAAGATGAAATGTAAATTGTCTAATCAGCAATCCCACAAGCTGTGTTAAGTGCTGATGGAGTTGTAAGTATCATCCTCCCGGCAGACTGACCCAGTAGCTTTAAGTTAAATTACTGAATTCTGTTCTGCTCATTCATGCCTATGAGCCTTTTACATTTAACGTGTCTGTTTATGTGAGTGTGTGTGTGTGTGTATAGGAATAAATCACTTGTTCCACACCTGATTCATGTTGTACACTGAGTGCCTTTTCAATCCTCCTTCCTTCTGTCCTGTTAGGGGGAGACTAGATGTCCCCCTGGGATCTAAAGAATTTTACAAGTAAAAATTGTTTAAAGAAGATATATGAGGGTTCATTTCTTGTTTGGTTCAGACTAAAATGAAAGTTTCTTTTTATGGTGGTGATTGTTTTTGAAATGATATTTCAAGAACAGGAAAAGACCATAAAAGTCTATAATAGTGCTTTGATGGGTCTAGGATCTCACCAACGGGAGTATTTTTCTTCAGTGATGCATATTACCATACATCCTTGGCTGCCTATCTGATCCTGCATAATTTTTGTCCATGTTCTCCTGAAAATCCACCAAAGAGGGTCCACACAATGTGCTTTCTTTAGATCTCTGGATATTGCATGAATACCAGTGGACCACATAAGATTTCAAAGGAGATCTATGTATCAGTTATCCCCGGTGCTTGCTGAAAAAATGACCCATCTTCCATCCTTCTCCTAGTAATGCCTCTCTCTGATGACACCCTTTATGCCACTTGTCCTACACAACTCTTTGTTACACACATTTATGGATACCTAATAACTGCTCTCAAAAATCCTGTGCAAGCAGAAGAGGTAACAGTGGCATCATTAGTAAATGGTCAAGATAACAAAGACAAATTATTCTTATGAAAAATTGACCTTGTAGTTCTCACTTGTGTTGGGGTCAATGATCTTTACATGTTAGTGCAGTAAATAAGGTATCAAGAAAAGTTTGTAAGGAAAAGAAAGATAATAAAGGAAAAAAACCAACAAGATGTCTTAGAGCATGATTCTTTTGATCTGTAGTGGCAATAATACTAACAATAACCACTGTGTTTCTATAATGTATAGCTGGAGGACGAAGGGAAAAAGCAAATCTTTCTTATCCATTTTTCTCCTTTGAAGATGCTGTCACATTTGGTAACAGGTGTGGGGTTCTGCTCAGCAGTATGTAATGTATGCCTCTTGCCAGGTTCTTTTAGAGGCACTGCTATTCATCACAGTTGCAATGTTCCCTTCACAGAGATCCCACTGGAAGGAAAAAGGCATCCTGGGAATTTATATACAAAAGCAAGCCCACATTTAGCTTTGAAAATTCACTGGGAAAACCATATGTAGCCCACAAGTTATTCACGGGCATGCTCTGGTTTCATTTTGTTATCCCCACAGAAAATTAGAAGAGAAGTGGAAGAAAATGCAAGGCCTCAGTGCCTGCAGAGCTCTCAGAGCTGCCAAATTGTGGTGTTTATGAGTTTTCATGGCTCACTTGTCTTGAATATTACTAAATTTAGCCATAAGCCAAACATCCCTGTGTTGGGCCAGGTGGAGCTGGAGCCTAGTTTCACTGCACTTGACCCCACAAGCTTTCCTAGGAGTAAGCCAACCGATGGGTCACATCCCTTAAAAAAAAGTGGCCTCAGGGGGGATCACACAGAATTGCACAGTGCTGACACTTCCAGTGCTGGTGCTGTTCTATTTTTGTAAAATCTATGGAAGAATCTCTTCATGTTCGCTGCAGGGCTCAAAGAGAGTCGTGTATATAAAAATTGCTTCTTTAACTTATTTAAGTTTAAAACCAATAAAGCAAGTTATCTCATCACAGTGGTTTCACACACTGTGGTCAGTTATGGAACCAGGAACAAATTTAACCAGTTCAATTCAACAAACATTTATTATTAATAATAACAAATAGAATTTATATAGCACATTAGGGTTTAACATGTGCGTGACATACATGTTCTCCCATTTCATCCTCCCAGCAACCCTGTGAGTGCAGGATGTATTATATCTCCATCTCACAGAAGTCTTGTCCAAGGTCACATGGTTGATATCAGAAGCAGGATTCAAACTCAGGTCTTCCTGATTGTGAGTTCAGTCTAGGACATCCAGGGTGGCTTTTAGCTGCCTGACCTGCCTCCAATGTGCCAAGCACTATGGTAGACACTAGAAATACAAATACAAACACAAAATTATTCCCTGCCCTCAAGGAACTTGTACTGGGAGGAAACATTATGTACACAAACCTGGTTTTGATTTTCTGCCCTGCCACTGACTTGTCATGTTATGTTGGTCAACTCATATATAAGTAAATTTATATGTATGTAATTTTCTGAGAGAAAGGATCACTGCTAAAAAATAAATAAATCAAATCCATCTGGATGATAAAGGAAAATAATGATAAATTGCTTTTGGTCCCAGTTAAATTGGCAAGTGTGATGCTAAAACATATTCACTCAGGGACACATATCCAAGGATCGTGCTGCTTTCTTGCCATTAGATAGGTTTTAATCTGGCCTTTGCTATTGTGATCAGTTCTGTGCTCTAAAGTCAGAGAGAGGTATAAAACTCAGGACAGGTTCCAAAGAAATTTACAAAGATAACTGGGAAGAATTAATGCTGTGATGAAAAAGTTGCTGAGGACAAAGGATTGACAAGTAGATAGTATCTATACCGTATTAACAAAGATGTACTATGAAATGGGTTTAAGTCATATCAGGAGGACTATAAGGAAGATAAAAGATAAAGTTTTGCAATTTTAGCAACTTATCACCAAGGGAGATTGTCAAGTCTTCCTGTAGGAAACTTGTCTTTTAACTTTTTCATATTGTGGGAAATTTGATATGGTATACAATGAGCAAACTATGAAAAAGGAGACACAGCCTAGGGTGAGTGAAATGAATACTGGACACAAAAATGTTTACACCCTTTGACCCAGCAATGCCATGGCTAGGCATAGAACCTAAATAAGTCAAAGACAGAGAAAAGTCTCATTTAGAGAAAAATATTCATGGCAATTTTTGTGGTAGCAAAAAACCCAACTAGATGCAAACTGGATGTTCCTAGCTAGCGAAATGGCTGAGCAAATTGTGGTATAGGAATATAAGGAGATATTATTGTACACTAAGAAAGCATATATATACATACATACACACATATGTATATATGTATATATATACACACATATCCATCTATCTATCTATGTATACACACATACATACATACACACATCTATCTATATAACTATATATAAAGAATTCAAAGAAATTTGGGAAGCCTTAAGTGAACTGAGGCTGAGTATATAAAAACAAGATAACAATGTATATAATAACACCAAAAATGTAAATAATGTAAGTTATTTCTAAAAATGTTATAATCTGAACACGGAATGACAACACAATTATGACCTGCCCCAACTCTGCCCTTCCAGTTTTCTCCAGATGAGAACTTTTTGAGTTAGCTTTCATCTATCCGACACTGAAAAGGATTGGCTCTAAGTCACATGTATACACAGTGCCTAGCACAGAGCTTTATATACAGTAGGGAGTTAATAAATACCTTTAGAATTGAATTATTAACCATCCTTCTGATCCACCCAACCTTCACACATATGCTCCCTATACACAGTTCTCTCAAAATAACAAATTTACTTTAGGAGCAGGTATGACTAGAGAGGCACAATGATTGATTGACGTCATATAACAAAAAGAATGCTAGATTTGCACCAGGGAGACTTCAGTGCAGATCAAAGACTTATTAAATGGAGGGAGGGAAGAAATTGATATGATAATCATTATATATTTAAAAAGGATGGCAAGTTGTACAGAATAGATCTGAAGATTCATGTGTAATTTTTTAAAAAAATACTATGTTATAGAAATGTTTATCTTATTCTATAAATTAAAAAAATAAAAAGTAATGTTTTTAAAATGTATGATTCTGGACTAATCATTTAATGTTTCAAAACCTCAGTTGTCCATCAATAAAATGAAGACACTAACACTTGCACTGAGAGACAGTGGGGTGAAGTAGATTGAGAGTCAGTCTTGGAGACAGGAGGACTGATGTTCAAGCCCTGCCCCTGGAACACATACCACAATGGCTGACCAAGTTACTTCCTAATGCCGTAGATAGCTCTTAGACTGGAAGTTGAAGAGGAAGGGTATAGCTAAATTGGATGAGTGTTTCTTACCAAGATTTCTTTAGATTCAAGAAATCATAGGTCCAACTGAAAACAAATAAATCCAAGTGACAGTAATTGAATCCTATGATGTATATAGAAGAGTGAAGATGAGCCTATATAGGCCATCCCATGGACCGTGTGCTAAGTTGTCTTGGCCTTTTATGAAAAAACACGTTCAGCTATGGGAAAGTCAATTTGGAATGACTCAGAAAATCTGGGGGGTTCCTTTGGTTCTTTACTTCATGAAAGGTTGAAAATAGGGATGGCGAGTAGGTGAGAGTCTATCAAAGTTGTATTGGGCAGGATTAGCCCAGGAGAGATGGCCCCTTCAATGAACCTTTGTTCTCTGGCATTCAGAGTGTATACTCCATATACATTATATACATATATACATACACACACATATATGTATACATGTGTACACATATACATGTAGGTATGTATACATATGTACATAATATATGTGTATTACATATAGT
This sequence comes from Potorous gilbertii, assembly GCA_028658325.1. Taxonomy (NCBI): domain Eukaryota; kingdom Metazoa; phylum Chordata; class Mammalia; order Diprotodontia; family Potoroidae; genus Potorous; species Potorous gilbertii. Next base: position 511,416,199 of record CM053771.1, read on the forward strand.
GTATATATAATGCTGTGCTTATTGTGTGTCTGGAAGACATAGGTTCAAATCCCACCTCAGAAAATTACTACCTATCCTAGGTAAGTCATTTAATGTCTTTGGGTTCTTATCTGAAAAATGAGGGGATTGGATTAGATGATCGCTAAGGTCACTTCCAACTTAAAATCTGTGCTCCTATGACTCTCCAAGTAGCATTATGTAACTCCAGGATTTCCTGTGAGAAGTAGAAAGGATTGACCTTCTCCCCCCAGTACCATATTTATTCCTGAGAATAATTTTTATTTATTTATGCTAGAACAGGGACTCAGCTAAGTGAACCAGAGCCTTGAATTCTCACTGCCTCTTCTGCTTTGTGTTTCTTTGTCTGATAGTGGGTCACCTCACTGTGTCCTAAGATAGAGATACCTAGACTTGTGAGAGCACTTGTGGCTGAACTTCAAGAGATAACTCTTTCTATATTAGCTACTAGGCTTCTCAAAGAAAACAAGAGGGTGAGCCTTGGCTTAACATAGACCTTAACATAGACCTGGAGGGAATTGTTTGAATAATACAGAGTTGAGGTGAAATGGAAAATACCTATTGAGTCATCCCATAAACTGTGCCATGTCCTGTATCTTTAAGTATTAACTTAATGGGAGAGCATAACAGTTGTTAGGTGCTTCTGCTTGTTTAAGGTTTTTCTGTCAATTGGGTTTATGTGCCTTTGTGAATGTTAAGCATTTCTTCTGTACAGAGAAATTAAATAGCTGTCCTATACCTGATCAGCACTGTGTACTGAGTATCTTTCTATGCCCCATCCCTTTTAGAGAAGATGCTAAATATGAGTCAAAACTTCAAATTTTTTTTATTTTAAATAAATTTATTTAACTTTTTACATTCATTTTCACAAGATTTTGGGTTCCAAAATTTTCTCCCCATTTGTCCCCTCCTCCCTCCCCGATACACTGGACATTCTAATTACCCATATCACCAA
>CM053771.1:511417671-511435911 GCA_028658325.1 Potorous gilbertii
GAGATTCAAATGCTGCTCCCCAGCCTCAGGTCTTTTGGCGGCAGGCCTGACTGCTCTTCAATGGGAGCTTTTCTGCTGGTTCTCAGGTGGGGGCAGGGCCGCCTCTCAGGCTCAGTTCCCTCAGGGGGTTTATGCAGAGATCTTTTGTAATGGAGCTGGGGTGGAGCTCCTGCTGGCTCTGTGGGCCTCTGGCCAAGCGGCCTCTGCCTCTGCCTCTGCCTGAGCGGCCTCTGCCTCTGCAGCGGCCGCAGCCTCCCAAGGGGGTCCGAGTCCCAGAGATACCCCGCTCCCCTCTCAGCCCTCTCTCTCACTGACCTGTGCGTCTGTGGGTGGAGGGACCTTCGCGGCCACCGGAGATTCAGGTCCCTGACGCCTGCTGGGCTCTGCTCGCTCCTCTCAGTGCCGCGTGGCCGGGGCGGGGGAGGGGAGTGCTCCGCAGGGCCAAAACTTCAATTTTAAATAATTTTCTCCTGGGCTTCATGATAGGGACATAAAAAACAAAAGAACATGGGAGGAGGGGGGTAACCTGACCCTTCTTGGAGGTGGCTGGACTTTTCTAGGACTGAACCTGGTTCACATAAGTGCATGGGTCCTAAGTGGAGAGGGAGAGAGAGTAATACCAAGTCAGTGCTCCCAACATGAGCATTTAGACTTGCAACACTTACCTTAGAGAATGTTGGGTTTACTTTGTAAAATTTAAGGAACTAGTTATAATTATGTCAGTGGTACAACTGGAAAGACTCCTTGCCCCTCAAAAAAAAACCCTTTCAGTTCCTGAAATTACATCTTTAATTCTATAATTCAAAATAAAATTTCAAGTATGAATATCTAAGAGACAAAACCTGCTACTGAGCTTCACTCACATTCAAGTGTATAGTTTCCTGGTATTATAATGTTGGAAGAGGAGAGTGGGAAGGATCATAGAGCATTGGAGCTGCCTGACAAGGCTCACAGTCCATGATTCTCTGAATGTATAAGTGGAGAAAGATGTCAGAGGAGTCTTTGATCTGCTAGGAGAGGGTAAAGAGTTTGAGGCAAGAAGACAGGGGAGTTAGGTGGCAAAGCAAACTTTTACCACTTCACAATTTTGCCTGAAGCCTGCCCTGTTTACCCTAAACTGTACAGGGACAAATAAAAAGTAAGCATAAAGTATCTGAGGTCATAGCCAAAGGAACACTGCCCGTAGGTGTTTAAAAATAGGAGGCATGCTAATCTCTCTAAAACGTTTAGATGAAAGCCTGCCTCAAGCAGGAGAAAGGCTGGCTGACCTTTCAAAGACCCTTTTATCTTTATGATTCTGAGGTTTTCATGTAGTCTCAGGTATTTTTTCCAGTTGCCAGGAAGCAGAGCTGGTGAAGTCATGTGAAAAGCAAGGTTCTCTTATGCAATAATCTCCTGGGTATGGTATTGTGAAAAGACTGGAAGAAGAGTTAGGTGCTTTTATATTCATTCAATAACAAGTAATCTAAACGTCACCGGAAATATGAATTTGTCAGCATCTCAGATCTTGAAATGTGAGATGGTTGTCAGTACATTCTTGAGGAAAATTCATATCTTCCTTTATGCTATCTGATAATAGGAAATGTTATAGAGGCATGGATTATATAAATAAATATAAATGTATAAATAATTATACATGTGGTTGATGTATGAATAAATATATCCCTTTGAGAAACATTTTTTTCCTCTTAGTTTATATGATCTTAAGAATTGATTTCTGAAACACTAGAGCTGGAAGAAATCTTAGAAACCATCAAAATCACCCCAAACCTCCATTTTATACATGAAGAAACTAAGGCCCAAAGAGGAAAGTGATTTATCTGAGGTCACACCATAAGTTCGTGGTTGAACAAGTACTAGAACTCAAGTCTAACTCCTGGTCTGGGTTTCTTTCCTCCATACTATCCTTCCTTCCCTCTTAGACAATGATAGCTTTTTCAAAAAAATATATAGTATTTTATTTCTCCCCAATTACATGCAAAAACAATTTTCTACATTCATTTTTAAAATTGAGTTCCAAATTCTCTCCCTCCCTCCTCATACCCCTCATTCAGAAGGAAAGCAATTTGATAGAGGTGATACACGTGTAGTCATGAAAAACATATTTCCATGTAAGTCATGTTGTAAAAGAAAACATAGACCAAAATAAAAACCCAAGAAAAATGAAGTAAAAAAAAAAAAGCATGCTTTGAAAAAGTATGGTATTCGGATACCATCAGTTCTTTATCTGAGGATGGACAGCATTTTTTCATCAGAAGTCCTTCAAAGCTGTCTTGGATTAACTATTGTATCGCTGAGAATAGCTAAGTCATCCGCAGTTGATCATTTTACAGTATTACTATTACTGTGTAGAATGTTCTGCTGGTTCTACTCATTTCACTTTGTATCAGTTCATGTAAGTTTTTCTGAGAGCATCCTGCCCATCATTTCTTACAGCACAATAGTATTCCATCACAATCTTATGCCACAAATTGTTCAACCACTCCTGAATTGATAGACATTCCCTCAATTTCCAATTCTTTGACACCAGAAAGAGTTGCTATAAATATTTGTCCATAGTTCTAAATTACTCTACATTAATCTTCTCCCTTCTCATCAATATGTTCTGACTTCCTTCAAGTCTCAACTAAAATCCTGCTTTCTCCAGGACACCTTTTATGGTCCTTTTTAATTCTAGTGCCTTCCCCCTGTTCATTACCTCCAATTTATCCTGGATATATATCTGCACATAATTATTTTCATATTGTTTCCCCCACTGGGCTGTGAGCTCCTTGAGAAGAGGGACTATCTTTTACCTTTGTTGGAACGTCAGCACATAATGCCTGGAATACAGTAGGTGCTTAATAAGTATTTATTTACTGACTAAATGATATTTTCCAGCTGTGTGACCCACTACATCTTTCTGGGCCTTAGTGTACTTGCCTGTAAAATATGGTGCTCAGAATATCGATAGTACCCATATCATCTAGGTTTCTATCTGAGACTTCTATCTGGCCTTTAAGATGCCCATTACATCTTATTGGGCACAACTTCTGCTATGGGCAACGTAATGGAAATTGGTCACTTGTTAACAGGAAACCAAATAACATTTTTTAATATTATTTTTAAAACTATTTATTTGTATTCCAAAACCTAGACACTCATATACTATCTGTGGCAATGGACTTACTTGTAATTTACCTTTCTAATCACATTTATTTTCCATCATAAAAATCTATTTTGTATCTAGCATGGATTTGGAAATAGGTTGGGGGGTAAACAGAGACAGATACAGAGAGAGGCAGGGATAGTGACAGAGAAGAGAGGAGAGAGACAGAAAAAGAGAGAGAGGAGATGAAAGAAAAGAGGAGATAGTAGTGAGGGGAGAGAGTGGGAGGAAGGAAAGAGGATGGAGAGAGAGAAAAATATGAAAAGAGAAAGAAAAAAGAAAGAGAAGAAAAGAAAGAAGGAAAGGAAGGAGGGAAGGAAGAAAGGAAGGAAGGAAAGGAGGAAGGAACAGAGGAAGGGAAAGAAGGAGGGAAGAAGGGAGGCAGGGAGGGAAGGAGGGAGAGAAGGAGGGAATAAAGGAAGGAAACGAAGGGTATGCTTACATGCTTTCCCTAAACTGTAGTTTTCATTGTCCGTCCATGCCAACAGCTGTCCTCAGTAGCCATGAACAATTTATAACCAAAAAAAAATGGACACAGCATTTTTTTGCTGTCTCCAGGAGGAGTTACTCTAATGTAGCACAGGCATGTACACATGAGTTACTGCAGCTTTAAATTACAGCAATAAAATTAGGGACAAAAAGATAAATTCCTCAATAGCTTGTCTTTCTGAGTGGGGGGAGGGAAGTTCTCTCATGAGACCAATAAAATAAAATGGAAGAGACTTTACTGACCTGTTTGGGTCAGAAAAGGCAGCTGGCTTTGCAGAAATACTATCAAATGCAAGCACAATACTATATTCAAAACAAAACAAAACAAAAACCCACCAAAAACCCTCTCTTTCCGGAGCTGTAGTAGACAGTGCTGTCAATTAGCTGAGAAGCAAATTAAGAGTTTTAAGAATGGGCATGGACAAAGAACCCTTTGGGAGAATGCCCCCCTCTGCTTCTCTCTCTACTGATACATTTCCAAGTCAGAGTCAAGCAAAGACCCTCCCAGAAACATCCTTTCTGGATGTAACTGGGTTTACAGCCTGGTTTGGTGGAAAGAATCAGAGCTCAACTTTCAGTCTCACCTCCTGTGACACACTGGGCAAGTCATTTAACCACTTTAGGCTTGTTCCTCATCTTTTATGAAATGAGGAGTTGAAACTCAATGGCCTCTGAGATTTCCTCCAGCTTTCAATCTATGAACAATGATAAAGCACTTTCCATAATTTATCACAACAGCTGAGTGAGGAAGCTCTGGACTTCAATGTGTTGCCCATTGTGTAGAGGTCCGGGGTTTGTCCAGCTGTTCAAATTTCTCTGAATCCGATGAAGCTGTGCCATCATCTGAGGCAGATCCCAGCTACAAATTGCACCTTCTAGAGGAAGCCTTGTTCAATCCTCGTTAATTCTAGTGCTTCCTCTCCGTTGATCATTTCCAATTTAGCCTGCATGTGGTTTGGTTGTATAGAGTTGTTTCCATATCGTCTGCCCCATTAACTGAGAGCTTCTTGGGAGCTGGGACCGTCTTTTTTCCTTTCTTCGTATCCCCAGCACTTAGCACAATGATCGGCATACAGTAGGTGCTTAATAAAAGCTTATTTTCAGGTGGATTTTGGCATGTAGAACCTCAATGAAGTATCTTCGGAAGGACATGGACAAGAATTACAGAAGAAGATGTAGGAAGATGTGATCAGGTAATTCTCTGTACCATGAGAAGAACCAGCATCAATTAGATCAGGGAACAATTGCACTACCCTCATTTGGTCATTTCCCAAACCCTGTACAGTATACACAGAAGAGATACTTTTGTTCATCTATTACTAAAGAAGAAACTAAAACTTTCAGATGATAAATGATTTGTGTAAGCTAAGAGCGAAAACCCAAGAGTAGGGAATATCTTTCGCCTTTCTTTGTCTCCCCAGAACCTAACACAGTTCCTGGAACGTAGCAGGTATTTTATATATATATATATTTGAGTACAAGGTAAAATGGTATGAGCTCTCTGGGCAAAGGACCACCTCAACTCATTTAAAGACATGGGAGGGGCTATGGAGTGTTGCAAGGCAGATCTATTAAGATGTGAGTCTGGAACTGAAAGAAATGTAAGTTCAAGTACAGTGAACAAGGGTTCTAGTCTCTATGATGCCCATCTGGGATGGCCATTGTTTCCTTTATATCAGTCTTCAGCTTGTAAGCAGATCACCTTGAAATTGTGTACAGTTCTCTCTTTCACATCTCAACTTTCCCCATCATGATTTCGATATATCATGGGTCAGCATAACAAATTAAATGGGAATTTGGGGGGAGTTTTGGGGAAGCTGTAGATGACATATGAAGGCCAGCAGACAGCACAAAAAAAGTTTAGAAACTCAGAAATGCATAAAATGCATGTATAGTATTGTATAATAACGTATTTTATCTTTTGGTGCCATAAATATACACAATTTCTTTTCTGGTACAAAGGGAGGGCCAAACATTTTTACCTAGATTTTCTAGATTGTGAGAGTATCATGCCCCTAACCCCTGTGATGTGAAGGGATAACTGTACTGCTCAATCTAAGGTCTTTCTTTTGTTTAATAGATTTTTCAATGAAACTCGGTTTTCAGTAAGGACCCTTCAGTTTAACCTTACTCTAGGCTTTTTGTCACTCCTTCCTCAAATCACTTTATTTATAAAAGAGGCAGCATGGGGAAGTGGATAAAGACCTGACCTCAGAAGTTCAATGACCACCTCTTACATATACCTGCCACATGACTTTAAGCCTATCACTTCAACTCTCAATGGCCTCAGGTAACTCTCTAAAGATCATAGTTTGGGCAGATCAGCCTTAATGGTTTCCTCACTGGGAGTTCCCTACTATAATGAAATCACAAATACAACAACAGTAAAATCCTGATCTGAGTGCCTGCTGTATTTCCCAAGGAGAATGTAAGCTGCTTTAGGGAAAGGACTATTACAATTTTGGTTTCATGTCCCCAGTGCCTAGTTCAGTGTCTAGTATATAGGAGTAGGTGACTGAACAATTACAAAAAGTATTCCAAAACTTGGATTTGAAGCCAGATCATTTGATTCTAAATCAGATTTTTGGGCAGCTAGGTGGGGCAACGGATAGAGGGTCAGGATTAGAATCAGGAAGATCTGAGTTCATATCTGACCTAGGATACTTACTAGTTGTATGACCCTAGGCAAGGCACCTGACATTGTTTCCGTTTATTCTGTAAAATGAGTTAAAAATGGCAAACCACTCAAGTACCTTGGCCAAGAAAACCTTCCAATAGGTCATGAAGAATTGGATGCCACTGAGATGACTGAACAACCAGAGTGTAGTAGACATTTAATAAATTGATTTACTAAATTGTCAAATTTTCCGAAACTAAATAACAAGTCAAATTCATATTCAACAATTCCATAATTGTGCCACTTAATCCTTCAGGAAACAGGAAGCCACTGGAGCTTGCTGAGTAGGAGAGTGACAAGGTAAAAGGAAACAGGTCTCTAGGTGCCCAGGCCCTCCTTGAGAATGATTCATTGAAACTGTTGGAGTTGTCAAGATCCAAGGCAGGCCACAGTGAATAGAGAAGTGGCTAAGTAAGCACCAGTCCAGACAAAAGAGGCTTTTGTGTGGGACATTTTTATGTCTTTTCTATTCAAGGTATATTCTCAAACAAAAACATTCCCTTATAATCCTGTCTGGCCTCGGAAGTCATGAATTATAATGATATTTTTAAAAACCCACAGACAATAAAGCAAAGTTTTGTTCCTTTAAATAGAAAATAATGCAGAACTCTAAGCAGTGAAGACAAAGCAGGTTCTCTGTCTCCCAGGAAGAATCTCTTCCCCAGATTCTTTTGGCTCTTGTGGCCATGGCTCACTCTGTGACAGTCACTACATTCCTCTTTTTCAGATCAAACTCCCACTCACTTCACTGCAGTAGAATGGAAGGACAGAAGGGTGAAAGGTGAGAGAGGGAAGAGGCACGGAGACACTCCTGTATATGTCGCGCTTTATAGTCTATGGAGAAGGAACATTTGAAATTGCGTGGATTTCGTGCAGGAAGGGAGCTCAGAACTCAGTTTACAGATGAGGAAAATGACATTGAGAGAGGTGCCCAAGGTCAGCTCTAGGTGACAGGATATGAGTCCAGGTCTTCTCACCACAGCATCACTGCATCACTTTGTCTCCACTAGTGAGAGCTGGAAGAGACTTTAGAGGCCATGGAGTACAACTCTCTCACTACACACATAATCCTTACTTAGATATAGGGGAGAAAACAGTAACGTGCCCAAGGCAGGAATGGTTGCTGGGTTTTTTCCAATTTTTCACTCTCTTTGGCCTAGACTGGCTTCAGTGAAGGCCAGCTTGAGGCTTTTGTCTGGGGGAGCCTAGAGACCTATAATAACACATAGAACATAGGCATAGCAAGTTCTTTTTAAAATTGACATACTCTGTCTGTTCAAACATTTTACAATATACTTCTCATCTTCCTCTCACCCAAAGAGCATCCATTGTAACAAAGAATAGAAAAGAAAGAAGGAAAAAAGGTTCAGTGAAACTAATTAACATATAAGCCAAGACCAATAGGACACATTCATAAACCTCAAGAGAGATACATTCTCGTAACTCTTATGTGGGGATAAACTTAGTAATTATAATTTTTTTTTTGCTCATTGTTCCATCGTGTTTGATTCTTTCTGACCCTATGGCACATATTACGCTATCTCTTGAAGTCTGTCCAAGTTCGGAGTCATTGTTTCCATGACACTATTTATACTCTGCCTTCCCCTTTTTCTTTTGTCTTCAATCTTTCCCAACATCAGGCTCTTTTCAATGAGTTTCATCTTCTCATTATGTGGCCAAAGTATTTCAACTTCAGCTTCAGTATCTGACCTTCCAGTGAATAGACTGAATTAATTTCTTTAAGTATTGACTGATTTGATCTCCTTACTGTCCAAGGGACTCTCAAAAGTCTTTTCCAGCACAATCTGAAAGAGTCAATTCTATAGCACTCAGCTTTCCTTAGGGTCTACCTTCCACAGCCGTACATCACTACTGGAAAAAGCATAGCTTTGATTATATGGATCTTTGTGAGCAAGGTGTTGTCTCTGTGTTTTAGTATCCTGCCCCAATTTACCAAGGAGCAAATGTCTTTTAATTTCATGACTGCAGTTACTATCTCCAGTGATCTGAGCCCAGAAATATAAAATCTAACCCTGCTTCCATTTCTTCTCCCTCTATGTCCTGAAGGTGATGGCACCAATGACTAAGTCTTAGGATTTTTGACACAGAGCATCAGCCCAGCTTTTAGTCTCCTCTTTTATTTCATCAAGAGACTTCCTCTTTACTTTCAGTTTAGATATTTTGTTTTTATTCTTTTCATTTACATCATTGGGGTGTGTCTGTATGTGTGTGTGTGTGTGTGTGTGTGTGTGTGTTCCTGGTTCTTCTTATTTCACTTTGCAACATTTCACATAATTGTTCACAGGTTTCTCTGAATTCTTCACATGCATTACTTCCTCTACACAATAACATTCTTTTATATTCATGTGCCACAGTTTGTCCAGCTATCTCCAAATAAATTAATAACTACTTTGCTGCTATACAAAGTGCTGCTGTAAGTATTTTGGTGTAGCTAGGACCTTTCTTTCTATCTTTGACCTTCTTAGGGTATATACCTAGCACTAGGATCTCTGAGTCAAAGGGCATAGAAATTTCCATGAGTTTCTTAACATAATTCCAAATTGTTTTTCAGGATATTTGGAGCAATTCAGAAGTCTACCAACAGTATAGTGTACCTGTCATTCTATACCATAGCAAATTAAATTCCCCAATGCATCTTTCCATCTGGATCCACCCCTGACCACTTGGTTTAACAACCCCTGATGTTTCTTAAATTGTTTTTACATTGTTTTTGTAACATAAATTTTAGAAGGCTGAACTACATAGGGCTGACCCCTCTCTGGATAAGTCCAAAATAAGACGCAGAATCCTAGTCACTCGTATTATCCTTCCAAAACAACATATATAATTTGACCATTTTGTGTAAAAGGAGTTTTTAGGACCAGCTGTAGGAGGGGGAAAAAAAGACTGATGGAAGGAGATAATTAATAATTGATATTTCCATAGTGACTACAATAGTACAATCCATTGTCAGCCCATTTTACAAGCAGATCCAGAGAGCTCAAGAGACTTGCTGAAAGACTGTGTCTTTGGTGTCCTCCCATTTCTGTCAGAACTCCTTTATCTTTAGCTAATTCGTTTGGCCATCTCTTCCACTTACAAATCCAGGCACCTGTGGTCTAATCCCCTGAACAGCTTGTGATCAGTTTAAGGTATTATTCCTCCTAGGAGTATCTGAAGTATTCTAAATCTTCACACAGAGACCAGACAGTTCACTGTTGAAGTTGTTATAGAGAGCATTCCTATTAAGATGCTTGTTGGACTAAACAGTCCAACAGAGGAAGAGAGGAGCCCTTCTATCTTGGGGATTCTATGATATGATATTCTCTGAAGAGTCAAAGAACTAACTCCTAATAGTAGGATTTTAAAGACAGCCATAACCAGTGATGATATCTTTGAGGAACTGGTATCTCAAATCACACCAAGTAGTAACTTCTTACTAAATCTAATAGTAAGGCCAACCTGAGATGAACAAAAACTTCAACTATTTGAGTTCTTTCTCAAGAGTCCTGCCCAGTCAGTGTCAGAGAGGGGGAAAAGTCACCCTGAAATTCACTTCAATACTCTTAGTTTAAAAAAATACAATATGCCTCCTCACTACCAGATCCCTGAGATCCATTAAGGAGATAAGGAGAAGTTGTGGAGGAAGCAAGAAAGGAAATAAGGAAGAAAGTTTGTGACTGTCTACTGCTTGTATGGCCTTGAATGAGCAATGTCACTTCTCTAGGCATTAGGGTACTTAGCTGTAAATGAGGAAGTTGAACTATGTAACATCGGGGCTCCTTCTAGCCCTAAATCTAGAATCCTATGCTGAAGAAAGAGAGAGGGATGGGGAGGGGGATAGATAGAAGGAGAAGGAGAGGGATAGGAAAAGAGAGGATGAGAGGGAGGGAGAAAGTGAGAGAGAGGAGTAGAAGGAGGAGAAAGGGAAAGGAGAGAGGGAGGGGAAAAGGAAGGGGCAGAGAGAGGAAAAGTGAGGAGAGAAAGGGGAAGAGAAGGGGAAAAGGAGATGAAGAAGAAATTGAATTTTGAATAGCAAAGCATTCCCCATCCCCAAAATGATAACAATGTAAGTTTTAGAATTGTTCTTAACACAATAATCCCCAGGAGGAAGGTCTCTGATGCAGATGAAAGAACATGACTCACTCTGGTTGCTGCACATCTAGCTCAGGCATATCATGGGCCTGAAGCTTGAAAAACAGTTTGAAAAAGATACAGATGATAGGGCACAAAAATTATAGAGGTGTGTTTTTTGCCTCTGATATTTAAAAGGCACTGCCTTGGAGTTGTTTAACATTACAAGATCCAATATGCCAAAAGACATTAAGCATTTTTTTCCCTGAAAAAATATTTAATAATATTTGAAATATGAAAACCCCCTTATGTTTAATTAAAGGAATGACCGAGCATCATCACAGTCACTCCTGCCAACAGGGAAAAAATGGGAAAGCATCAAAATAGTACAGCAAGTGTTTTGTCAGCCATGTACCATGTCCAGGATAGAGATTAATATTCTTAAACCATTACTAATGGTGCCGACAGATTAGGGTTGATGCTTAACAGATTACCAAAGTCCTAGGGTTTGGGAAATTATTCCAGTGCAATAGTTCTCTCATTGGGGTGGAATGTATATTTAGAAAAGAGTTGGTCAATCCTTCAACAAGTATTTATTATGTGCTTAAAAGAGACATACAAGATGTCACTAGACATTCCAAAGCTGGCCAACTCTCTTTCCTGACTTGTCTGTTTCTCTCAATGGCTCCACCCTTCTCCTAGTCACTTTAAACAAGAGAAGATCCTGGGACTCCCTCTCTATTTTAGCCCTTACCTTAAACCAGCCCCCATCTCCTCTTCATTCATCCTTTGCAATGCCCCTCTTGCATCTGTAAAGTTCCATACGTGCCATTCTAGTCCAGGCCATCCTCTCCTCACAGCTGGATTACTGAAACACTCAATCCTCCAGACTTCAGTGTGGGGTACACTAGTCCTTTCCAGGCAGCAGCACCAGACTAGTCTTTCGGCAATATTGATTTATGTTATTTTTCTACTCAGAAATCTTCAGTTCTTTATTTTCTACCTAGGGAGTAAGGTCTGAACTTTTCAAGTTGGTGTTCAGTCTTTCAGCGTCTCACCCTTTCAGGGTTATCTCCCACCATTCACCACCCTAAAAGTACTCTGGGGAGAAGAGGAAAGCAAACCTAACTTGCACTTTAGTGGGGGCGGGAAGTGATTATCTGCAGTTGGTATTCATGGGATGTTAGAATTGGAAGTACCCCTGGGAGTGTGCTGGTAAATGTTTAACAACCAGTTCTCTTAAAAATTGATAAGTAGAAGCATGTATAGAATGGTTTTACATATATAGACAAATTTGTGTCTAATGGTAGCCTTCTCTAGGTGGGATAGAGGGAAGAAAAAAGGGGAGGGAAAGAAAGTTACATGATAATTTTATTACATATTTAAAAGGAAGAGCAAGTTGTACATAATAGACTTACAGTTTCATGTACAATCATCTTTTATTCTGTTCTGCTATGTTATGGAAATGTTTGTTTTATTTCTTAATTTCAGAATAAAATAAATTTAAAATAAAGAAAAAAGAACAGTGCCTGAAATATAGTAGGTGCTTAATAAATGTCTATTGAGGAAAAAAACTTCATTCTCTTGTGGGGGGGTGGGGCATGGAATGTACCCATGAAATACTTTTAAATTTAATCTGAATTATAAACCTTTTCTCCACCAATTTCTTAAGTTTAGACAATCAACAACAAAAAAACCCCAACAAGCCATGATTTGTGGCATTTTCAAATTTCTGAGGTGTAAATGCTCCCTGTGAAAATTTAATAATCAGTTGAGGTGATTTGAGCCATTGTACAAAACTTGGCACCAGAGAAGTCAAATGACTTCAAGTCAACAATAATCAACGAGTATTTTAATTAAATACCTGCTATGTGCCAGGTCCTGTGTTAAGTGCTTAGGACACAAAGAAAGGCAAAAATAGTCCTTGTCTCACAAAGAGTCCCCAGTCTAATGGGGGAGACAATATTCAACCACTTACACCAACAAGATATATGCAGGTTGAATTGAAAATAATCTCAGTGGGAATTCAATAAGATTAAGGGGAATCAGGAAAGACTTCTTGCAAAAGGTGGGCTTTTAGCTGGAACCTGAAGGAAGCCAGGAGACAAGATAAGTAAAAAGAGCCTTCCAGGCTTGTAAAAAGGCTGAGAGATGCAGTATCTTGGAAGAACAAGGAAGCCAGTGTCACTGGATTATCGAGAAGATGGAGGGGTTTGTGCAAGAAGCCTGGAACGGTGGGAAGGGGTCAGGTTATGAAGAACTTTAAAATCAAACCAAAGGGTTTTACATTTGGCCCTGGAGATAATAGGGAGCGAGTGGAATTTATTGAATTGAATTTATTATTGAATACATGGGAATTTATTAAATTGATAGAATCGAATATCACTTCTAATTGACATTGTCAGACTTGGGCTTTAGGAAAGTAAATTTGACAGCTGAGGAGAGGAGGGACTGAAATGAAGAGAGATCTGAGGCAGGGAGATCAAGCATTTGAATATTGTAATAGTTAAGGCATGAGGGGCCGTATCAGGGTGGTGGCAGTGTCAGAGGACAGAAGGGGGCTTACACAAGAGATCTTACAAAGGTAGAATCAACAGGACTTGCCAACAGATTGATTAGGGGGGATTAAAGAGAATTAGGAGTCAAGGCTGGGTGGCAAACCTGAATTAATGGAAGGGGATGGTTCCCTAGACCGTAATAGGGAAATTAGGAAGTGGGGTGGGTTTGTAAGGAAAGAGAATTACTTTGGGAGCAATGAATGATGTTCTTCTGTGTTCTTCCCTCTCACTTTCCCCCAACTGACCCCATTCAAGTCCATGTCTTTAATGGCCCTAGAGCCTTGGATCAAGAGTCAGAAGATCTAGGTTCTAGTACCAACTGCATCACTAATTTTTAGTACAAGTCACTTGACATCTCTGGGTCTCAGTTTCCTTATTGTAAAAGAAGGGGGATTGCAAGATCTTCTGATTTGTACCAGGATCCACCGCTATTTGATGATGCATCAGGGAACAGCAATGAGATTTCCCCGTCTCCTGTCTTCTATCTACACAGAACTCCTAATAACATGAGAAACTGTAAATAAGTGCATCTGGCCTTGGAATTTTTCTTTCTCTCTCCCACCCGCACATCCCCCATCGCTAATTTAGAAGCAGGGCAGTGGCTGAAGGACATTCATACTGTAGGAATTATTTAAAAAGAGCCTCTTAAAGATAAACTAGGGTTGAGAGAAGAGAAATAGGTCAAAAGGGCTGGGTAAGAGGAATTCCTATGTGCGCGGACAGCCCTGCTCAGGAATGGTTGCTACCAACAAGACAAGGAGAAAAATAATAACAGCTAACACATACGTACACTTAAGCGCTTCCAAAGCCCTGTAAATCACCTGGCCAATCTTGAAGTGCCATGTAAATGTGGCCAAATGATATTGTTGTTTTGTATTAGTATTTTTATTATCTGTGTGGTGATTAAAAAAAAAATCTTCCCCTTTGCAGTGTGTCATAGCTCTGAGATCTCAAGGGCTTTTTTTTTCACCTTTGTTGCTAAAAACTGCAGTAAAAGACAGAGAGGTTTTAATAATAACACATATTTATATAGCACTCTAAAGTTCACTCTAAAGAGCTTTCTTCACCAGGAGCCTCTGGGACAGCTAGCACAAGTATAATTATTCCCCTTTTTACAATAGAGAAAGCTCAGGCTGAGAGGATGACTCATCTGGGCTCACACAGCTAGCCAGTAGCTGAGGCCAGTTTCCAACCCAGGTCTCCTGACTCCAGGCCCCTTGTATTTTCCATGAATCCAGGCTTCCCCTGAAAGTTTGGAAAGAAAGCTTTTCCTTGTTTTGCTGGAGAGATTGATCCCAAACATAAAGAATTCAAACCTTGGAACCAGGAGAACTAAGACAATATAAATGAAAGCAACACTGAGACATCTGAATTCTGATTACTCGCAGTGTCTTCCCCAGTGCCAGATAAGCCATGAGACAGATACACTTCTCTTTACTGGTAAGGAGAGAGCAGACAAGCATCTCTGTGATCAGTGATCAGTCACAATCACCTTGTTGGTGTGTTTGAATGCTTTTCCTTTGGAATAAGGAGAACTCTATAGAAAGGGCATGGTTTTGGGGGGAAATGATATTGATGTGAAATGCAAAAGGCACCAATTACCACGTTTTAAAGGCAGATCAATATAAGATGGCTCTGTGTTATTTTTGAGTCATGTCTGACTTTTCATGACTCCATTTAGGGTTTTCTTGGCAAAGATACTAAAGGGGTTTGCCATTTCCTTCTCCAACTCATTTTACAGATGAGAAAACAAGGCAAACAGGGTTAAATGACTTGCCCAGGGTCACACAATTAGTAAGTATCTGAGGCCCAAATTTGAACATAGGACTTGTGACTCCAGGTCTAGCATTCCATCCACTGTGCCACCTAGCTGTCTGATGCTGTGCTAAGAGAGGTTTAAAAAAAGTTGATAACTGGGGAAAGGAAGTACTGAGTTATGCCCACTCCTGACACCAATTTGAATTAGTGCTATTTCTGCATATTTATGGAATTTTCTTTTTAAATGAAAAGAAGAATTAGTTAGATTCCTATATGTAGTGGCAAATGCCTCTTGACATAAGTAATTCTGTAAGAAGATTAACATTCACACCAGGGAGGGGAGAAGGAGAGAGAGCCTGTGATACAAAACTTGCATAACCAAGTTGGATTTATTGGAGGATCAATAATTGACTACAGTTGACCAAGGATTCAGAAGGGCTGGTGGGTCTGCTTGTCTTAAATATCCTCCCCTCCTTCCTTCCCCCTGCCCCACAAACCATTCTCCACTCAACCACTAATGTCCCCCTTACTAAGTAAACTCCAGGGACAGCCTATCACCTCCAGGAACAAATGCAAAATACACTGGCATTCAAAGCCTTTTCTAACCTTGCTCCCTCCTGCTTTTTCAGTCTTCTTTTACCTTACTACCCTATACATACTCCTCCATCCAGTGACACTGGCCTCCTGACTCATGAGCAAGATACTGTATCTTGACCTGTAGATTTTGTCAGGCCATCTCCCATGCCTGAAATGATCTCCTTCCTCCACTCTGACTACTGACCTCCCTGGCTTCCTTTAAGTCCCAGTTAAAATTTCACCTTCTATGGGAAGCCTGTTCCAACCCCTCCTAATTCTAGTGCCTTCTCTCTGTCAATGACTCCCTTAGTGGTTGTCCTTCATTCTCAAAGAGGACAAAAATGACATCATGTTGGAGTCAAGGCACAATGTGTCCAACTGTGGCTGGTCAGACCAATTGGAGATTCCTCCTACTACAGATTGGGCACAAAGAGTCCCTAGGAACATTTGGAGATGAGTCTAAATTTGCACATCGCACATTTCTTTTGAGCTACTGTAATTCTGCTTTTCTCATAGAGCACAGCGCCTTCTTTGAGCACGGTGGGCATGCCATGCTGGGTGGTCTGTGCCATTTTCTCCCATGTCTCACAATCGACTCCAAAATAACCTATATATAGTATGCTTTGTCTATATTTGTTTGCATGTTGTTTCCTCTACAAGATTTTGAACTCCTTGAGGGCAGGGACTGTCTTTTGATTCTTTTTGTATCCTCAGAACATTACCTGGAGCAGAATAGGGGCTTGACAAATGTTGATTGATTAAAACAAGGAGGCTGAAAGTCTCTAGGTCTCTGTCCAGCACCATTGTGTATCTGGAGAGAGGGGCAAGTGCTAAGGAAGGGGTAGCAGCTTCCAAAGATGACCTCTCAACTTTCTTCTTTGGTGTAGAAAAAGTTCTATCTCTGCATATGCTGGTTAGTTTTCTTTATTTCTCAGGGGCTATAGAACAGGGATTGGGGGGAAAGTAAGGTGTTATTACCTAGATTTCCAGCTCCTAGATTTACACTATGGGAGCATTGAGCATTGTGACTGGTTAGGGGTGAGGGAAAAGAAGGGAAAGGGAAGGAGGAGGAGAGACATATTCTATGACTATCTTTGGGCCTGTTCTCATAGCGATAAGGGCCTACTCTTCATGGTCTTGCTTGAAATCTGGAAACATGCCAGAATACAAGGACCCCCTCCTCTGCATAGGGAGTTATGAGCTCACAGAGAACAAATGTGCCAAAGTTTGCTTATAGACTGAATTTTTTAAATAGAATTTTTATTGATGAATTTTGTTTTTATATCATTTAGATTTTTTTCATTTTTTTTTATCCTGAACTTAAACACCAAATAAAATGAGCATTTCCATATACAGTATGGAGCAGGAGATAATAGTGCATGAAACTGTGAATCTCTAGTATGTAGAGCATGCTTTTATATTTTTTAAATGTATCATAAATTCAGCATCAAAGTTGTCCTGTGTATCCTTGATTCCTTCTCATAGACTGAATTTCTGATGTTACCTTTAGCTCTTCTGAGACATTCTTCAGCCTCTAAAGAATGCTCTAGGTGTAAACAGGATAACATTCTCTCTAGGCTTTTTGGTCAGCATTTCCTATGTTAGGGTATTTTGTGTCTAGAAGATGAGTCCACTGGCAACTGAGAGAGCTGGAAGAGGCCTTAACACAGAGGGGGTAGTTCACAGTCAGAGAATTCAGTTCAATCCTGGGCATCCCATTTAAGGAAGGACACTGGTAAACTGAAGAATTTCTAGTAGTGGACAACTAGGATTGAACAGGGTTTTGATCATGCCATAGGTGGATCTGTTGAACTGGGGTTATTTAGTTTAGAAAATTGTTATTCCTTGTCTTTTGTTCTAGAAGAGGATCCAGGACCTTAGGAGGATGATGCCTTGATTTGCAAGTGAATTGGATTTAAGTGAGGCAGGACTGTGCAAAATCATCAGCCTCACTCTCTCCTCCAGTCATTGGAGTCCAGTGGCAAGACATAGGTCAAGATGACTGGAGGTGGCCTTGGATGTAGCAGGAGACTTTTGAAGCTAAGATCTTTCCCTAGAGAATAGAAGACTTGGAGGGACATGATACCTATCTTCAAGTATCTGAACAGCTTTTCTGTGGAAGGATTCACATTTTTTATGCTTGACCCCAAGGGTAGAATTAGGACCAATGAAAGGAAACTGCAGAGACATTTTGCTATTTGATGTAACAATCTGTGACAAATTGGCACTATCCAAAATTGGAATGAGCTTCCCTGGCTGGTGCTACATTTCTCCTCACTAGATATCTTCAGGTAAAGACTAGAGGACCACTTAATCTGGTATCACAGAGATGAGATTCTTGTTCACATATGAGTTGGATTGCCTCTTCCAACTGCTGCTTTGTGCCAAAAAGAATGCCATGCATGCTAGCTTGTGACAGATATGCCAATAGAGCA
The DNA here is from genome assembly GCA_028658325.1 of Potorous gilbertii. Lineage (NCBI taxonomy): Eukaryota > Metazoa > Chordata > Mammalia > Diprotodontia > Potoroidae > Potorous > Potorous gilbertii. The sequence continues at coordinate 511,435,387 of CM053771.1, forward strand.
GCAAGTAACTTTGTGAGAGCTGTCCTCTCTAGCAATAACTCAGAGTCTCCTGTAGAGCTACAGTAGGGAGCTTCAAGTAGGCTAAAGTTTAGAGAAATGATTCTGGGATCTCTATTATAGGAACCATGGGACTTGATGAGGGCTCATTCATGGAATCCTAGTCATATCTTAGAAGATGCTGTGTTTAAATCTCTCACTTTACAAATGAGGAAAATGAAGTCAGAGCAGGTTAAGTTCAATCTTACTTTCTATCAAGCACTCTTTCTACCACACAACTCTGGAATTTCTGAGGGGTTTGTCTTCCCTCTCTCCACAAAACTTTCTTCTGTGATACTGTGAACTTCCTGCTTACAAATGGAAAGTTACTGTCAATATTTCAGGTGGTCAAGATGGCGGAGTAGAAAGACTCACCTATGCTAGGTCCGAACCCACAGCCCATAGATTTCCTGTAAAAAGAACTCCTGACAAAGTCTGGAACAGTGGAAGCCGCGCAGCAACACAGTGAAGGAGATTTCCGTTGCAGAG
>CM053771.1:511436411-511540710 GCA_028658325.1 Potorous gilbertii
GGGGCAGGGCCGCCTCTCAGGCTCAGTTCCCTCAGGGGGTTTATGCATAGATCTCTTGCAATGGAGCCTCGGCGGAACCCCTACCCACCCCAGGAGTCTCTGGTGGAAAGGGACAAGGTCAAATGAGAGAATAGAATAAATGGAGGACAGAATAGAATGGTGGAAATATAGTTAGTCTTTCTCAACATGACTTTTATGGAACTCTTTTGCATAACTACACATGTATAACCTATATTGAATTGCTTACCTTCTCAGTGGGGATGGGTAGGGAGGGAACAAGGGAGAGAAGTTAGAACTCAAAGTTTTAGGAACAAATGTTGAGAATTATTTTTACATTCAACTGGCAAATAAGAAATACAGGTATGGGATATAGAAATCTATCTTGCCCTACAAGAAAATACAGGAGATGGGGATAAGGGAAGGGAGGAGTGTGATGGAGGGGAGTGCAGATTTGAGGAAGAGGTAATCAGAATGCATGGTGTGTTGGGGTGGGAGGAGGGGAGACATGGGGAGAAAATTTGGAACTCAAAATCTTGTGGAAATGAATGTTGAAAACTAAAAATAAATAAATTTTAAAAAGAATTTTAAGAAATTATCCAACATACACAAACACACACACACACACACACGCGCGCGCGCGCGCGAAGAATGTAAAACACCCCCCTCTTTGGTTTGGATTCTTCTTTCACAACATGACTAATGTGGAAATATGTTTAATATAATTGTACATGAAAACCTATGTCACATTGCTTGCTATCTTGGGGAGGGAGGGAAAAAAATCTGGAACTCAAAATCTTATAAAAGTGAATGTTGAAAACTAAACAAGAAAACCAAAACCAAAAAACCAACCATCTTTAAATTGCACTAAGGTTTCTGGGATACCCTCTATAAATGAGCTGTTATTATCTCCATGAGTGAGGGGCTTATTGCTGAAATCTCAAGGGAAGGGAATAAGTATTTATATGGTGTTTACTATGTGCCAGAGATAGAAAAAATTTCGCGTAACAACTCGATGACGTAAGTGGAGGAGGTAGGTTCAATTGAGAAAACTGAGACAGAGGTTGAGTGACGAGCCCAGGGTCAAACATCCAGGAAAGTGAGGCTATATTTGAACGTAGATTTTCCTGATTCCAGACCCAGTGTTCTATCCACTGTGACACACAGCCTATGAGTCCCCTGCACAGTATTTGTGGGAGGGCACCGATGGGCACTAGAAAGGCCAGGTCTCAGAGGCAGTGAGGATCTACATCGATGGGAGTGCTGATACACAGAAGCATCAAATAATTAAGAATTCCTGAGGTATCATTTCTCGTTTCCACCACCAAGCATTGCTGCATCTTATTCTTTAGGGCGAATGTATTTGTTTTGCTAAGAGGTAAAGTGACATGTTGCAGGGAGGGTTTTTACAAGTAAACAAACTGCCTGGGGAGTTTTCCCAGTTCCCCTCATGTTCATTCATCATTGTCAGTGCAGTGGTGTGCCCAGGACCAGTTGGCAGCCGGGCATGAAGAGACACCTCTATGGGTAGAGTATTTACTCGTCACCTCTCCTCAAACTTAATGAGATCCCAGGTGACCAGTGCAGATCCAGGATCCTCCGGGCTTCTGAAAGGCAGCAGCACATGAGCTTATTGAGGAGATGTGTGGTCCACTGATTTCATTGCAACACTGCAGGCTGGCTGAAGCCTTGATGACCCAGAGGGCAAGCCTTCCACATGAGATTCCCCAGCAAGGACTCCAGAATGTTGGCTGGATCCTTCGTGGAGGGTCTCCAGAAGGGCCCAGACAAAAATCCCCCAGAATGGGATGTAGCTGGTGGTGATTTGAGCCTTAACATGACTCTCCCTCTATCTCTGCCTCTTGGAATACCTATTCAAGGCTCAGCTCAGGCCCCATCTCCTATAAATGATTTTTTTTCTGTCTGCCTCTAATTGTTGGGGCTTCTCTTTCCCCCATGACTTTGACTTTTCTCTATTTACTGATATGCGTACTTGTTGATATTCCACAATAGAAGGTAAGCTCCTTGTGGAGAGGAAAAATGTCCTTTTTGCTTTTGTATCTCCAGTGCTTAGCTGAATCCCTCAGCATGTTCTCTACTTAATAAATATTTGCTTCTTGAATGAATGAATGAATGAATGGGATATTTTAGGTTAGAGAGATCACTGCTGGCTGGGAAAGGGAAGGCTTCATGGAAGATATGGCACCTGGGCATGGCCTTGAAGTAAAAAGAATTCCAGCTGGCAGAGATTTTAGGCTGGTATATAAAAGCAAGAAGAAACACTCAGAGGCAGGAGAGGGCAGAACAAGGTGACAGGTTGGCCAGGAGTCAAATTTGGTTGGCATGCTGAGTACATAAAGGGGAATAGTGAGAGAGGGGTCCAAAAGTTAGGACAGAACCCGATTGTTGGGAATTGTTGAGGGACAGTGTAAGGAATATGTTTTATTCAGCAGACGGTGGAGAGTATGGCAATGATATGACTGTAACTGTGCATTGGAAAGATTACTTAAGAAATATGTAAAACATATTGGAGGAAGAGGAGAGACCAGAAGCTGGAAGGCCAGTTAGGAGGCTCTTGCAGTAGTCTGGGTGAGAGATGATGAGAGGCTGAATCAGAGTAGAGGCATTGTGAGCAGAAAGGAATGAATTGAGAGCTAAGGGCAGGACTTAGAACTTCTTGGATGCAGAGAGTGAAGAGGGAACCAAAAATGATGTGAAGATGTTGAGGTGGAATGACTGGGAAAATGTGAACTATAAATAGAAATAGAGAAATAATAGGAAAGGAACCTTGCTACCAGACCCTACTCCAGCAGATTGGTTCAATTAAATTAAATTCAACACGCATTTATTAAGGGGTGATTATGAATTCCCAACCTGTGTCAGAACCTTATTCAGTTGTGTGACTCTGGGCAAATCATGTAACCTTCTCAGCCTCAGTTTCCTCATCTGTAAAATGGCATAATATAATAATACCTAAGTCCTAGGCTTGTTGCAAGGATCTAATAATGTAAAAGTGCTTAGCAAATCTTAAATTTCTACATATTAGTATTTTACAAAAGAGCAAATGGAGCAGACTCTTGGGGCGTGTCCAATGGCAGCCAGAGCTAGGATTTGGGCTTGGGTCATCAAATCCTGTGTTTAGTTGTATTACTCATATTACTAGGTATTTTATTTAGTTCTCCAAGACTCAATTACCTCATCAGTAAGATGGGAGAAAATAAATATTTATACTACCTACCTTAGAACATTGGCATGAGGATCTAACACCCTTTGTGACTCAAGAAGAATTCTTTGAATGAAAGCTTGATCACTACCAGGGGCCCAGGGAGTCACTGCAGAGCAGCATCCATCAAGCAGAAAACTTGCTGGCCTGTCAGAGCTTTCTCAAGATTTATTATCTTCTTTTCTGTCTCATACTTTAAATGAAATGGATGTCCAGTATAGCTAGCATGTTCTGTTGGCCGTTTTTAATTCCTTCCTTTCCCAGCGCTTGTGCCCTGTTCGGTAAATGCCAGGGGACCAGGTTATTCTAATTTATTCTAAGGTTATTCCAGGTTCTTCTAATTTATTTAAGCAAGGACAGCTCCTTGGGTAATACTGATAAATGCTAGGCCTCAGGTGCACAGATCAAGGTGAGGGGACACGAGTCAAGGAATGACCATCCATCAGGATTGCTGTCATCTGATGTGAATGGCTGCAAATCAAAACCAACCTGATGGAAAATGGAAAAGGTTAATAATTTAAAATATGTTTACTGAAACATTCAGGTAGCAGAAGAGATGAACTCATCACCTTGAATTGGCATTGATAACAAATGGCATTGCTGTACCCCAGCCACATTTCATTAGGAAATGTTCAGGGATCTCATTAGATCTTGTTTCCCTTTCCTCATTTATTCTTCCCTTCCTCCTTTTCCTCTCAACATCTCTCCCTAACTTCTATATTCAATTTAACAAATATTTACTAAATAGCTACTGTATGTGGGGTCATTATAAGGGATATGAGAAGCGCAGAGACACACACATACACTTATAGATGTTCTTTCCACATATATTTATATCATATATGTGTACATGTATGATTGAGTTGAATAGGATATATATATAGAATGTGTGTGTGTATACACATAAACATATACGCAGCTAAGTGGTAGAGTGGTTGGAGCATTGGACTTGAGAGGAAATTCTGAATTCAAATCTTGCTTCAGGCCCTTACAAGCTGTGTGACTCTGGGCAACTCACTTAACCCTCTCTACCTCAGATTTCTCATCTGTAAAATGGGATAATATTAGCGCCCATTTGGAGGATGGTTGTGATAATCACAAATGAAATATTTGTAAAATATTTTATAAACCTTGGTGTTCTATCTAAATGCTGCCTACTATTATTGCAGCAACGAATAATGGCAAGTCCTGTTTTAATAATAAAGGTCTTTGCCTTAAGGCATTTATACGCAATATGATACAAAAAACTTTTAGTAATTACTTGTTATGTGTAGGGTACCGTGCTAGACTCTGAGGTTACAAAGGCAAAATGAAAAAGACCTTGCCCTCAAGAAGCTTGTATTACGCTGGGAGAAACAGAACAACACATGGATGGCAATTTGAGATAGGAGAGGACCCTAACCCCTGCGGGGATCAGAAAGCGTTCCCCTAGGTGGTAGCCCCTGAGTTGAGCTTTGAAGAGATGCTAAGAGACAGACACAGAGGGAATGCTGAGTTTGGGGGACCCCATGTGGACCACCTGGGTTAGAATTTGGAACACATGAAGGGAAGTCATGTGAAATAAACCAGGAAAGGTAGACTGGAGCCAGAGTATGAAGGACTTTATTTATATGAAGGACGAATTTCCATTACCCCATACTTTTTTGTAGATTTCATGCCATCTATGCTTTATCCAAGGTGGAGAGTGAGTAAGAAACATTGCATATAGCATCAAATTTTTTTGATATATGAATTGATCTTGCTGTACTTTTCTCCCTCTCTTTTCACAGAAGCAGTAAATTTGAGATTTGGAAGGTTCTTCATTGTTCATCCAGTCCAAAATGAATCACCAATATTATATATCGGCAAGTACTCATCTAGCCTCTGCTTGAAGACTTCCAAGGTAGGAAAGCCCTCCTACCTCTCCAGGTTGCCCATTATACTTTTGAATGACTCTAAGTAAGGTTTAATTGTTGGGAACTTTAATTTACCCCTTTCAGACTTACAAAGACCTAAGAAAAGAACAAACAAGAAAATTAAGGACCTAAATATAATTTTAGAAAAGTTGGATATGAAAAATTTGGTGACTTCTAAATGAAAATTATAAAGAGTATTATATTTGAATTTATAGGTTCTTTCAAGAAAAGATATCAACTCTTTACCGTCTCTATCACTGTACATTATTTTATCCAGCATGGTACAGGATATAGAGCATTGGTCTTAGCATCAGATAGAGCTGGGTTCTCAATTCAACACTTATAATATGTGTCCCTGGGAAAGTTACCTCAGCATTTTTTAACTTCAGTTTTACTTGTTAATTAAAGTATATAGAAACACAATTTTTACTTTAAAGACTACTTTAACTGTGTCCAAAAATTTGAATATGTTGTCTCATTGTTGCCATTTCAGTTGATGAAATTATTTATTGTGTCTATCATTTGTCTCTAAGTATACATTCTTTATAATTATAGTAATCTCCACTTAAATCTAATTCTTCAAATACTCATTGATTACAACTCTTATTGTCAGGAAATGATGTGTTTGATATCTATGCCTTTTTCCATTTGCTTAAAGATTTTTATACCTTAGTCCATAATTATCTTTAAGATATCATGCAAAACTAAAAACAATATGTTTAGTTATATATGTCCAACATTCTGGTTTTGTTTTGAACTGGATTATTTTTTACATTTGACATATCCAATTTCATCTGAACTTAAGTTCAGAATATATATAATATATACACAAATATGTATAAATATATGTGTGTATCTCTATACATGTATGTATGTACCATATATGCCTTGAGGATCCTTTTCTTAATTCCTACTCTCACTGAAAAGAGGAGTTCCCTGAGCTAGACTGGTGACTTCTCCCCATCTTGAGTTCCAGGGAATACGTCTGATAGCTCAGGAGTGATTCCCTAAGGCCATTGTCTCAAGACCATATCACTGTACTTCTACCCCAAATTATTAATTGAGGATCATCTAGTCAGCCAGCTTTAAGTAGCTTCTAGAAAGGAGTGTTTACTAAGGTCATGCAGTAAGGCAGCTGGTACAAAATATGTTTTCCAAAGGATGTACAGGGTCCAGAGGTGAATGGATTCAAATTAAGTGAACATGTGGTAAAGGGCTAACTCATAGTTGCTGGCTGCTGGAAATCTTTTTTTCCTATTCATAGGATGCTCAAAAAGTTACCCTTAGACATGATGTAATCTCTTTGTTGGGCTCCTTATAGAACCTTGAGTACAGTTTGTCCTTGGTTCTGATGATGCATATATTGCCGTCAGCTGACTTGGGAATATCTAAGGACACTGATGAGAAGATAGGAGTCATGACTGTCCTAGGGCAAGATGCTGGCCCGTCAATGGGAAAATTAAGTGTTCTCCATTCCCTTTGAAGAAGCAAAGTGTTCTCTGGTCAAAGAGGGTGGTAGGGAAATAAGACCTTGCCTTTGTCTCAGATGGTTCCTTCTCAGTGATGTTTGATAGAGTCAGACACTCCAATTTCTGGAAAATAGATCCCCTCTAGATTTGATTGATAATGTATAGATGTTCCTTGGAGATATGACCAAATTTTCTGGCCATTAGAAATGACTTGTCCGTAATTACTTCAATTCAACTAATTGTGTTAAAAGACTTTTCACATTTAGTCTAAATTCTTAATTGATTGAGATATGTTCTCACCTAGCTATGGTATTGGAGTTAAGATAGCGTGGTCCCACCTCTACCCTTACACAGAGAGTAAAAATATATGTGTGTGTATATATATATATATATATATATGTATATATAGATATATATACATACAGATAGATATAAAACACAATATCTATGTAATAGATTTTAAGGTATTTGTTATGGATCACTGAAGACAGAAGCCACGAGATATAATTGCTGGTGAGGGATTCAGGGCAACACAATTTGTGTAAATTAAATCTAGACTATTTCTGGGAACATAATTTCATGAATAAAGATGATCCTGCATCTCTGAACTATGTATTTTAAAATTAATATTTCTCAATAGTCCTTGTCAGAATGAGTGGCAGTACAATGCATACTAAACATTTTATTGAATTATATTTGGTTTAATTCTGAGGTTTTTTTTTAAAGCATCATAGATTTTAATTTCATCATGTCCAAAAAGCATTAATTAGTTGGATCATGATGAAAAAATGAAATTGACAATTTGATTTTATTTGGTTAAAGGGTATTTTGTATTTGTAATTATTCAATGGAGTCTATTTTAGAGTTTTTAAGAAACTGGGCTTCTGCAATTAGAAGCTCTGTTTTCCTGAACTTTTTAATTTCTGTTTCTTATGTTGCAAAGTAGTGTGGCATAGTGGAGAGAGCACTGGTCTGTCAGCTGGAAGATCTGTCTCATCCTGGCTGTGGGACCCATGGCCAAATGTTTTAGGCAGCTCTCTAAGACTGTAATTGTTAAGAACTCATTGAGCTACTTTGGTGGAGGGGGCTTTCCTTTACCAGAAATGACCTATACCAGTTGAAGCCTGGTTCTAGCCCCTTTCCCTGTATGTCTGAGCCTGTCCTTCCCTTTCTGAGCCTTCTTTTTATAATTTCTTCTGTATTTAATTCTTACCAGATTGGGGGAAAGGGAAGTCATTTGCTATTTTGATTCCTTGATTTCTGAATCGTTTTAGTCCTACCAAGAAGTCATTGCTCTGATGAAGGAGGTAAGGGAGGGTTCATATCATATTAACTACCTACTATGTGCCAGACCCTGTGCTAAGTATCTTGCAACTATGATCTCATTCGATACTTATAACAAGCCTGGGAATGTGGGTGGAGAGAGTGCTACTATGGTCTCCATTTACAGTTGAGGAAACTGAGGAAGACAGAGGTCAAGTAACTTGCTTCAAGTCACATGACTACTATATGTCTGAGGTCAAATTTAAACTCTAACATTTTGACCCCAGGGCTGAAAGAAAATCAGATTCAGGTTAGGCTTCAAAATCAAATTTATCCCTTTCTGTTATACAGCATTCACATCTGGACACAGAGAGTGCCGTCAAAATACTACTTCTTGCAAAGTCAGTTATGAAGCTTTTTCTACGTGCTAGGCACTGTGCTATATACTGGGAATGAAACAAAAGGCAAAATCATTCCCTGTCCCTAAGGCCTAATGGTGGAAACAAAATGCAGATAGATAAAACTTCATTTTATTGTGCTTTGCTTTATTGTGTTTTATAGATGTGGGTTTTAAATTTTTTTTTTTTTACAAATTGAGGCAGCCCTGTATGGAACAAGTCTATCATTTTCCCATCATCATGTGCTCACATCATGTCTCTGTGTCACATGTCAGTAATTCTTACAATATTTCAAACTTTATTATTATTTTTATGTGTTACGGTGATCTGTGATCAGTGATCTTTGATGTTATTATTTTTTGGGTCACCACAAACCACATCCATATAAGATGGCAAACTTGATCCACGTTGCATGTATTCTGACAGTTCCACTGATTAGCTGCTCCCCATCTCTCTCCCTCTCCTCTGCACTCCCTATTCCCTGAGACACAAGAACATTGAAGAATATCACATAAACTTAGTTGATAAAGTAGCAGGAGGGTTTGAGAGGATTAATTCCAATTCCGAAAGTTCTGCTGTGGGTAAAATACTATTGGACAGTATCACATGACACAGAGAAATCTTTTGTGAAAGGAAGAGTCAGTGAGGCAAGCTTCATTTTGTCTTATTTTAAGAAACTTTCATAGCCACCCAGACTTGAGCAAACACCACCCTGTGCGGTCAGCAGCCATTGACCTTGAGGGAAGACCCCCTCTCAGCAAAAAGATATGACTCAATGAAGGCTCAGAGGATGGCTAGCATTTTTAGCAATAAAGTAGTTTTCAGTTACGGTGTATACATTGTATTTTTAGAAATTGTACTATTACACACTTAATAGACTACAGTATTAGTGTACACATAACTTTTATATGCACTGGGTAACCAAAAAAATGTGTGTGGCTTGCTTTATTGTGATATTTGTTGTATTGAGGGACTCTGGAATCAAACCTGTAGTATCTTCAAGGTGTGTCTGCACAACTCTAAATCAATACTTTGCTAACATTTGTTAACCCTTTTTCCATCTCCTAAGGGATTTCTCCAATGCCTCATTGTGGCAAGGAGACATTGACTTCTTTGCAGCTATGTCAGTGGAATGTAAACCTGGCAGGTCCAGGCTGGGAAAGATGGGCCCCTTCGGTGGATTGTATGTATGCTTGTGGTCTGAGGACCAGCCTAGCTATGGACAGAAGAGGCTCATTGCTAGACTGGTTGTAGGGTAAATGGAACTCCAGGTGAAGAAGGTCCCTCCACTTATAGGAATCAGCATGTCTGCAATTTAGAGTCTCAGAGACTGTCCTAGGCAGGACTTCTTAAACTTTTTCCTCGCAGGATCTGGCATTGCATGGCCTGAGGGCTGTGTGTTCAGAACCAAGGCTGCCCATACAACATAGGCAAGCATTGCCAGAAATACCTCAGATTCATCACATGTTTGATTTTTAATTAATATTTGGTCATTGTGGGTTCAGGAAACTTTTACTGTTGCCAAATTTTTCTTGATCCCCAGATGGGGTTAACCAACCCACAGTTTAAGAAGCACTATACCTAGACCCAGGGTCACCAAGCCAGTATGTGTCAGGCCTTAATTCAAAGTCTTCCAGGCTTTACCCACTAGGTTACATTGCTTCTGCTATGACTTTAGAAAAAACAACAACTGTGTTTCAAGATTTGTATACTAACATAATTTGTAATTGCAAAAATGAAACAAACAAAAAAAAACTTGAAGCAACCCAAAATGTCTAACAAGAGCAGACTGGTTATGTAAACTGTAATATGTTAGGATGATCACTCCAACCACTCCAGTGTCTTTGCCATGAAAACCCCAAATAGGGTCAAGAAGAGTGAGATACAATTGAAATAACTGAACAACAGAAGTGTGATTGAATATGATAATAGAATTAAGACCAGACAAAGCAACTGGGGAAAGTCTTTATGAAAGTAATTAAAGAAAAAAAGCAAACTAGTACAGTGAATAGATAGATGTAAGAGAATAATTGGACGAAGAATCCTAATCAAGACTTTGGGGGAGACACTGAACAATGGTTCAATACTGGAATAGTTTGGCTATTTCTTTTCCCAGTTCATTTTTATAGATAATGAAACGAAGACAAACAGGGCTAAGTGACTTGTCCAGAGTTCCATAGCCAGTAAGTATCTGAGGCTAGATTTGAACTAAGGTCTTCCTGACTCCAGGCTCAGCACTCCATCCACTGAGCAACCTACCTTCCCTGTAACAACAAACCTCTCAATGCACTGTGCCTGATGGTAGCTCTTTTCTGCCTTAATAGATGATAGGATCATCAACTTGGGAGGAAGGAAAGAGATGAGCATTCATTAAGTGCCTCACATGTGCCAGGAATTGTGATAAGCACTTTACAAATATTATTTCCTTTGATCCTGGTAACAAACTGAAAGGTAAAAGTCAACACTCTGTGGTTGAGAACCCCATTCATTACAAGTGAGGAGACTCGGGCTCAGAGGTAAAACAGGCAGCCCAGGGTGGCATGGGTAGTAAGTGACTGAGCAGCTAATTGAACGGAGGTCATAGGAATTGCCTGGGGCACATAAAAGCTAAACTATTGACCACACAGCAGCCAGGGGCCTAGAGACAGTACTGGGTATGCAGTAAGAAAGTCAGTCAGTTCATAAGCGACTTTTGCACAGCCCAGTCTCACTTAAATCCAATTCACTTGCAAGTCATGACATTACCTTCTAGATGTTTGGGTTCTCTTTCAGAAGTAAGGGCCACCACCACCAACCTCAGTGTTTAAGCACTTACCGAGTGCTAGGTACTCTGCTAATAAGACCTGGAAATACAAAGAAAGAAATGGTGAGATATTCACCTTTTTGTTGGGAGATCTAACATGTCTGTGTAACCAGTTTAAAAAAAAAAAACAACCAACCAGTACCAGAGTTACCCTGGAACAAGAACAAGCTAGGAGAGGCACCCTTTGACTGAATCCAATGCATTAAGTAACACACCTGTTGTTTGCCTTTCTCTCAACTTGAACTTTCTCTAGACTTGCCAGTGTGCCCCTAATGTGAAACTCTAAGTTACTGCCAAGTCATTTCTTTAAAATTTCCTTAAAAAAAATCATTTGGCATACACTAGCCTTCCAATTTTTTGATGAGTCAGCTTATGGGATGTAATCACTGATATTGACTATGAACATATGACTTCTCTTGCCCAAAGATTCAAGGCATTTTATCAAAGTTAGTTATTCCTCTTGACCTGCCTAAAATCAGGGACACACTTTTATGGGCAGAGGCAGTAGAGGCTTACAAAGTATGATTTGGGAGGGCTCTGAAAGTCCCTCTTCAGCCTCCAAATAGCTCCCAAATTTGACAAAGATCCCCAAATTCCTACTGTTTGGATACAAGAGGCAGCTAGATATAGTGGACAGTGTGTCCTACTTGGATTCAGAAAGACATGGAATCACCTTTGACAGGTAATAAGTTGCAGATTGCAAAAAACCTTAGAGATTACCCATTCTAAATTCCTTAATTTATAGATAAGGAAACTGAAAGTCAGAAAGAAAGACTTCCCCGAAAAATTACTTCAGTAAATAGGAGAGCTAGGATTTGAACTGAGGACTTCAGGCTTTAATTCAGTTTAATTTCACCACATTGAAAAGAGAGGTTCTTTGGAACTCAAAATATTTTGAAAACAAATGTTTAAAAATATTTGTACATGTAACTAGGATAAAAGAAAATATTACATTACCAAAAAAATGAAAAGATTCATCACAAATCTCTAAAATAGATGGGACTTGTGTGGTAAATGTTAAACAAGTATTTATAGAGAGATTGGTTCCTTTGGGATAAGATATTTATCTCCTCAAAATACAGATGACTCTGTGTAGGGCCAAGGTAAGATTATGCCAATCATCGATAGTTTAGGGTGGATTAGTTCTTTGGGTCACTTTAGTTTGGGAATGATATTCAAGAGGGGAAGTTTTTATGGAGAGGAAAGGGAAGATCAAGCTCCGGATTATGGGATACTGCTAAGAAAAATCTGATTTTGCCCCGGGGATGGGGGTGGGGAGTGATGGAGTTAGCCTTGGCTACCTAAAAGGGAGAGAGGCAAGAGTATTGAAGGGGAAGAGTTTGGCTAATTGGTCAGCTCTACAGGTAAAAGGCAAGCAATTATCTATTACAAATGGAGAAATTGAAATACATAGACTCTTTCTCATGATTGCAAAATCACAATGAAGTCACAGAATCAGAAAATACAGAATTTTGGAAGGGACTTCAGTGGCCATTTATCCCAACTCAGCCAAATAAGGATTTCTCAGGATTACATTCCTGACAAATGGCCATCTAGCCTCAGTTTGAAGATTTGCAACGAGGAGAAAATCATTTCTGATTTTACCTTTGGACAACTCTAATGACTGTTGTTTTAAAATCAAGCTGAAAATTGTTTCTTTTCAACTTGTACCCACTATTTCTGGTTTTACCTTCTGGGGTCAAAAAGAATAAGTCAAAATCAATGAACAAAATATGTATTGTGCTTATCCCTCAGTCCATAGTTCCATCCTCTGACATTGGTTATAGGTACTCTTGTGGATTTTGTGTATGATGCCATCATCACAACTCACATTTACAAAGGGCCTGACTAGTTACAAAGCACTTTCTTCACAACAACCCTGCCAGATAGAGAAAGCACCTTTCAGCTGACGATTGCAAGGTTCAGAAAAGCTAAATTTTGTACAAATTCACACAGATAGCAATTATCTGAACCTTGTAGCTTCTCACATTGATATGGTGCTTTAAAACAAAGTATATCCTCCCTTTGATGTCTTTTATCTATATAACCTTGGGAAAATGACTTCCCTTCCCTGAGGCTACTTCCTCGGTAAGAGGTTGGGGTTGGACTAGACGATGTTTGCGGTCCCTTCTAGCTTGAAGGCTATGACATATGACACAGTAACCCATTGAGTTGGGGGTAGGTGTATTGTACCTATGGTAAAAAAGGTCTAACTGGGACTCAGACTTCCTGGTGTATTATGAAATAGACCTGAGTGAGGACAGCCCTCTGTAGTTCAGGTTTGATAATACCTTAAAATGAGACACTCATCGGTCAGGCAACAGTTAAGAAAAGGAGATTTATGTAGGAGAAGACTATTTAATAAAGAGAGGCATTAAGTACAGTGTGAGATTCATCTGAAGGAGGCTCATTTGTCTCTGAGTTGTTCATTGTGGTCTATCAGCCCAATCTCAGAGCCAGACTGAGGCCCTTGGGACTATTTTTACTATAGCAACCCAGAAGTCCTATCAGCTGCTAAGCCGTTAGTATCCTGAGCCGATTGTCTGGAGTTCATTCTTAATAACTTTTAAAGAAAAATCAACTCAACCTGCATGGAGAAGGGGCAGAGGGGAGAGGAAAGGAGGGGTTAGGTTGGATATTTCTTAACTAATATTATGGTTACGGAACTAGTGACTATCAAGGAAGCTTCAGCCTTCTCCCATTTGTAGTCTTAATATTTAAAAAATCATATTATTCAGTCAAAATAATATGATTGAGGCTGTCTGCTATGAAATTCACTTTATTTGGTCACAAATAGTTCTATGTGTGTATTTGGATAGATAAATATAGATGTACATACATGTATACATATATGGGGGGGATAGAGGACAGGGGGAGAGAGAGAGAGAGAGAGAGATGGGGGGGATAGAGGACAGGGGGAGAGAGAGAGAGAGAGAGAGAGAGAGAGAGAGAGAGAGAGAGAGAGAGAGAGAAAGAGAGAGAGGAAAGGAGAGCACCCCAGTTCACTGTCTTCCATCATGCCTTGGAAATTACTTCTCCTGTCATGAAATGTTCCATCAATTCATTCAATCTCCAGGATTGAGTCAATTAAAGCCTTTTGGCCTGATCAAGGACAGCTAAATTGGCTGTAAACCCAGAATGGGACTTAGAACTAATGAATAGAGAGGCAGCAGGGGGAAGGGGGGAAGGATCACTGGCTATTTTCCCAGTACAGCAAAGAAAGCTTGAAGAAGCCCAGAATGGTTGTTTCTGGAACACAACTAGAACACTGTAAAATAAGGAGGACGTTAAATAAGTTTCTAAGCCTTGTTGAAAGAGTTCCCTGGGAGAACACTGCTCATTTCAGCTCTGAGTGAAGTTTTCGTCATTATGCCTTGGGGCGTCTCTGCTTAGCCTCAGAGAAAGTATCCAATAGCAATGGCTAAATAGAGATCTAGGAAATGAAAAATAGCAGTTTTTCAGTGTGGGGTACAGAACACCTACCAAACTACCAGGCAGCTTACAACTGTTGTAGCTGGAGGGAGCCTGGGTAGCTCTTTGCCCAGGAATTTCAACAATGACTTGTCATAAATAACCACCAACCTTCCATGGAAAGGGTATAATCAGAAATCATATGCAACTAGCCTCAGGGTGGTATGCAGGGGCTAGATGATGTGGGTGGAAAGCAGTCAGATTTTCAATGTGACATAAATCAGGGGGCTATTTTTACATCCGGTCATATCTTGAGATACCCTTAAGACTTTTACCCTCACATTAAAGAATCATGTTCAAAGACTTTAAAGGTAACAACTCACTCATTGGAAGTGAAGGGGAAACATGAAATCTTTTCCCCCTACATGCCTTTATTATGTCCCACTTTGAATTATACTTCTCTGTGTTCGTGACAAACATACTCCCACTGCAGTGCTTCCTGAAAGCATGGACAGTGTCATTTTTTTGGTCTTTGCCCTCCCAATACCTAACTCAGTCATTAGTATATTGCTAGCACCTAATCAATGTTTCATGGCAGCCTTAGCTAAGTGGATGATATGGAATTCAAGGACTGCCATTGACACATACTGGCTGTGTGACTTTGAGTAAGTCATGCATGCATCCTCTCAGCGCCCCAGGCAATGCTCTAAGAGCACAAGCTGAAGAACAGGTACCAATATTCTTTGGCAGAAGGAGACTTTCAATACTGATGAAATCATGAACCTGGTCTAAAGAAATAAATGAACAATTACAATGTTTGTTGAATAAATAAATGTCCTTGGTGGCTCAGATGAGAAATGCCTTTGCTGAGCTGACGTGTCTTTTGGTACAACTCATTCACATGATGATGCCTAGATGATTATACCTAACAAAGAGAGACCCTAGTTATGGAAGTTTTGAAAACTGGCCAGTCATATGTGTGATGGATCAAGAGGATGGGAAGACACATATTTGCCAATAAATACCAAGTGAAATAGTCTTGCCTTTGAATTTCGATGTACTGATGCCACTGTCTTCTCACCAATGTGGGTACTCCTTCACAACCTATCCACACCTTCTTAAGCTATGGAGCTCTTTCCCATGTCCTATTGCAAATTTTCTAGAGAAGACCAAATCTAACATGCTAAGACATTTCCTTTAGATCTTTTGATCTTAAGAGTACACAGTTCTGACTTAGCGCTTGGGCTTTACTATCACCCTGTGATTGCTCCCCTGTTCTATTCATATGACTTCAATAATCGTTTCTGTGCAAATCTCCATTGGTAGTGTGCTTATCGATGAACCATGTTGCTGTTTAGTTGTTTTTCAGTCATATCCAACTCTTCTGGAGCCATTTGGGGTTTTCTTGGCAAAGATCTTTGAGTGGTTTGCTATTGCCTTCTCCAGCTCATTTTAGAGATGAAGAAACAGGTAAACAAGGTTAAGTGACTTGCATAGGGTCACATAGTTCATGTCATTGGCAAACTTGGAAATCAAGAAGATGAATCTTCTTGACTCCAGGCTGAGCACTGTATCTACTGTGACCTAATTGCCTCTCCATTGACCTATCCATACCCATTATGTCTCTCTACAGCTACACTCTTTTTGATCTATTAACATATTTTTTAATCAAACCAGTACCTACTATTGCTGCTTAATAGGGTAACACCTAGTGCCCCAGTGTTTTATTCACAATGACCATCATTATGAAGATAAAAACTCTTTTTCCTGGACATTTCTCCCCACATGTTTTGTTCCTATTGGGGTGAATGGGATCTTCAAGGAGGACTAGCACTTCTGGTTTTAGGACTTGCTGAGCCCCTTTCTGGGCTGCTTATCCATCTTTGGTGTCTACCTGGCACTCAACTTTCACTTGTGCCTCCAAGAACGTATAGAATGCCCAATACCACACCCTGTTAAACAAACTAGGCAACTCATTGGTGACTTAAGGGAGTATCTACCCCAATCATGTGAAGACTCCTCCTGGTGGAATGAGCAGATGGGAACAATTTGTTCCAATGGCCATGTAGGCAACTGAAGCAGGTGCTGTGGAAAGCTTAGAACTTGATCAGATATGGAAGATGCCACAGTCATCCACCACATCCTGGGCCATCCGTCTCCAGTTGTCTTGACTTTTGTCTTGCCACTGGACATCAACGACCAGAAGAGTGAGTGAGGCTGACAACTTGGGGAACTTTGCCAATTCACCAATGAGTCAAGACAACACCCTGTGATGTCACTGGTCCTCTTTAAAAACAAAGGACAAACAACAACATTGTTCCTATTATGATGTAAGCTCCTTGAAGGCAGGAGCTATCTCATCTCCAGTGCTTAGCCCAGTGCCTGCTCCATAGTGGCATTCAATAAGTGCTTGTGGAGCCATCCATTAACTGATTCCAAATCTGAAATTTAGTGATTCTATGGCTTACCCTTGAACAGTAGCAGAAAAGATAGGAAATGTAAGATCAGAAAAGGAGATAAGCAGGAATGTAGGAAGGGCAAGGCACAAAAATGAGCAGCCTGGTTGCTAGTTGGGTATCCATAAAAAAATTTAAAAATTTATAGAAGTCAATTTCAATCTCCTTCTTTGGACTATTTTCAATTTATCCTCTATATACTTTATATAGTTGTTTCACATTATCCCCCCCATTAGACTCTGAGTATCTCGAGGACAGAGACAGCCTTTTGTCTTCATTTATATCCCCAGCGCTTAGCACAATGGCTAGCATATACTGAGTGTTTAATAACAGTTTATTTTCTGATGGACTTTCGGCATGTAGACCCTTTATGAAATATTTATGGGAGGGCAATGACACAGGAAGACATGGGAAGACAGGTCATTCTCTGTACCATGAGAGGAAATCCCCACCTTACATGGATCAGTTGCACTATCCTCATTTGGTCTCTGTCAAAGTCCTGTGTGGTATAGACAGAAGAGGGATTGTTGCTTTCATTCTATCAAAAAAGGAACTGACACCCGCGATGGCAAATGGTTTGTGCAAGGTCACACTATA
The DNA here is from genome assembly GCA_028658325.1 of Potorous gilbertii. Classification (NCBI taxonomy): domain Eukaryota; kingdom Metazoa; phylum Chordata; class Mammalia; order Diprotodontia; family Potoroidae; genus Potorous; species Potorous gilbertii. Next base: position 511,453,924 of record CM053771.1, read on the forward strand.
GTAAAAGGGAAGTCTAAGATCCAAGATTCCTGTTTCTGAGCCCAGTGCTACTTTTGCTACATAATGCCACACAACACAGACAATTTTAAATAACCTTTTTAGGTTAAATAAACATCATTATGATGTTCTCAGTCCCCTTAATAAAGATAGGGGTCATCAGTTAAATACATAATAAGGTTTTAAACTGAAGGATCACTTCAGTATTCTATCAAATTACTGACCGCTAATGGGTTTTACCTTTTAATAGAATTTGCCCAAATATATAAAAGGAGTGGGAGCAAATAAAGGGAAAGTTTTTAGAATTTTAAGTTCGGAAAGACTGGTAATAAGGGAACTAACCAACTCCTGATGAGTACAGAATACTTCCTACAGTTCCACTATTGCTAATGAGATAGAGTATTAAGCTTGTATTCACGGAGACTCCTCCTTGTGCTCTTTCCTGTTAGGTATCTTTCTCTAATACTTATTTTTCATTAGAAAAAATGACTTATGCATTAAGTAAACTCATAATCATTCAAACAAATCATTGACTCCTCCAAAGTGACAAAAGCTTAGAGGTTTGGGATCTTCATACACTCAGATCATTTCAAAAGCTGTCAAAAATTAAATCATATAACTCTGTAGCTTTTTTTCTCCCCATTCTAAATCCATACATTTTAATGGAATTCTTGAATTTTAATGTCTTCTTAGTTCAATATTTTATGTACCATATTTTCTTTCAATATTCTTTCCCGCATCAGTTTTGAAAATAAAATCAAGAACAGTTTTTTTCTTATAATTCCACTTGGTTCACTGAGTTATTTTGTTTTTTTATTACCACAAGAAGATATTCTTTAAGGGGAAGATAGATGAACAAAGTTTAAATTAAAAGGTGATCCAGTTGCCAGGAAAGAAGTACATATGAAGTGCCTGTTATATGCCAACACCTTACAAATTAATATCTCATTTCATTCTTACAACAACCCTGGGAGGTAGGTGCTATTACTGTCTCAACATTATAGTTGAGGAAAGTGAGGCAGACAAAACTTATCTGAGAATAGATTTGGACTCAGGTTTTCTTCACTGTAAGGCCAGTACTCTATCCACTGTACCACCCAGTTCCCTAGAAATGAGAGATCTTGTGAGTATTCATTTCTATTTTCTTACCCAGTTCTTCTGTCTTCTATTTTTCTCTTACCTAATCTGCACTCTGATGATAGGAGGTATCATTCCTTCATTTCACCTCCAGCTCTAGAAGAAGATGCTTGAAGTAAGAGGTTAGGCTACAGCAATGACTGGTCCTGCTTCTCTGGGACCAAAGGGAGTCAACTTCTGACGTTAACTCAGCCAGAACCTTGAAAACAATGGACATATAAAACTCAAAGAACACTTTTCAATCCCTATGCAAATTACCTCATTCTCTTCTGTGGTTTGTTTCTCTATCATGTAAAATTGAAAATTTATTTTCATTCTCTTTTTAAGACTTAAGCTGGCATAGATTTAATATTCTCCCACTCTGTGTGGGTCTAAACTCTTTAGCCTTGTAACTTCACCCTTCACCTATGTAACTTGCCTAAAACTTAAGGCAAACTTTTGTCTTGTAATTGTATTGGTGTAGTTGTTTAGTGGATTAGTCATGAATGTCCAACTCTTCAGACCTGATTTAGGGTTTTCTGGGAAAATATACTAGAGTGGTTTGTCATTTGCCGTGCTCCAGCTCATTTTACAGGGGGGGAAACTGAGACAAACAGGGTTAATTTACTTGCCCAGGGTCACATAAGGTATTAAGAATCTGAGGCTGGTTTTGAACTTCTAACTCCGGGCCTGTCCATTCACTGGGCCACCCAGCTGCCATCTTGTAATTACCTCCATCCTTTACTCAGATAGCCTCTGACCATTGGAGTCTCAATTTTATTATTTTCATTTGTATCTCTGCTTTGTGGAGGCATTCACGATGGCATGTGTGCCTGAGTTTTGGATAGTGGACAATGCTCTCGTGCCTTCCCAGTCACCAATGGAGTGAAACAGGGCTGTGTGCTTGCTCCCATGCTTTTTAGGTTGATGTTTTCAGTCATGTTGTCAAATGCTTTCAATGAGGATGAACACAGCATCAAGTTCTTCAATTTGAAAAGGCTACAAGCCAAGACCAAAGTGGAGGGAGTGTTGGTACATGATTTTCTGTTTGCAGATGATTGTACACTCAATGCAGCTTCTGAAGCTGAGATGCAACAAAGTATGGATCAACTCTCTGTTACCTGTGCTAATTAACACCAAGAAAACACAGGGGCTCCATCAGTCACCACCAAACCATCCACATGTGGAACCATAGATTATAACAAAATAGAGACATTTTGAATGCTGTGAATAAGTTTGCTTACCTTGCTAGTGTACTTTCCAGGGATGTACACATTGACAATGAGGTTGATGCATGCATTAAGCTAGCCAGAGCTAGCTTAAGTGTTTGGGAGACTCCGAAGAAAGTTTGAGAGAGAAGAGGTATTAGACTGACTATCAAACTGAAGGTCTACAGAGCTCTTGTGCTGACCTCATTGTTGGATGCCTGTGAAACATGGACAGTCTACCAACGTCATGCCAGGGAACTGAATTCCTTCCATTTGAACTGTCTTAGGAAGATTCTGAAGATCACCTGGCAGGATAAGGTACCAGACACTGAAGTCCTTGCTTCAGCTGAACTGCCAAGTATTCAAACTATGCTTCAGAGAGCACAACTCCAATGGGCTGGCCATGTTGTTTGAATGCAAAATGTGTGCTTGCCAAAAGGACTATTTTATAGAGAGCTTACATGAGGCAGGCAATCACATGGTGGTCAGAAGAAGTGATACAAGGACACTCTCAAGGTCTCTCTCAAGAACTTTGGATTTGACTGTGCAACATAGGAGATATTGGCACAGGACTGCCTCAGCATGGCATGCCCACATAAGAAAAGGTACTATGCTCTATGAGCAAAGCAGAATTGAGATAGCACAAAGTAAACATAGAATGTGCAAATTTGGGATATTCAACCCAAAAATTCGTATGGATTATCTGTGCCCAACTTGTGTTAGAGCATTCCGAGCTCATGTTGGTCTGATCACCCACACTCAGACACACTGAAACTTCATTGTATCATAGTGATGTCATTTTGGGAAAAAGGACAGCAACCATTTCCACAGGTGGAGTCCACCTTTGTAAATCTCACCCACCATCCATTTAACTCAAATGCAAATTCCTATGTAATCTCAGCCACCACCCACTCAATCCAAATTCTAGTAGATTCAACCAAAGCAGTTACAGAGTACTCACAATTGTCTGCAGCCTAATCCTGTTATTTGAGGTGACTCTTGTTCCACCTCCTCATCAAAATGCCTACCAATCAGGAAAGTCTTACCTTTGCCAGGGGTGTTCCAAATGATGCTCCATCAGGTCAATCAGAAGGAAGACATATTTGTGTGTGTGTGTGTATGTATGTGTGTGTGTGTGTGTGTGTGTGTGTGTGTGTGTTCATCTATCATTGCTAAAGAAGACCATGCCATCAGAGAAATAATGACATCACTTGCACTTGACATTGTTTTGAGTGAGGGAGGGCTGTACAGGTGCCCAACCTCACTTCTCCTCCAGAGCCATCTGAATCCAGTGACCAGATATTCATCAGGATGACTGGAGATGATCTAGGATGAGGCAATTGGGGTTAAGTGACTTTCTCAAGGTCACGCAGCTAGTGAGTGTCAAGTGTCTGAGGTGAAATTTGAACTCAGGTCCTTCTGACTCCTGCACTGGTGCTCTATCCACTGCACCACTTAGCTGCCCCTGCTACTCAACATGACTCCATGTGTCTGCAAACTTCACCAGAGTGGAGTCAGGTATGAGTGGAGAAGTGAAAGAAACTCTTTCTACAGGATGAAATATGGAGCACAAGATAGTTTTCTTTGAATGAAGAGCAGTGTGTCTTTGGTTTCCAATGTGCCAGAGACTTCACATTTGTAACTGGAGAAATGTAACAGTCCAGCCAATGGTAACAATGAATATAATTCAGATGAAGGGTCAAGCATGGAAGATCCCAACTTTAACTGGGGTGAATATTTGGAAGAAACAGGAACAGTTGCTGCTAAAGTCAGTCAGCATTCCCTGGAACCATTTGGCTGAACAGAGACCTCTGTTTGGAGCTACTTTGTAACATATTTGCTGTTATTAAAGGCTCATAAATTTTGAGCCTTAGTCTACCTTTGTTAATTTCTATTGCCACAATCATGAATACATGCAAGATAGTCCCTTCCCTCAAAGCAGTCACAGTTTTCAAGGACAATAGGAATTACTGAAGGGAAAATGAAATGGCAAGAGTTCTAGGTTCCAATTGTCCGTATCTATTGATAGGTGAGGGCTTGTTAGGCATGTAGGTATGAAAATTTCAAAAACTAATAGAGGTAGTGGACCAGGATGCCTCCTTTTCTAAGTGAAATTGGTGCAGTTTAGGGTTGCCAGGAACTCAAAATATCAGGGTACAGGGTGATGTCTGCCTGGAATGAATTCATGCACTTAAGCCTTCCAGTCAGGTGACACCAATAGGAGTGAGCAGGGTGCAATTTAATGGGGGTGAGACTGATGCTTATATACAAAAGGACAGTGAAGGATTTGGATGGCATTAAGAAGTATTAAGTAGTCTGAGGTGGGTAAGGTGCTATGGTGAAAGGAATGCCAAGTAGGCTACTTAGGTGATCTAGATGGAATTAAGGAGTATTATGTAGTTAAATAATCGTGGGGTAGGCCCAGAACAGTGAAAGGAATGTCAGCTAAGCTCCTTAGGTGATCTGGGTGGACTGGAGTGGGGCAGTTGCTTTGGGTACCAGTGATTTGAGCTGCTAAAATATATTGAAAAATTCAGGGACTGGGTTGCTTTTAAAGACATGGTCCTTTGCTTTTAGGGGTCCAAATTCTGTCATCCCATCAAAATATCTGGGGAAGAAAGAAAAGGTTAGTATTATATAATAGAAAGAACATTGAACTGGAAGCCAAAAGACCTGGATTCTAGGTCTGAGTCCCTCTTATATTATCTAAGTAACTTTGAGAATAAAATTTTACCTTTTTAAATCAATTCAACAAACATTTAAGGGTCTGCTATATGCTAGGAATATAAAGACAAAAATGAGACAGTCCTCTCTTAAGTAGGTTAGATTCTACAAGGGCCTTAGTTTTCCTCAAGTACAAAATAAAAGAATTGGATAAGATAGCCCATAAGGTAGTTGGTACCAGTCTTGAATCTGAAGGCTGGATGGAAGATTGCACGGCTGAATATCATATTGTAATAGGTTACTCAATTTAGATAAGAGCCACAATTCTCAATGGTTTTTATTGCTCCCAAGCTAAATATGCTTCTAAATGACACTTGGAATTTGGTTCTTACCAAAGGTATTCCCCCACCTCTGCCCCTTGTTTGTTCCTTGACACACCTTCAGGATAGTTACCTTTTTGTGTGCTATGATTCATACTTATCTAAAGACATGACTAAACAAAGAGGAAAAATCTAAACATTGAAAGCAAATATGAGATAGCCTAGGCAAGTGCAAATAAATACTCCTTTCAACTAATCCATGAAAAAGATGTCAAGTTAAGCAAGTCCTTGGCCTGGTTGCCAAGAATTTCATTGACTAGATAGTCAATGAACACTAACTATACCTTTGACATGGAGAAACTTGGAATGCTGTGGATAAGTTCACTTAACTTGGTGGTGTACTTTCCAGGAATGTATACAATGACAATGAGGTTGATATACACATTGCAAGAGCTAGCTCAGTGTTTGGGAGGCACTGAAGAAAAGTTTGGGATAGAAGATGTATTAGACTGACTACCAAATTGAAGGTCTACAGAGCTATTGTACTGACCTCATTGTTGTATGCCTGTGAAACATGGACACTCTACTAGCACCCTGCCAGAAAACTGAATTGCTACCATTTGAACTGTCTTAGGAAGATTCTGAGGATCACCTGGCAGGATAAGGTACCAGACACCGATGTCTTTGCTTGAACTGAACTGCCAAACATTCAAACTATGCTTCAGAGAGCACAACTGCAATGGGCTGCCTACATTGTTCGAATGTAAAATGTATGCTTGCCAAAAAGACTATTTTATAGAGAATTCACATGGGGCAGGCAATCACATGGTGGTCAGAAGAAGTGATACAAGGATACTCTCAAGGTTTCTCTTAAGAACTTTGGATTTGATTGTGGGACACGGGAGACGTTGGCACGGGACCCCTCAGCATGGCATGCCCTCATCAGAAAGGATGCTGTGCTCTATTGTCAAAGCAGAATTAAAACAACACAAAGTAAATGCAGGATGCACACCTTTAGAGTATCCACTCCAAATGTTCACATGGACTATCTATGCCCAATCTGTGGTAGAGCATTCAGAACTTGTATTGGTCTGATCAGCCACAGTTGGACACACTGAAACTTCACTTCATCATGGTGATGTCATTTTGATCCTCCTTGAGAATAAGGACAACAACCAACCAACCTTTGACGGGATTGACTATCTCTTTGACAAAACCCATTTTAGTGAATAAACTGCCCTCAAGGGCCATAGTACAGAAAAGTTTCCATGAAAGCAGCTTGAATAAATCCAAACAAGACAGTTCCTTACAGGTCAGATCTCTATTAAAGATCAGTAAGAGTATTGTGTTTAAGAAAGAGGGGAGAAAGGGGATCAGTTATTTGGAGCTTTTACTTGCTAATGTTAGCTATACAGCAGAAGAAGAAAATATTTAAGGCTGCACTTGTCTGCTTGTTCCAGCTTCTGTCTTCTCTCTGGATCCTTTGTCTCTTGGACACATATTAATCATGAAAATCAGCAGCATGATTGTCATGGAAGGGGTAGTCAGTTGCTACATGGGGAAAAGGGGAGAATTGGCCAGAACTCATCCTTCTCTCCAGTACCCAGCCTCTATCCTGTCTTCAAAGGTGATCTGGGTTTTTGTGAGGAGCAAGGAAAGAAAGTTGGATTGGCGGTCAGAATCTGGGCTTGAATTTTAAGTCTGCCCCTAGTTGATTATTTGTATTACTGTAGGTAAGTTACTTTAGCTAGAAAATCCATGCAGCAAGGACAAGAAATGAAACTTTAAAAAGAAAAAAAACTTTCACTTCAAATATAATGTATAAGTCTAAGTTTAATGTACAAGAATATATGGAGAATTAATACCCCTGTCCAAGATCAAGAGTCATTTCCTAATAAATGAGTGGTTAAAACTTGTAAATAGTTTTCAGAAGAAGAAAGACAAGGAATCAACAGCTAAATGAAAAATGCTCTAAATTACCACTGAAAAGACAAATGCAAATTTAAATACCTCTGAGGTTTCATCTCAGGTCTTGGAAAATGGCAAAAGTAAAACATCAGTTTTAGAGAAGCTATGAGAAGAGAGTTATACTAATGCACTTTTGATTTGGAGATGATTTCTATTTTTGCTATAAAAAAATTATTTCTTTGCTTACACCCCTTGATGCAGAGGTCCCTTCACTAAGCATATACTTATATATGGCCTTATCTCCTCTGTTAGAATAGAAGTTCCTTATGATTAGGGATTGCTTCCTCTGTTGTTTTTATATCCCCAGTACCTGGCACATAGTAGAAACTCAATAAATACCTGCTGATTGGTTGGCATATTCTGATTAAGTAAAAAACAGAGAGGACTCATATGTACAAAGACATTCATAGCAGTCTTTTTTTTTTTGATAACAAAGAGCAAGAACATAGTGGGAGTCTATCCATGAGAAAATGGTTAAATTCAGTTCACTTCAATTCATCAAGGATTTATTGAACAAGTTTTGGTATGTGAATGTAATGCATGGTATTGGGCCTTAAAAAATGAGGGATATGACAATTGAGTGGGCAGAGCCAAAATGGTTATGTAAAGGCAGGGACTTGCTAGAACTCTAAACTCAGCCAAATACCTATCAAAAATGACTCTAAACAAATTCTGGTACTGTGGAATCCACAGAATGATAGAGTGAAGCAAATCTCCAGTCCAAGACAGCTTGGAAGGTCAATGGGAAACATCTGTTGTGCCATGGTGGGAGCAAAATTCAGTCTAACGTGGACTGTGCTAACTCAGATGGGACTTGAGTAGGCCTTGGGGGACTGAATCTTGGGCACCTGTGTCAGTTTCCAGACTTCACAACCTCAAAATGCTGAGGACAAACTGGAAGATCAGTGGAAAAAACCTGTGGGAAAAGTCAAGTGGTCCTGCCTCAGTTCCAGGGAGGCCAAGGGAGTGGAGGAGCCTACAGCATCTGCAGCAGCAGCAGTTGCTATTTCTGGAGCTCTTGACCCACAGATTGTGGAAGGATCGAGCAGTTGAGAGTACCCCTTCCATCCCTACTAGAAGCAGAGAACTTCCTTGACAAAGAGCTCAAAAGTCAAGTAAATGGCTGGGGAAACGAACAAAAACTGGAAAAAGAATCAGACTACAGAATCTTACTTTGGTGACAAAGAAGACAAAAATATACAAACAGAAGAAGACAACAAATCCAAAGTTTCTGCATTCAAAGCCTCCAAGAAAAATATGAATTGGTTTCAGGTCATGGAAGAGCTCAAAAAGGATTTTAAAAATCAAATAAGAGAAGTAGAGGAAAAACTGGGAAGAAAAATGAAAGTGATGCAAGAAAAATCATGAAAACGGAGTCAACTGCTTGCTAAAGGGGACCCCAAAAAAGTGCTGAAGAAAATAGCATCTTAAAAAATAGGCTAAGCCAAATGACAAAAGAGATCCAAAAAGCCAATGAAGAGAAGAATTCCTTAAAAAGCAAAATTGGCCAGATGGAATAGGATGTCCAAAAGCTCACTGAAGAAAATAATTCCTTAAAAATTAGAATGGAGCAGATGGAAGCTAATGACTTTATGAAAAATCAAGAAATTATAAAATAAAACCAAAGGAATAAAAAAAATAGCAGATAATGTGAAATATCTCATTGGAAAAACATTTGACCTGGAAAATAGATCCCAAAGAGATAATTTAAAAATTATTGGACTACCTGAAAGACATGATCAAAAAAAAGAGTATAGACACCATCATTCAAGAAATCAAGGAAAACTGCCCTGGTATTCTAGAACCAGAGGGTAAAGTAGATATTGAAAGAATCCATCAATCACCTCCCAAAAGAGATCCCAAAAAGAAAACTCCTAGAGCTTCTAGGTCAAGGAGAAAATATTGCAAACACTCAGAAAGAAACAATTCAAGTGTTATGAAAACACAATCAAGATAACATAAGATCTAGCAAATTCTATACTAAGGAATTGGAGGACTTGGAATATGATATTCCAGAGGTCAAAGGAGTTAGGGTTAGACCAAGAATCATTGACCAAACAAAACTGAGTCTAATACTTGGGGAGGATGGGGAATGATCATTCAGTGAAATAGAAGACTTTCAAACATTCTTGATGAAAAGAACAGAGCTAAATAGAAAATTTGACTTTCAAACTCAAGAATCAAGAGAAGCATGAAAAGATAAACAGGAAAGAGAAATCATAAGGGACTTACTAAAGTTAAACTGTTTATATCCCTACATGGAGAAATTATATTTGTAACTCGAGAGTTTTCTCAGTATTAGGGTAGTTGGAGGGATTATATATGTATAGACAGAGGTCACAGATGAGTTGAATAGGAAGGGATGATATCTAAAAAAAAATAAGAGGTGAGAGAGAAATATACTGGGAGGAGAAAGAGAAATATAATGGGGTAAATTACTTCTCACATAAAAGAGGCAAGAAAAAGCTTTTTCAATGGAAGGGAATGGGGGGAGGTGAGAGAGAAAGAGTGAACCTTACTCTCATCACATTTGGCTTAAAGAGGGAATAACATGCACACTCACTATCTTACACCACAGGAAAGTAGGAGGAAAGGGAATAAGTAGAAGGATGAGGGGGATGAGAGAAGGGTGGTAAAATGGGAGGAGGAATAATTAAAAGTAAACAATTTTGAGGAGGGACAGGGTCAAAAGAAAGAATAGAATAAATGGGGGGCAGGATAGGATAGAGGGAAATATAGTTAGTCTTTTACAACTTGACTGTTATGGAAGTGTTTTCATAGCTACACATGTATAACCTATATTGAGTTGCTTCCCTTCTCAGTGGGGATGAGTGGGGAAGGAGGAAAGGAGAGAAGTTGGAACTCAAAGTTTAAAAAAAAATGTTAAAAATAGTTTTTTCATGCAACTGGGAAATGACATATACAGGCAGTGGGGTATAGAAAACTATCTTGCCCTATAAGAAAATAGAGGGGAAGTGGATAAGAGAAAAGGGGGGTATGATAGAAGGGAGGGCAGATTGGCAAAATGGTAATCAGAATACATCCTGTCTTGGGTTGGGCAGAGGGTAGAGATGGGGAGAAAATTTGAAACTCAAAATCTTGTAGAAGTGAATGTTAAAAACTAAAAATAAATGAATCAATTTTTAAAAAATTTTCAAAAAAGAAATGAGGAATACGAGGAATTTAGAGAAAAGGTAAAAAAAAGAAAAATAAGCAGAAACAAGAACAATTTATATTGTGACCACAATAATGTAAATTGAAAGAATTCTAAATGGAAACTAAACTGAGAGTAACTGTAATAACTTCCTGGCAGAAAAGTGGGTAACTTCAGAAATAGGATACCATATACACTATCAGATATGCCTGCTGTTTCAGTATTCTTTGCTTTACTGGTTTTTTTTTTTTATTGTTATGATATAGGGAATATATATGCAGCATGGAGGTAATATTTAAAATGAATGTGATGTAAAAACAATGAGCTTCCATTACATTTTTTTAAATGATGTGGGTCTAGACAATTTCTATATTTCACTCTTGCGTAGTCTCAGATCCTAAGTAAATAGTTTTAACATACATATGAAATGATACTAAAGAATTACAACACACATAAAGAAACTTCTCAACTTGTTGACATCATTGTTTCTTAGAATTAACCTATTTAGAAGCATACTTTAATTAATGGCATCATTCAGATTTGTTCTAAAATTATAAATATTTCCTTTTGTTAACTCTCAAAAATGAAAGACATTAATTCTCTATGAATATAACATTGATTTATAATTACTATATGTATGCATAGACTAATTGTCAAAGACTAAACATCTGTAGCAGGAAAAAATAATTATTCAGGTCATGAATTGTTCTGCTTAACCTTAAATTCTGAAAATTAATTGTTCAGGCAAACTACTGTATCTTTCTCAAGGAGTTAGCAAATGAAAGTGCTAGCTGAGGTCGGCTTCCTATGTGAAGTGTAAAAGTGTGAATTCCAAACGTATTTATGGAAATCTCAATTCAGACTTCTTGATTACTGGTCTGTATCAAGGCATAAATTTTGGGGAATGTCTGGAGCTTTGGGTTGCTGACTTGAGACCAAGCTAAGACAGGCAACAAGTAGAGGCAGTAGTTGAAGTCTGGTAGTCAAGAGTGATAGGATCATAGATTTAGAGCTAAAAGGGACCTTAGAAACCATCTAGATCAACCTCATTTGACAGATGAGGAAACAGTTTCATAGAGGTTAAGTAACTTGCCTAAGGTCAACTAGCAAATGTCAGAGTTGAGATTTAGTTCATCTTTCTGGCTCTAAGTACAGCACTGTACCCTCCCCCCTACCCCATACTACCTCTATGTCAAAGCAGGTGCAGAATATAGGTTAGTCGGGAACAGAGTAGACATAAAATGAGGTCAGACAATCAAGTGGTAGGAGACATCATTTGAAATCAGGAGGGGAAAAGTAGGGACAGGAGAGGTTTAAACTGGCAGTACCCTGGATAGCTCCCTAGAAGAGATGTTGCATTGACAGATTGAAATCAGTCTCCAAGTCAACATCTCCAAGATGTAGGTTTATTAAGTTGACTCTGCCTTCTAACTGAAATTCTGCTTTTTAAAGGATTTTGTTCATTTTTTTTCTCCTTTCAAAGTATGAGAATCTTCCATAATCCCTCCAGTCTGTCCATGTGTGGAGGTGTGTGGTTAGCAGACTCATAGGGGATGACAGAGATCATAGGGTTAGCACTGAAAAGGACCTTTGAGGTCCTTAATTTTACAAATGAGAAAACTGAGGTCCCAGAGAGATTGTGACCCATTCATATGGGCCACAAGAGAGTAAGGAGCAACCCAAGGATTTTAATTCAGGAATTTTGAGTTTAAATAAAGACCCTTTTCCACTGAACCACAAATCCTTGGGTTCTGCTTAATGGGATGGTTCATATTCTAGGAATCCTGCTATCACTCATGATCTGGCAACCTTGACAAGAATCTCTTATGTAAGCAGGCAGTATTCTGAAATAAATTTGATTCAGTTCAACAAGCATTTATTAAGTACATTCTGTACACCAGGTGTCATTCTAGACACTGGGAATACAATGAAAAAAATAAAACGAAACAAAACTCCAGTCCTTTCTCTGAAGAAGCTGCTCTTCAACTTTGACACTTTATTTCCATTTCCCTTTGTCTGACTGCTTTACCTCCTTTGCTCACCTCTACCTTTTAGTTTTCAGGCTTCCATTTGATCTTAGCTCAAGTCTCACCTTCTGCAGGAAGTCTTTCCCCAGTGTCCCACATGCTTCTGTCATGTCCTATTTATCCTATGCAAGTGTTGGATGTACCTAGTTATTTTCATGTTTGTCTTCCCCATTAGAATATAACTTCCTTCTTTTTTTAGAAGTTTTCTTTTTTTAAAAATGTATGCATTTTTAGTTTTCAACATTCACTTCCATAAGATTTTGAGTTCTAAATTTTCTCCTCCTTCCTCCCCTTCCCCCTCCTCAAGGTGGCATGCAATCTGATATAGGCTGTACACATACATTCATATTAAATATATTTTCACATTAGTCGTATTGTAAAGATGAATTAGAACCAATGGGAGAAACCATAAGAAAGAAGAAGCAAAAAAAAAAGAGAAATGCTTTTCTTTCTTTTCTACTTAATACTATTTTATTTTTTCCAATTATATGTAAAGGTAGTTTTCTATGTTCCTTTTTGTAAGATTTTGAATTCCAAATTGTTCTCCCTCTCTGCTCCCCGATAGTAAGCAATCTGAAGCATATTTCCACATTAGTCATTTTATGAAAGAAGAATCAGAACAAAAAAGAAAAACCACAAGAAAGGAAAAAAAAAGAGAGAAAATAGTATGTTTCTATCTGCATTCCCTAGTTCTTTTTCTGAACTCAGAGAGCATTTTCTATCACAAATCTTTTAGAATTGTCTTGGACCATCGTATTTCTGAGAAGAGCTAAGTCTATCAGAGTTGGTCATCAAACAGTGTTGCTATTACTGTATACAGTGTTCTCCTGGTTCTGCTCACTTCACTCAGCATCAGTTCATGTAAATCTTTCCAGGTCTACAATAATAGAATATAAGCTTCTTGAAGACAGGGGCTATTTTTGCCTTTCTTTGTATTCTTAGTGCTTAATACTGTGCTTGATGCATAGTAAATGTTTAACAAACACTTTCTGATTGATTATGCTTGAAAGACTTCATGAACTGCTAATGCTTCTTCACTAATGGAAACACTAATTCTCCTATGGGTTGTAATTGGTTCAAGAGACTCAAAATGCTTACTTTCTTTTGGAGGCACAAGATTTGCCCAAGGTCACCAATCTAGTAAGTGTATGAGGTCAAATTTGAATTCAGGACCTCTTAACTCCAGGGCCCATGCCCTAACCACCATTCTATCTAGTTGCCCCTCAAGACACTTTCTCAATGCCTCCTGATGCCCTTGGTTTCCTTCAAGTGCCAACTAGATCTTCACTTTCTACAGGAAATTTTTCCCAATCCCTCCATTCTAATGCCTTGGAATACAATGTATTGTATATAGTTTGTTTGTACATATCTGTTTGCAAGTTTTCTCCCCCACTGGATTATGAGTTCCTCAAGAGCAGGAACTAGCTTATATCTTTCTTTGTATCCCCAGCACTTAACATGATACCTAACACATTGCTTTAAGGACTTAATAAATGCCTTTTGATTGACTAAATGGTCTTTGTCATGAATAATCATGATATTCTCATTCCTTAGGAAGATAGAAGAAGTTATTTAACTGTAACAGGGCAGATGGGGCAAGCGCAGCCTCATCAGGGCTAGGAGAGTCATTGTTGTAGAGGAGAGAGGTCTTGCAGTGGAAAGGACTTGCAGCCAAGAGACTTGAGTCCAAATCTCTTACCAGTCACTTACTAATAGTATGACCATGATAAGCCCAAGAGAGTCACACCCTCTGGACTCCTCTAAGCCCCACTCTCAGATTCGCTCTCCTCCTAACCCTAGCATGACCTCTCCTCCTATGTCATACCCTTGAAACTCTGCCATTTTTGGAAAAATGCCATGTGCTAGTAACTTCCTTTTCCTTCTGTTTCCAGTGACCATGGTTTGATCTACCTTGTTACAATGCACCCTCCTTGAGGTTTTGTTTGGTCTTTGTATACTCAGCACATGGTAGAGGCTTAATTAAAATGCTATTCGATTATGCTTGTGCTTTCTCTCTGGTTGGACTAATCCTTTCATATGAGATGATATTAGCATTTCCCTCATTTGACACTGACTCACCTTAGTGAGAATTTATCTTTTTTCCTATGCAATCCATCACCTTTTCAGGCCTTGGGGAACTATCATGATGGGGACATGGTGCTAGGAGAAATCGGCACAGGGCTTGAGGAGCTTGGTATGCTGCTTCTCTGAAAGTACAATGTTGATCTCCTATTCCTCCTGCTGGCCTGGCCTGAAGAGCCACACGCTTAGGTCCTGGTTGACCAACCTGATTGTACCCTCACATTGTTTCTACTTTCCATCACTCTTAGGTCTTTTGCTTCATTCTATTTCCTGTGATAACTCCTGTCCAGAACAACCCTATAGTAGTATAAGAATTCACCCCATTTTTATGGTGAGGAAACTGAGACTGAGATTACATGACTTGTTTAAGGTCACTGACTCAGTCCTTAATGCAATTATGAGACAAAGAGAAGATTTCTCAAAAGAATCCAATAGATCAGTAGTCCAGAACATAATAGGATAATTCACATGGGGCATAAAGCTGGAGCATACACAAAATCAGCTGGGTCAATAGAGATAGAAAGTGCATTCATTTTCTTCCCTTGGAGGGTAAGTCATGGAGCAGGTAGCCTAATGCATTTTCTGTCAACAGAGAAGGTCATGACAAAACAGGCATTGATCTTTTGCAGCTGTTTCCAAGTGTTCTACTACGCACTCACACACACACACACACACACACACACACATTTTTTTTAAGGCATTGCTTTGAAAGTTATCTAAGGTGATCTGCAGTGAACATTTTCTTTTCTTCTTGTGAATCTCTGTGAGAAAATCATACTGCAAGAGCATTTAAAAAATAGTGTTGGATTCAAGTCTAAGATCTTTGCCACCTTCTCCTCCCCTTCCAGTGCAAACATTCTTTATTTTCTTCTTTATTCAAGCATCTGGAGTGAAGACACAAGATGCTTTTTATGTGATGGAAACCACAAGCCAATGGATTCACCCCTTGAACTTGAATTTCCCAACAGACTGCTTCAAGGCCATGAGGCTGTGTGGGATTGACCAGATGATCACTCAGGGACTCTCTGTCTTTATGCAGAGGACTCCAAGCTTCAGTGGGCTGTGGATTGACAGCTGAGGGGGTGGCAGAGATGACAGACAGCTACTCAGGGGACACAAAGCAACAGTCAAGTGTTGGGTTTGGATTTGTTCTCCTATAATTTCCCTTGGTAAAAAAGCCAAAATATTTGTTACCATGTACTCTTCACTTAATCTCTGCTGAGGAAAAAGGAGGTTTGCCTAAGAGTGTCTTGCACTTCTGACATTCAAAAATTGGGATCTTTTAAAGTGTTAGAAGATAGGAAGCTACTTTGTACCACTGCAGTATATAGTACAGAAGTGGATAAAATGGATGACTCAGAATGCAGAAGATCCAGGTTAGAATCCTGCACACCAGTACCTATTACCTGTGTGATCATAGGTAATTCACTTAAGCACTCAGGTTGTTTTCTTACCTGTGAAAGGGGAACAGTACCTATAGTACCTACCTTATAAGAGGCAACAGGGAATAGTGGATAGGGAACCAACCTCAGCATCTAGAAGACCTATATTCAAGTTGTGTTCACACATACTGGCTACATGACCTTGGACAAGTCACTTAATCTAAGCAACTCCATAAGACTATAATTTGCAAAACAGTTGCTGAGCTACATTGGCAGGAGTTTTCTCATTAGCACTAGTAAAACCATAGTTTCAGAAAACAAATAATAAAAAACCCTCAAAAGCTCCTTATGTCTACAAGATAGTTGAGAGGTTTAAGTGAGATTAATGCATATACAGTGCTTTTCAAACATATAAAAGTCAACTACTCACATAACGAACAGCCAGGCATGAAGAACCGGTTGCTGGGAATACACCTTGGAAGTGCAACTGAGAGGTTGGGGGTCTGGGAGGTCTCTGCCTTCTCTTTGCAAGAGATATTTTATCTCCTCAAAATAATCCATTTCTTGCACAAAGCAGACACTCAATGAAGACCATTTTCCCCTAATATCTTGCAGCTCCACTTAGTGTGTGTGTGTGTATCTTCCATCAACTCTTTTCTCCTGACACTGTGCTGGTGTCACTTACGGTTTTCCAGAAGACTTTCTTCTTGAAGATCTTGGTCTCACGTTGATTATCTTCCATTCAGGGAAGACCAATGCAAGGGAGACCAAAGGACTGTGGACCAAGATATTTGTAATATTAATTCCCAATTTCTACAACACGATTATGGCTTAGGGAAGAGCTAAAGGCTTCCATAAAACATGTATTACTGAAAAGAGGATGACCTAGTCAGTGGCAAGACTGGGAATTACCAATGTCGTACACTGGTATCCTTGAAATGTCAGAGACAATGGGGTGAGAGAGTCTTCAAGTATACTGGGTGAACTGCCTGTGTGAACTTATTGGAGGACGAGGACCAGGGCTGAGATCATGATGGCATTGGCAGTCATGGTTTACTATCTGCATGATTGGATGGAAAATTGTCATTGAACACTGATCACCTAGATAGCAGAGGCAAAATGGCTTAATAGCTTTCTTGGAGTAGGAGTCAGAAGAGCTGGGGTCTAGTCTTTCTTCTTTGCTAATTAATGGAGCCATCTTGTCTTTTGGTACCTCAGTTTACTTGTTTGTAAATGAAGGGTGTTGAATTGAATCATTTTAAAGGGAAATTCCAGCTTTCACATTGTATGAGTCAAGTCAAGTCAACAAGAATTTATGAAGGACCTAGTGTGTGCCAGGCACTGTGCTAAGCACTGAAGATTCACATTGATCCCTGCCCTCAAGGACCTTGTGGTCTAATGGGGAGACAAGCTACAAACAGCAACGTACAAATAGAAGACATATACACATATATATGACATGTCAGATATATATGTCATATATATGTATATGCTATTATAATATGATAATTTGGAGATAAATATTTTGAAGTAGAGAAGCATATGGTCTAAGAAAAAGTGCTAAATGAAGAATCAGGAGTCCTGGGTTCAAATCCTGGTTCTTTCCTTATTAGCCATGAGAGGTTGAAGCAAGTTATTCAACTTCTCTGAGCCTCAGCTAGCTATTCCATTAAAGAGAGAGAATATATTTGCATTATCTACATCACAGGCTATTGTGAGGATGAAATAAGATAATGTACCCCAAGTGCTTTGTAAACCTGAGCATGCCAGATAGAGAACAGATATTATTGGAAGTCATAGAAATACTAAAAGGGACGTGAAGACATCATTGAGTCTTCCTTATTCCAGGGAGGACTTTACTTACACTAACCTACATTACTGAGAAGCTAAGAGATTTTTTAAAAGACTCCTTCCCTGACCACCCACCCACCCAAAGGAACTTCAACAGCTTCCTTCATTAGCCCCCAAAGTTAACAAAACTTCAGAGATTGGAGTGTCTCCTTTATTATAATTTTCATCCCAGAAACCTAACTCTGATCTGGGGAGGTACTTTTCTCATATCACATTTTGGCTCATTCCCACACCAAAGACTCTCTCCTGAGAACCTCAGAACTTGGCTCATATCTAGGTTCCTAGAGAAAAAAAGTAAAAGACTTTCGGCTCCCTCATTTCCATGCAAGCACTCAGTCTAACCATACATATGGGACAGCTTTTATTCAACTCCATAGAAAGAATACAACATGTAGGAGGACAAGAATGGTCTACAATTGATCCCACTCACCCTTTTTCTGTTTCATTGAAGGCAATGTGGTATAGTGGCAAGAATACTGGCTTTGGAGTCACAGAAGTTGGGTTCAGATCTTCTGCTTAACTATACGTATGATCTTGGATGAGTCACCTTACCTTGGTGTGTCTCCATTTACTCTTCTACAAAATGAAAGTGTTGAACTAGAGGACCCCTAAGGTACCTTTCAGATTTAAATCTATGTTTCTACTACATCTTTTTTGACCTTCTGTTCTCAGTACTAACTCTTCCTAGTTCTTTTGGTTTATCTAATCAGGTCACTTTATACTAAGGAATGAACTCTGGCTGCCCTTCCATTTCCTACCAACATCCTGGGCCCTGCTCTGGCCAACACCACTTGTTCTGTCCCCAAATATACAGTCCAACTATTTGAGATTGGTGAGGAAGGCAGAAATGTAAAGCTGGTGGCAGCAGTTGTAGTGGATTGGCTGAGGCAGGCAAAAAAACCCTCCTTGCACTTGTGCCTTGAGTTTCTATGATCTTTACAGATAGAAGTGGAGGCCTAGTACCAGAGTTACATCATCTTTCCCTGTGATATCTACATGCCAGCACCACTGTGAGCCAATCTCGGTGAATTCCCTCTGCACCCATCTCTGTGGCCACAATCATTGGTCAGTCCCTCCAAGGAAAGTCTTAACTGGTCATTGGGCTAGTCTTTCATCTCTCAGTATCTCTGGTTACCTCAGTGGTAGAGTTGAGAATCATACCTCCTACTCTACTCCCCCACCCCCAACATTCACCACACTGCTTCCCCCAACACACATATTGGGGTGGGGGGAAGGGCTGGATATGGAAAGATCCCTGAAACAGATGGTACAGAGCAGAAACACTTAACTTGAGGCAGATTAGAAACCTGCTTATGGCTTCTGAGCACACCCAGCATGACTGCTGAAGTCACAGAAGAATCCAATTCATTTATTATGCAGCTGGCTGGGGTGACACATACAGCTTTGTCCTCTTAACAAGGTAGTTTTTTGCCCCTTCTGCTTTAAAGTCAATTGCATTACAGAAATGAGATTTGCCATCTTGGCCTCATTCATGTCATTAAATCAACAGAAATGTGAAAAGATCAAGAGAAGAAAGGATCCTTTGCAAAATGCTGCATAAAAAATAGGATCTGATATCTGGTGGAGGTATGAATACAAAGCCAAACGTTCCTTTTGAGGGCCTTTGAAAACAGTGGCATAAACACACACACACACACACACACACACACACACACACACAGAGGAATATCCAACTCCCTTTCAGATTTTCTGGTGAACCCCGTTTCCCCAGTGTCCACCTCCTTCCAATCTGCTGGTGGATGAGTCAACAGCTAAATTTAGTCTTGGGGAATTGGAAAGAAGAAAGCCAATCTGATTTGCGAAGCACTACAGGCATTGTGGTTGGCATGCTAAAGCTGGGTTCAAATTCCACCTCTGACACATACTAGCTTTGTCACCTCTTTTTCCCTCAGTTTCCTCATCCCTAAAATGGAGAGAATAATACCTGAAGACCCTCTCTTCTAGCAGTACTATAAAGCTCAAATTACGTGACATAAATCCAATTGTAAAGCACTATGTAAATGTCAGTTAGTATCTGTATTATTCAGGACTGGTTATCAATTTTTGATTTGATTTGACCCAAAGTACTGAGCTAGCCTTGTGTGGTAGCAAGGTCCTACACATATTTGAAAGACCTTTGCCTCTAGCCCAGTTCTAAGTATGAACATTGCAATAAGTAATTACTTGGGTCAGAGTCTTTTTTTTTTATATAATATTCAATCAGTTGTAAATTTATGACCTGGAGTCTAATCTCCATTGGAAGTAAATAAGTCGAGCCATAGCCATTGTTCTCCATGCTAGCATTTTCTGGTTAATGAATAATGTTTTGATGATGGCTTCTATCCTTCACATTGACTTCTGAGTCTGGTTCTTTCCCATAGAGGCGCAAAGAACTTGGCATGTAACACATGCAACAAGTCACGATAGAAAATGATACTCAGAAACTCAATCACGTTCTTTTTCAGCTACCACTCCTTATTCACAACTGATTTATCATTATCTTGTTGAAATAAGTGTCTGTTTGCTCGCCAATCTTGGGCCACCTAGCCAAATTTTAATATCTCATCTGAGAAAAACAACTCCAGAATGGAGTCTTGTAGTGCCCTAACCTCCTGAACTGTCTTCTCTCATAGCAGATATTTTCTTCAGCACATTCTTTTAATAATTTCTTGGAAACTCTCACAGAGGGTTATGACTTGCATTTTCTAGCAACCCAAGCCTCCAACCAATTTTTAAAAATGCAGTGTTTGCTTCCCTCCTGTGGTCTCCATCAAAGTCCTCCTTTAATGATTCATGACGTATATCATCAAAGTATCATAAATCTAAAGCTAAAAGGAAATATAGAGATTATCTCATGCAGCCTATTCAACATAATATGAGAAACTGAGGACCACAAAGGTGAGATCACTTACCCAAGTTTGCAGGGGCAGCACAAATCTGAGGTGGGATTTGAACCCAAATTGCCTGATGCCAGGGTCAGTGCCCCTTTGTTTGCCTGGATTCTACCAAGATGAAAAGTCTTTAAGGACATGTCTGGTAGTTTATGTTTGTCATCTGAGGACCATCTAAGGACCAGTCATGTGCAGAAGGTTTAGGCGTCAGGCAAAGCATGTTTTTGCCCAGGATTCTACACACAGCATCCTCTTTACCAAAGAATCTAGTACAGCTAAGATGAAGTCTCCTCCATGGGGTTTGGATGGTGTTTGAATTGTCTTTTCAATCCATTGTGTAAAGAATGCCTTGAAATACACACACATATAATATATAGGTAATTTCCTCAAATACAATGGAAAGAAACCTCAAGGTCAAGGACTGCTTCATTTTGTCTTGGAATCGTCATTGTATAGACCATTGCCTGGCGTACATTAGACATTTAGTCAATATTTGTTGATTGTGAGATAAGCAACTACAACCTGTCTTAAGCTTTCCCTTATCACCTAGGTTTGGTAGTCCCTAAGAACCAGTCTCCCTTAGATCCTACTACAACTTGTTCAATTAAATTCATCAAGCATTCATTAAGCTCCTACTATGTACTGGGCATCCTATTAGGCACTAGGTGTACAAATACAAAACCAAAAATAGTTCCTGCTCTCAAGAAGCTTATAGTTTTCTGGGGGAAAACAATATGCACACAAATTAGAAAATAAAAAATAGCAACAAAAACATTAAATGTATATAATATATTATGCATATAATATATAATAAAATAAAATATAATATATACTACAATATATAATGATATATACATACATACACACACCCATATATAATTGTAGACAGTTGTCAACTATATTTGATATATATTGATGGTTTTCAAAGAACTCAAACCTAAAGGCATATACAACTCTAAGATTATATTGGACACAGTCTTTCTTTGAGGATTCATAAGGACTGTTTCAACATCTTAGAATATCATCATAGCATAGTAGAAAGAGTCCTGAACTTTGCATTAGAAGACTTAGGTTCAGCACCAGCTGTGAAACCTCAGGTGAGAAATTTAAACTCTTGGAGACTCAGTTTCCCTCTTTGTCAAAATGAGGGGACTGGACCTGTTGATGTCTAAGAACCCTCCTAACTGTGAGACTATAATACAGTTGTATACTCACTCAAAGGAATCACTTCCTCTGAGACCCATTTTCCTTACCTGTAAAATGAGGGCATTGGATTAGATGACTCCTAAAGTCTATGCTCCTATGATTTTGTCTCTGCTACTTGCTACCTACGTAACTAGGTAAGTTATTTCACTTATCTGAGCCTCATCTGCAAAGAGGGATAAGGTAAGCATGGACCACTTCCAGTTCCTCTCTTGTCATTTTTCCTTAGAGATGCAATGCTATCTCAGGAGGAACAAGTCCCTTCATCAAATAGGCAGTCAGGAAGCATTTATTCAGTGCTTGCTATGTGCTGAACACTGAGGACAGACTTTGTCACATCCATGACAACCGATGGGACATGAAGAGCAGCTTGGTGGTGCAGTAGATAGAAGGTCAGCCCCGGAGTCAAGAGGACATGAATTCAAGTCTGAATTCAGTCATTTCCTTTCTGTGTGACCCTGGGCAAACCACTTAACTCTATTTGCCTTAGTTTTCTCACCTGTAAAATGAGCTGGAGAAGGAAATGGCAAACCACTGAAGTATCTTTACCAAGAAAAGCCCAAACACAGGCACAGGCAGTTGAACACCACTGACATGACAATGACAAAAATGACAGATCGGTCAAACAATCAATGAATCTTCATTTGAAATTATGCATGGCTTTATTGTTCTTGACCCTGTGTCCTGTCTTGTAGCAACAGCTGGTTGTCACCAACAAGCATGTTTATGTATACACATAGTCTATTCTGCAATTGGACTCTGGACCTCCATTGCCTCATCTGTAAAACAATGTTGTTGGACTCCGTAGCTTCCAAGATCTTGTCCATCTCAAAATCTATAGTATCATAGTCCTAAAGGGAAAATAAATGGTCTGGATTGGTGGATGATTCTCTCATGTCCACTGCTGGCCCCAGAAAGGGACCTCTCATCCCTGACCAGAAGATAATTTTGTGACTTTTGGATAGTGACAGGACTTGACCTTTTGGATGACTTCCTAGCAGGGATGGGCTGCAGTGTCTCTATCAAAAGCCAAAGAAGAAGGAAGCATATTGAGGAAAAGTAGCTTGAGGACTCTAGAAGGTGCCCAGTAGAGAGCTATACCATAGCAAAGGGGACTATTTTGAGCATTTCAACAAAAATATTTCTAGGAACTATGAATTATTCCCTTTGCCACACATACTCTAACCTTATACCCACTTTTCCTTGGACTCACTATATACTTGTGGGGGAATATGTTTCATAATTCCGGGGGAAGCTTTGTGCTAACTCTCCTTACTATGCCAACTAAGTTAATACCCATTTCTGAAAGTCTAATTAAGTCTTGCTGGTTGGTTAAGATAAACAAATTATCACTAGGGGAAACATACTTTTTGTTGTTGTTTCAGCCATGTCCAACTCTTCATGACCCCAGTTGGGGTTTTCTTAGCAAAGATAGATAAAAGGGGGTATGCTATTTGTCTCTCCAGCTCATTTTCAGATGAGGAAACTGAGGCAAACAGGGTTAAGTGACTTGCCAAAGGTCACACAGCTAGTAAGTCTTATGACCTATAACTTTAAAGACACTTCCCCAATCTCTCAGAACTACACCTAGAATCCTAAGGGCATGTGTGATAACCACCTTTGCCAGACAAAGGAGATGGAATTGTAGCTCACAGAGCCCATGCAGCACACTATATTTATATGAGATTCTGTGATAGGTATGATTGAACTCATAGCTGTGAATATGAAGTCAGTGAATATTGACATTGATCAATGTATGCAATAGAGGTTTCTATTAGTATTAAGAAGATTTCCTTTGAAGAGTCCATACAAAAACATTCCTTCTTCTTGGTAAAATTAAACACGTCCTTATTTTTAGATGACAAAAATTGGGACCCAAAACACTACAAAATCTGTTTAGAAAACTCTATTGCATGATAAAATAAACTATCTATATAGTTAAATCAAAGTGGATGAAAAATTGTACATTTGTGGCTATGATGACATGCAGCTGGATAGGCAGCAAGAAATAGGGGTGAATAATAAGATGGATCCAGCTCTGAGTAACAAAGGAGAATGATTGGTCTGTATTATAAGTCAGTCGGTCAATAAACATTTATTATGCACTTACTAGGTGCCAGGCACTGAGCTCAGCAATGGAGATTCAAAGATAGTCTCTAATTTCAAGAAATTCAAAGTCTAATGGAAAGACAACATGGAAACCAGTATGTACAAACAAGCCACATTACTGGAAAAATTAGAAATGAGCCACAGAAGGAAGACCCTAGAATTAAGGGAAATGAGCAGTATTTTAACTGATCCCAAATTACTTACTGTTGCAAAAATCCATTTCATTAACACCAACATCTTCTTAGTCGTTCTATGTAACTATGAATCATGCTACACCCAAATCTCAGAAGACTCAAAATAATGTGTCAGGGCAAGGTTGGTGTGCTGAGGAGTAGGGTGGAGTGTGCCAGAAGTTAAGACCTAGATTCTAGAACTTCTTTGAATTGACCTCATTGAGAATACATACGACCAGCATAGGAGGTAACCTGGCATTCTTAGTAACAGATAAACATCACAAATATGACATTGGTGCCCCTTGCCAATTATTAAAGGCACCACATGCTGGCCTTCAGAATGCTGAACGCTGAAACATAAACAAGAATGATGTGGACTGAGAGGGGGATGTGAAGGCTGCGATCTGTGCCAGCAGAAAAAGAATACGCACATTGCTGGTACGACTCCTCCATCAACTAAAATAACAGACTCTTTCTTACTGTATCCTTGCTATTCTGCCGAAAGTCAACTTGCTTTGGGGGTTTTGCTCTCCTGCTTCCAACTGCCTTGGCCACACAGCTCCAAGAAAGAAGTACGTGGGGAGTCTGAGCTGCACTTTCTTTTTCATGGCGTTGAAGATCTTGTTGGAAATGTCTGACACAAAATCTCAAACCTTCTTTTTATTTGCACCTCAGGATAAACTTACCTCTGATGGTGTCATAAGCAAACTGTTAAAATATCACCTTCTAAGCCCTGAAATTGGAATATCTCAGAAGGGCAGCAGGAAATCTGAAGGTCTGGGGACAATCACAAGCTTTTTCTCAGATTACATTTGGCTGACAAATTTCTTTTTATCCTCTCCTTTAAAACTTAAGGGACAGCTAGCCAGGTGGCACAATGGATAGAGCATCGGGTCTGGACTCATCTCCCTGACTTCAAATCTGGCCTCAGACACATACTAGCTGAATGCCTCCGAGCAAGTCACTTAACCCTGTTTGCCTCTGTTTCCTCATTTATAAAATAAGCTGGAGAAGGAAATGGCAAACCATTCCAGTAACTTTGACCAAAAGTAAAACAAAGCCTGAAAAACTCCAAATGAGGTCACAAAGAATCCAGCACAACTGAAAATGATTGAATACGCAATTTGAAACGCTGATCATTTGTATATGAAAGTGACACCGTAGACATACATCATTTGATATTAATTGTTGCTTTTAAAACATTGGGGAAACAAGACGACCAGGGGCGTTGTGTCCATACCAATGAAATTACAAACGAAAGCATTACCATACTGGTGGCTATACTCTTTCCCAAACTTTCTCAACCTTTGCTACTGAGAGAAGGGATTGTAGGAAAATGGTTAGGATACAGAGGAGCCTAGATATTAGGATACAGAGGAGCGTAGATACCCTGAAAATCATGCAGTGGGGCTTAGAATTGCACCACTTTGAAAAGAAGAAGAGAATCACCTTTTTGCTCCCCTACCCAACTCAGGAATCTATCGAGTGACCCCCAGAATTCAGCAGAGACTCTGCTTTAAAAAAATTAGGTGGGTCCAGGGTGAGCATAAAGGGCAGATCACAGGCTTCCCCTGGAGGCTTGGAACAGGTCCAGCACTCTCTGAAAGAATCTTTCCTGAAACTTGTAGCTTCTGGAACTCAATCAGAAAGAGCAGTCTTGAGGCATCCCATATAAATCCAGTAAGACTCTAGTGGCCCTCTCCCAGCTATGGGAGAAAGGTCCTACAGAAAAGACATTCTGACAAGTCCCTGAAGCTGCCAGGAATGTAGCCTCTGAGCTCAACATTGTAGAGGAAGGAACCCAGGCAACGATTACAGCAGGGAGACATCCTAGAGCCCTGTGGCGAAGAGTCCCCAGACAGAGGGGGCCCAGAGAAACCCAAGAGTCCTTAGAAATTGGCACTTACTCAGGGCTATCATACTCATGCCGACCTTGTCCATACCAATCAGTTACAGAGCTTGACCCTCCCACCAACCTAGGTATCCAGATTAGGTGAACAAACCAAGAAAAATTATGTATAACTTGGTTTGGGACACAGCCTGGAAATAAACCTTGAAAAGGATAGTGACCCCAGAACAAGTACAGAAAAAGCCTCAGAGAGAAAAAATGCCTGCCCACAGGGATTGAAGGAGTACCTGGAAGAAATTAAATAAGAGAAACTTAATGGCAAAAAGGACACTTTAGATCAAAGAGCAGAAAACCTTCCCTAAGAATTAAATGACCTGAAAATTAGAATGGTCCAGAAGGAAAACAACTCAATAAGACAAGAAAAAATATTAAAACAAAACTAAAAGATTTGAGGAAAAAAAAGTGTAGGAAACATCCCAAATAACTGAATTGGAAAATAGTTCAAGGACAATTAGTCTTTGTATTATTATATCTAAAAACCAAGGTAAGAAAAAACCTTGGATATCATATTTCAATAAAATATAAAATAAAACTGCCAAGAACTATTAAAACTGGAAGAAAAGGTAAAAATAGAAATAATCCACTGGTCACCTTCAGAAAGAAACTCCCAAATTAAAACTCACAGGAATCTTATAACAAAAATCCAGAGCTTCCAGGTTAAAAGATATACTACAATCAATCTAAAAGAAGTTCAAATACCAAGGAGCCATAGTAAAGATACCACAAGACCTACTAGTTGTCCTTAAAGGACATATGATCTTTCAAAAGGCAAAAGATAAAGATTTAAAACCAAAGAGAACTTATCAGAAAAGTGAAGTATAATTCTATTGGAGAAAAATGTACCTGTAATGGAGTGGAGGATTTCCAAGCATTGATGATGAAAATGCCCAAATTGAATATAAAATTTGAAATTCAACTATAGGATAGGTGCCAAAAGAAATATAGAAAAGTACACACATTTAAAAAAAAAGAATGACTATCTATCATCATATGAAAAATACTCTAAATTACTATTGATTAGAGAAATGCAAATTAAAACATCTCTGAGATACCAACTCCCACCTCTCAGATTGGTTAATATATCAGAAAAGGAAAATAAAATAAATACTGGAAAAATTGGGACACTAATATACTGTTGGTGGAGTTGTGAACTGATCCAGCTATTCTGGAGAGCATTTTGGAACAATTCCCAAAGAGCTATAAAATTGTACATACCCTTTGATCCAGCAAAACCATGACTAGGTTTGCATCCCATAGAGATTTAAAAGGGTGGGGAGGAGTGAAGGACCTATCTGCACAAAATTATGTAGAGCAACTCTTTTAGTAGTGGCAAAAAAAATTGTAAATGGAGGAAAAGGAAATGCCTATCAATTGGGGAATGGCAGAACAAGTTGTGTTATATGATTGTAATGGACATTATTGTGCTAGCAGGTTGATTTCAGAAAAAACCTGGAAAGACTTATATGAACTGATACAAAGTGAAGTGAACAGGACTAGGAGAATGCTGTGCAGTAACAGCAATACTGTACAAAGATCAACTGTGAATGACTTAGCTGTTCTCAGTAATACAATGAATTCCAAAGGACTTATCATGAAAAATACTATCCATCTTCAGAGAAAGAGCTGATGGCATCTGAATGCAGATTAAAGCACATTATTTTTCACTTTTGGTAGTTTTCTTAGTGGGGAATTGGGGGGGGCGTCTGTGTCTTCTTTTACAACATGACTAATATAGCAATATATTTTACATGACTGAACATTTATAATAACCTGTATCAAACTGCATACTGTCTCGGGAAGGCAAAGTTGAGGGAGGAAGAGAGAAAATTTAGAACTCCAATTTTTTTTAAAAATTAAAAATTTTCCTTACATGTATCTGGAATGAGGAATAAAATATTATTTAAAAAAGAAATAGGGTACATAGGGGTGAATTGTTGACATATTAATATGGAGATCGAAAACAAATGTCTTCTCAGAACTGTAATATCATTAAGGGTCACAGAAAAAGGGGCAAAATGACGGAAGTCTGTAGGTGGTTTAGATTTGTTTTAATTGTCTTAGAAGAGAAAAATAGGTGGATTAGAGGACTATACGGAAGAATATACAGTGAAGAAGCAGAGGAAAATCACTATTACATAGGAGGTGCATAAGATGAAGACCAAAGTCACTGAAGAAATGGGAGAGAGGCAGCCAGTCTGTGAACCTCAGCTTCATCTGAACTAGATAAAGGAAGGTTGAATACAATTGACATACACATAGATTTTGGCATAGAAATACATTGAATTCAAAAGGGAAACAGGAAGGGAAAGGAATAGGAGAGATAGGAGAGAAGTGTTTGCAGAAAGGCAAGATAGATAAGGAAGTAGTCATAAGAAAAATGAACTCAAATGTTGGAGGGAGAAAACGAAAGATTAGCAGGAAAGGAGGAAAGAGTAAAAAACTGGTATCATGTGTGGGGTAAGATTTGACCAGGGCCTATATGAATCCATCTATTGCAGAACTCTTTGCAGAACTGAAACAGTTCTGAATAAAGAAACTTTAGCTACTCATTTTATATTAAGTCAATACAATACAATGTCATTCTTACCTAAATTAATTTACTTATTTATGCTGTACCAGTCAAAATGCCAAAGGAATATTTTATAGAGCTAGAAAAATGAAAATAAAATTCACATAGTGAACAAAAGCCAAAATCTCAAGGGGGAGTTTCATCACTTACATATATCAAAGTACTCTACAAAGCAAGGATCATTAAAATTATTTGGTGTTGATTAAAGGAGAGGTCGATCAGTGGAATAAAGTAAGTTCCCAACATACACTGTAGCATGGTATTTGATGATAGGGGAAGGATTCATCATATGACAAAAACTTCTTGGAAAATTGGACTGTAATCTGACAGAAATTATGTTTAGACCACAATACGCCAAGATACGTTCCAGATTGATAGCTTAGATGTAAAAAGTTACATAATAAATTAGACGTACAAGAAAAACATTACTTTTTGGATCTGTGGATAAGGGAAGGGCTAATGACTAAACAAACGAGAGAGAAGACCACAGAAGATAAAATGGACAGTTTCAGAGGAAAGGTGAAATATTTTTATGAATTGATAAAGATTATAATGAGCAGAAAGAGGAGTATAATTTAAAATGATAACATTATAGAGAAAAATCAACCTGGAGAAACTTTAGAATTCTGATGGATGCAATGATAAACCATGAGTCCAAAAAAATGAAGACGAAGTATTCCACTCTCCTGATGGAGGTGAAAAATGCAGAAAGACTTGTCAGATTGTTCAGCTGAGTAGGGCTTCATTTACTTATTTTCCTTAATTTGCTCAGTAGGAGTAGGGAGGCATAGTGGGAGGACATTAATTTTCAAAAAAGAAAAAACAACAAAGTACATTTATTATATATGATAGATCATACTCACTTCATTTTAATTTATTGCTGTTCAGTGGTCTCACTCAGAAGTAAAACTCAGGCCCAGAACTATACTACCAAAGATAAATGGTGACCATACATTGGATCATTTTGCAATTTTAAAAAAAAGGTTTTCAGTTCACTGCCTTAACGAAGTAAGACTACCCATCGATATAATTGTTATTAAGAATGAATGGGGAGTATTTTTTGAACATAAAAATATGGCAAGTGCACAAGATTCAAAGTAGATACCTTTTGTATTTTTAAAAAATGTGGTACTAAGATCTATTGCTGTGTAACAAAATAAAATAAAATAAAAATCACCTTTGATATTGGCATGCTTGAATAACTTTCTACTACTGCCAGGCAGATGCCCAAGAATACTGAGAACAGCAGCCCCCTCTCCAGTCTATCCATTTCTCAGATGTCAAACTGCGCTTCCCGAATTAATGACAAATAATAGGGAACATTATGAAATGCAAAATGGATAATTTTGATTACATTAAATTCAGAAAGTTTTTGTACAAAAGCAATGCAGCCAAGATTAGAAGGGGAGCAGAAGGCTGGGAAACAATTTTTACAGCCAATGTCTCTGATAAAGGCCTTCTTTCTTTTTTAAAAAATTATTTTATTTGTTCAGTTTTCTATAATCACTTCCATATATCTTAAATTTTTCCCCTCCCTCCCCCTCCTTCTTCCTTCCCTACTCCATCCCCAAGACAGCGTGCAATCTTATATAGGTTCTACACATACTTTCCTTTTAAATACATTTTTAACTTAGTCATGTTGCATAGAAGAATTGAAATGAATGGAAGAAACCATAAAACAAAACAAAAGAAAACATAACACCAGAGAAAATGGTCTTTTTCATTCTGCGATCCAATTCCATAGTTCTTTCTCTAGATGTGGAAGGCGTTTTGCTTCAAGAGTTCGTTGGGAATTTTTTAGGTCCTTGCCTTGCTGTGATGGTCTAAGTCTACCAAAAAAATTCCTCACATACTGTGGTTGTTGCTGTGTACAAAGTTCTCCTGGTTGTGCTCCTTTCACTCAGCATCAGTTCGTCAGTCCTGGAAGGACTCTCTGAAGTCTTCCTGTTCATCATTTCTTATAGCACAATAGTATTCCATTACATTCATATACCACAACTTGGTCAGTCATTCCCCAGCTGATGGGCATCCCTTTGATTTCCAGTTCTTGGCCACCACAAAACGAGCTGTTATACATATTTTTGTACATGTGGAACCTTTTCCCATTTTTATAATCTCTTTGGGATATAGTCCTAGAAGTGATATTGCTGGGTCAGAAGGTATGTACATTTTTGTAGCCCTTTGGGCATAGTTCCAAATTGCTCTCCAGAATGGTTGGATCAGCTAAGTGCTCCACCAACAATGAATTAGTGTTCCAAGTCTCCCACATCTTCTCCAACATTTATCATCTTCCTGTTTTGTCATGTTTGCCAATCTGATAGGTGTGATGTGGTACCTCAGAGTTGTCTTGATTTGCATCTCTCTAATCAATAGTGATGTAGAGCATTTTTTCATATGACTATAGATAGCTATAATTTCTTCCTCTGAAAACTGCCTGTTCGTATCCTTTGACCATTGATCAATTGGAGAATGACTTGTATTCTTGTAAATTTGACTCAGTTCTCTATATATTTTAGAAATGTGGTTATTTCCCAATCGATAAATGGCCAAAGGATATGAACAGGCAGTTTTCAGATGACACTACCTATAGCCATATGAAAAAATGCCCTAAATCACTATTGATTAGAGAATTCAAATTAAAACAACATTGAGTTACCATATTTCACCTATCAGACTGGCTAACATGATAAAACAGGAAAATGACAAATGTTGGAGAAGATGTTTGGAACACCAATGAATTCTGGGTAGAGCTGTGAGCAGATTCAATCATTTTGGAGAACAATTTGGAATTACTCCCAAAGGATTACGAAGTCCGTATCCCAAAGATATCATAAAAAAAAGGAAAAAGGACCCACATGTACAAAACATTTATAGCAACTCTTTCTGTGGTGGCCAAGAATTGGAAATTGAGGGGGGGATGTCTATCAATGATAAGCTGGCAGACTTCAGAAAAACCTGAGAAGTCTTACATGGACTGATACTGAGTGAATTGAGCAGAACCAGGAAAACATTGTATAAGGTAACAGCAACGTACACTGACCAACTTTACTAGAGTTAGCTCTTCTCAGCAATGTAAGGATCTAAGACAATTTCAAAAGACTCATGATGGAAAATGTTATCCACATCCAGACAAAGACTATGGAATATGAATGCAATCTGAAGTATACTATTTTTCCTTTTTTTCTTTCTTGCAGTCTTTTCCCTTTGATTCTATTTCTTCTTTACAACATGACTAATGTAGACATACGTTTAATATGATTGGACATGTATGTCCTATATCAGATTGCATGCCATCTTGGGGAGGGGGAAGGGGAAGGGGGGGTAAATTTAAAAC
This sequence comes from Potorous gilbertii, assembly GCA_028658325.1. NCBI lineage: Eukaryota > Metazoa > Chordata > Mammalia > Diprotodontia > Potoroidae > Potorous > Potorous gilbertii. The sequence continues at coordinate 511,485,881 of CM053771.1, forward strand.
TCAAAATCTTATAAAAATGAATGCTGAAAACTATATATATATGTATATATATATATGTATATGTATATATATACATACATATGTATATATATATATATATACATATACATATATATAGTGGTTCCTTATAACCTCCAGGATCAAATGTAAATGTATTTATAGAAGCTCTTCTTGTGGCAGCCAAGAACTGGAAATCTGGCTCTCAACACCCTTCATAACCTGGCTTTCTCCTACCTTTCTAGTCTTCTTGTACTTTACTATTCCCCACATACTCTGGGATTCAATGACACTGGCATCCTTCCTGTTCCTCTCTCACAGTGTTCCATGTCCTGATTGAACATTTTCACTGGCTATCCCCCAAATCTGGAACTCACTCCCTCTTCATCTCTGGCTTTTCATTTCCCTGCCTACCTTCAAGCCTCAGCTCATGCCTTACCTTCTGCAAGAAGTCTTTTCCAGTCCTCATCAATTTTAGTGCTGTGCTTCCCTCTTTCCAATTTAACCTGTATATAATTTGTTTATACATGGTCGTTTGCATGTTGTTTCCCTAGGAACTCATTGAAGGTAGGACATGTCTTTTGCCTTTTTTTGTGTCCTGGCATATTGTAGGTACTTAATAAATGTTTGGGCAGCTAGATGAGGCAGGGGATAAAGCAACAGGTCTGCAGTCAGGAAGATGTGAGTTCAAATCCTGCCTCCAACTCTTACTAGCTGTGTAACCCTGGGCAAATCACTTAACCCTGTTTACTTCAGTTTCCTCATCTGTAAAATGAGCTGGAGAAGAAAATGGCAAAGCTCTCCATTATCTCTCCTGGGAAAACTCCAAATGGGATCATGCAGAATCAGACACAAATGAACCACAATAATAAATGATTGTTGACTAACTAGTTAGAACCAGGTTTTATGATTTTATGACGCAAAGATAAAATTTGGCTCTTACATATTAACAATGTTGGTGTGCAACTATGTCCTTTGTTACGTCTATGTCCTTTGTTAGGTCTAATGTTACATGAGATATTCTTGTACTGAGCTATTTTTGTAGGGTAAATAGTTACAGGTGTTTCTTCAGTTAGCAGTGGTGGGTTTGCCCTACTTCATTCATAGCCAGCCTTCAGATTTCCCTTGGCCAATAATACACATTTTTAAAAAATTCAGATTAGGAATACATTTTTCTGGCCATGGATGGGAGGGGTCACCAAGTCATTGGGCTATGGTGAGACCAACACATCAATCTGAATGTGACTTTAGCAACAAATCATGTCCCAGGAAGCTACAGAGTCCCCAGAGTTTGGCTTCATGTTAACTGAGGCAGCTTGGAATACTATGCGATGAAGATGAATGAGGTCATCTCACAATACCTCTGTAATCCCTGGAAACATAAAACACTCTGGGCTCTAGAAAGACACCATTCTGTGTTCATTTCATGACAAAAGTAAAGTTTTATTAGGTTCAGACCCTTTCAAGCCATGAGGCAGATGCAGCCAATTTTACTTCACACATCATCAACAATATATGAAATCTACTATAAATTCCAGTTAAATTCCAAAAACTGGCCAAAGAATCAATAGTGAGTCCAATTGGATTGGACATGGGGATAGTTAGGGGAGGAAAACCACTTGATTTATAAAGTGGGAGAAATCAAAAGAAGTCCCTGGAAAATGCAGAGGGCTAGAACTAACCCTGCTGATCCTCCGTTTCCTCAGTTCATAAAATGTGACCAGGACTAGATGATATCAAAGATTGTCCCTAGTTCTGAATGCTAATGTCCTGTGATCCACAGCCCACAGGAAGCAATGAAGCACTTGTCTAGGTCATTCAGACCAGCAGCCTGCTTGTGCTTTCTCATTTTTCTCCTGACCCCTTTGAAATTTGAGAAGGAGTGGTTTGGGTCCAGTGGTTTCTACTTCTTCCTTCTTGTTGACAGGAAGATCTGCTTATTTCTGAATTATCCAAGGAGGCAAGCTTTTGATCTGCATTGTTTAAAAATGATTGTCACTTTGGTCATGGGTTTGGAATTGGCTTTATCATTGGAAGATGTGAGCAACAGTCTGTTATTGTAACCTGAGTACCACCCTTTGATATTACATCCCTGCCAAGGAGATGAAAACAGAGGGAGCCTGACTGGCTGATTTGTTCCTCAGTGTGAACACCTCCTTGGAATGGATATGATAACAAAGGACAATAGCCCAATTTTATTGTGATTTTAGGGGTTTTGGGAAGGTCCCTATACCTCCACATTTACTTACTGAGCTAATAGATGTAATTCTTTAACTGGGAACAAAGCCTTTCATATTCCAATCTGATAAGAAAGCAATCAATCAGTTGAGTGTTTATTAAACATCAACTTTTTTCTATGCAATATGACTAAGCTGAAAATGTATTTAATAGGAATGTATGTGTAGAATCTATATAAGATTGAACGCCATCTTGAGGAGAGAGCGGGGAAGGAAGGGGAGGGAGTGGGAAAAAAATCCATGATATATGGAAGTGATTGTAGAAAACTGAAAACAAATAAAATAATTTTTTAAAAATCTGCTTCGTGCCAGACACTGTTGTAAGGTGCTCCAGATAAAGATCCAATGAAAGAAATAATCTTTACTCCCAAAGAACTTACATCCTAATGGAGAGGGACAATACATCTGTCAGTGTTTGTGCATAGATATATAAATATATGTATGTATACATGTATTCTCTTTATATTTATTCTGCAAATACTGAGTATCTATATTATCATACTTATATAAGTATATATTTAGAATTATGGGCTTTTAAGGATAAAATATATTATACTTATCTAGAAAAGCTATGTGGAATACATACATATGTATATTGTATATGTATATACAGAATACGTGTGTGTGTGTGTGTGTATGTGTGTGTGTGTGTGTGTAGGAAATGATGCTGCACCTTGAAGGAAGTCAGGGATTCTATGGGGTGGAGGTGACAGAATAGTGCATTTTGGACATGGGGCCCAGCCAGGGCAAAGGCATGGAGATAAGAGACAGATTTTCCCATATGAAGAACAGAGAGAAAACTCATTTGACTGAATTGAAGACTGGAGGAGGGGAATTAGATTGGAGAAAGGTTTTAATGGACTTTAAATGCTACAAAGAAGTGTTTATTTTGAGTGCTAGAGTCAATAGGGAATCACGGGTACTGAATAAAGTGTGTGTTCTTCCTTCGTTGCCAAAGAAGCCAATGCCATCAGAGAAATAATGACATGACTTGCACGTGACTTTGTTTTGAGTGAGGGAGGGCTGTGCAAGTCACCAGCCTCACTTCTCCTCCAGAGTCATCTGGATCCAGTGACCAGATATTCATCAAGATGACTGGGGATGACCCAGGATGAGGCATTTGGGCTTAAGTGACTTGCCCAAGGTCACACAGCTAGTGAGTGTCAAGTATCTGAGGTGATATTTGAACTCAGGTCCTCCTGACTCCTGCACTGGTGCTCTATCCACTGCACCACCGAGCTGCCCCTAAGTGAATCTCTAAGTGCAGACTAATGAGGTAACCAAGAGAAAGAGCATAGAATGGAAAGAGGGAAGTAGGACCAGGAGTGTTGGGGGGGAGGGGGGAATACCATGATGATTCAGCAAAGGAGACCCGGAAGAAGAAGTCGGAGAGGGAAAACCAAGAGAACTCAGCAGAATGAACACCCAGAGAGGGAGCGAGGTAGCAAAGTGGACAAAGTACTGGATCTGAAGTGAAGAAGACCCAAGCTCAAATTCAGGCTCTGACCATTCATACCTGTACGGTCCTAGACAAGTTGCTTAACCTCTGTTAAGCCTCAGTTTCCTCATCTGCAAAATGGGGATAATAGATAATACCTCTCAGAACTACTATAAGAATCAAATGAGATAATATTTGTAAAGTGCTTTGTAAATCTTAAGATCCTATACAAATGTTAGATGGTTTTAATTATCCAGGAGGAGAAGTCGATAGGAGCCGAATAATACAGGAGGCCAAAAGGAAGGGGGGATTGAGATGTGACCCCAGACCCATCCTTTTCACCCATGAAAGCAAAAATGCTGAGCACTGCAGTCTCCAGCACACAAAATAGATATTTTTCCCGTAAGGAGGTCCCTTAATCCTTCAGTCCAGGAGAACATTTTATCTGTCGTTGCCCTGATGCTCTTGAAGCAGCTCTTTGTGGCTTGGACATTACAGCAATTAAATGATTCCCAAATGAAGGAGTGACATGGTCAGATCTGCATTATAGGAAAATAACTTTGACAACAGTCTGGAGGAAGAATTGAAGTGGGGAGAGAGACTTGAGTTAGGGATGCCAATTAGAAGGCCCCTGAAATAATCCAGGCAAGAGATGAAGTGAGTCTAACATATGTCTGGCCACTGAGTGATTAGAGAAAAGGGGTCGGAGGAGAGGGATATTGTAGAAGTAGAAATGACAAAATTTTGGATGGAGAGGTGGTAATGAAGGCTGGAAAGGGGAGGGATGAGACTCCTGCAAAGACCCCAGGGTGCCAGGGACGGGTCACCTGGGATGAATTCATGGACTCAAGCATTGTTGAGGTCAAGGTAAAGATTTATTACGCTTTTCAGCAGGCAAGAATTCTTAGGTAACCTGCAACCTTAGAGGGGTACAGGTAAAGCTTATATAGGACATTCTGTGGTAAAGCATGTGCCAAATATGCTAACTAGGTGATTCAGGATGGGATTGGGGCGTGGCTAAGGAGTGATTAATTCTTAAAGGAACATGCATTTTTGATATCTACCGCTCAGGTATTTTACCCAGAATTCATCGAGAAATAGGCTGGGGTGGGGTGGGGGGCTACATGGAGATGTGATTTTAGGCCTGGAATGACACTAAGTCAACTAACGGTCAAGGCTGACTAAGGAATGCCAGGCTGCTCTCATCAATGTCTTGTTAGACAAGATAAATGTAAAGGAACATAGGTATATCTGAGTCTAGGATACATGTGATTGGTCAGTGAGTAGTAAATGTCATTATGACCAAGTACACAGTTCAGCCAGTACACAACTGGTTCAAACTAATAAATTCTATAGGTGCAGCTGGCTACTGTAGCAGAAAGGGAGATAACAGTTGTTGTTGGAGCAGGCTGTGTCCTTGGGCTGGGGAGAAACTGCCTGAGATAGCGTTTCAAGGCTAGGGAGAAATATGATTTTTAGAGAAAAATGTAATTTTAGAATTGGGATCCAAGAACATGTACCCAAGCACCCCATCAGTGGGAGAGAATGAGATGTTGAGGATGACATGAAGATCAGGAATCCTGGAGGTGGAATGCTAGTGATGCCTTCAACAGAAGTGGGGTACACTTGGAGGGAAGTTTAACCAATCCTGGTTTGAACATGTTGAGTTTGAGATGACGTTAGGTCATGCAGTTTGGAATGTCCAGTAGACAATTGATGCAGGGGAGATGCTGGATATATAGTCTCAGGAGGTATTGGCATAAAGATGATAGATAGTTCAACCCTTGGCAGCTGATAATATCACCAAGAAAGAGAAAAGAGTTAGAGGGCCTAGGAAAGAGACTTGAGGAATACCTACAGTTGAGAAGCAAAATCCAAATGCTGATCCAGCAAAGGATATTAATTTCAACAGATAGAAGTACCAGGAAAGAGCCATGGAAAGGGAAAGAGAAAGAGAGAGAGACAGAGACAGACAGAGAGACAGAGACAGACAGAGAGACAGAGACAGACAGATAGACAGAGAGACAGAGACAGACAGACAGACAGAGAGACAAACAAAGACAGACAGAGAGAGAGAGAGACAGAGAGAGAGAGAGAGAGAATTGAAGTTGCATTTTACTGCTGGGACAATGGCATGGGATAGGACCAAGGACACAAACAGAGGAGCTGGCCTGGGCAAAGGAGAAGGGGAAGAAGAGGAGAGGTTATGGGTTTCTAGATGAAGAAGGAAGAAAAGAGTCTTACGCTAAATGAACTCTGTTCTCAGTTTAGCAAGTAAGGCCCTTAGCTCTGACAAAGGGAGGAAATGGAGGTGTGGTAGGCTTAAGGAGAAGAGAAGGTTTGGACAAGAGTTTATGGGGAGTGAGATGGTGAATCACTTAGGAGAAAACCAATGGATTGTTTTCCTGCAATGGGGGCCCTTTTGAAGTGCGGTAACTGATATATAATGTACCCAGTCAGCATAATTGTGTGACTTTCCACAATTCTGTTCAGAAGCATGTGAGTAGGTGCTGAGGAAGTGGATAGTGAGAAATAATCCAAGGCTGAAGTTTGTCAAAAGGGAAGATTATGAACAGGACAAGGGATTGATGGATTTGAGAGCAGAGGACTTTATAGAATTTAATTGCCTAAGTATTCAAGTCAAAGGAAGTCAGAGCAGGGTAAATGGAATGAGAAAGTACTGAGGGGTAGAATGATTGGAGTTTTTAATGAGGCTGAAGGCTAGGTTTAGGAGAGGTAAGGCATAGAGAGAGATGGAAGAATAGAAGGTTGTGGTCAGATTGGGGAATGTCAGAGTTTTTGATTAGGAAAGTGAGTCATGGTGAGATCCTGTGTGACCATCCCTATGTGTGACTGAGGAAAAGAGAACGAGCAGGTCATGGGACTGAAGGAAACTGAGGAATTAGAGAACTCTGTTGTTCAAGGGACTATCAGCATGAATGTTGAATTCTCCTAGGGTAGGGGCAGGATTTGGAGAATAAAGGAAAATATTAAGTCAGCTGCAAAACTCTGTAAGAAAGGAGGGAGAATCACAGAGAGGTTAGTATAGAACAGACACCATAATCTGGAATGGATGGAAAATTCTGATTGAATTTGACTTCAAAGGGGGAGAGAGCATTAAGTGATGGTGGTAAAGGGGAAACTGTCTGGAAATGTCAGTGGGAGCAAAAAGTATTCTGACTTTCCTTCCAGGATCAGTATGAGTGAGTACGGCTGAAGGTATAGCCAGTGCAGAGAAGTGATCTAGGGTATAATGTCATCAGGGCAAAGCTGGGGCCTAGAGAGGTCCAAGAGTGTGAGAGAGGAATGATCCAAAACAAAGGGAAATTCATTCACTAGGCATTTCAGAGGAAAGGGTGGGCAGGGTTGGCATGTGACATGGGTAGAGTGACACGAAAGAGGAAGAGGATGAGAGAAGAATTAGGAGTTGGGAATCGTTTTCTGCTAAGTGACTGGAAGTTAATTAACACAAAGATAAAGAGAGAAATAGGTAGTAGGAAATAGTTAGCCATGGCCACAGGGGTGAGGGGTAATTGAAACAGAAAGCTCCGTCTCTTTTGCTGGAAGGGCCAGGATTGTAAGGTTGTGGTCACTCTTCTCTATTCTCCCTCCCCTCATGGGGAAAGGGAGACAGTGCTGCGTCTGAATCCCAAAAGACTAGCATAGGGTGCTGGGTCTTACTTGGCTCTGGATGAGAAGGGGTAGGTCCTGCCCAGTCCCCCACATCCCCAGGCTAGCAGAGGGAGTTGTGCCTGACCTGGGTCTTGGGTCAGCTTAGCCTGATGGTGCTGCTGCTTAAGTCCCTAAGACTTAAAATTCAAATATCTGTGAAGTAACGTGTTAAAGTCCCAGGACCACTGGCTCTGGAGTTCAAGGACCTGTGTTCAAATACTGTCTTTGATACCCATGACCTATGTGATTTTGGGCAAGATATGTAAGCAGCCCTGGGCTTTGGTTTCCTTGTCTGTAAAAGGACAAGGATGGATTAGATGGTCTGAGCACCCACTGTGCTCTAAATTAATGATCTTTGGGAGAGATCTTGAATTCATTCACACTAAGGAATAAGTGACTGATTTATCTTTTTCTAAGAGTAGATTTTCATAGGTGTGTAGGGAACGAAAAAGCAATTAAACTCTTATGATGTGTCAACTTTTGTGTTTTGTGCTAGTTCTGAGGCTAGAAACTGAAAAAGCAAAACAGTGTCTGTTTTTAGGGAGCCCACGCTCTACCTGGGGAAGACAACACATAAAGAAAATTTCATTGGCAGGGAGGATGGAAAGACCAGGAAGTCCTAAGGGGGCAACTGCCACACAGATAATAAGGCCCATGGGTCCTCAGGTTATAACAAGTGATCAGATGGTTGTTGTGGGAGGAAAGTTTGGGAGGATGTAGAGGTAGGTCAGAAATAACCTTAGAAAACAGAGGTAGGGCAGAGTTAAAGCCTGGTAGTCCTCTATCTCCCTGGAAGGAACAGAGTTAGTGATTCCCACTTCTTTTAAGTGGTATGAACAGTCAAGTGGCTCTACGAGGGACATAGATAAAGGGAAGAAAAATTGGGCAGAACTCATCTGATGATGAGAAAAGGGACCTTGAAAATGAAAGTCAAGTCAACAAGCATTTTTGAAGTGCCTACTGTATGTTAGTCTCTGTGCTAAGTGCTGGCCATACAAATACAAGCCCTCAAGAAGTTGACATGCTAAGAGGGGAAGACACTCCCCTCCCAAAAAAAGAGAGCTAAAAAAGCAAAATGGACATGGGGAAAGTACCCAAGCATAGGCATGATGGGGAAGCGTGGTGGTGAAATCCCAAGGAGGAAGGATTATTGATCTGAATCCTTCCTCAGAATGGAAGTTCCAATATCATGTTGAAGTTCAGAGCACAGTGGATATCTATTTTTTTTCCATTTTTTAAAGTTTTCAATTTTCAACAATCACTTCCATGTCACAAATTTTCTCCCCCTCCCTTCCTGAGATGGCACGCAATCTTATATGGGTTCTACACATACATTCTTATTAAACATAACATTAGTCATGTCGCATAGAAGAATGGGAGAAACCATGAGAAAAACCAAACCAAAATAAGATATAACACAAGAGAAAATAGTCTGCTTCATTCTGCGTTCCAATTCCATAGCTCTTTCTCTGGATACGGATGGCATTTTGCCTCAAGAATCCTTTGGGAATGTTTTAGATCCTTGTACTGCTGTGGCTGTTACTGTGTGAACTGTTCTCCTGGATCTGCTCATTTCACTCAGCATTAGTTCATATAAGTCTTTCCAGGCTTTTCTGAAGTCCTCCTGTTCGTCATTTCTTAAAACATCACTACATTCATATGCCACAACTTTTTCAGTCATTCCCCAATTGATGGGTATTCCCTCGATTTCCAGTTTTTGGCTACCACAAAGATTGCTGCTATAAATATTTTTGTACAGCACAGCGGATATCTAAGGAGAAGAAAGGACACAGAACAGGAAAGTGGCTCCTTTACAGTTTGGTCTGGGACTGGCCCTGGGTGGATATCAGTTATCAGGGCTCAGTCTTCAGCCTGAAATCTCCTGTCACCCAGAAGTCTTTTGATCAGATGAGACCCAGGTGCCCTGGGGTTGTAGGTGGAAGAAGGCTGCCTGGTAATTGGGAGTATCAGTTCCACTTGAGAAGAACATTCAGGAGCCAAATTGATTGCTGCTTTTGCTCAAACAAGAGTATACATTTATTTAATCTACTTAGCCACAACTGTTTCCAGGATACCTTAATCAGGTTTCGTTTTTCTTCTGGGCCCTAGAGAACTATCTTGTTCCAGGAGAAAACTATGGCATTTGTTCATGATTCTGAATGGACATCTTTAGATGGGTTTTTAATAAATTTGGACTGTTGGAAAAGTGAGATACTTTGTCGCAGTGATGGGAAGCCATTGTGGTTCATTACATCCAGTTTGTAAGTTTCTAGTTGGAAGGTTTACAACTTCCTGATCAATTTCAGCAAGGTTTTGTCTACTTAAAGTATTTACTTTATTGTGGGATAGGGTTTTTTTTTTGTTTTTATTTGAGGGTGGGGTGAGTGGAACAACAGAACTTGTTTTATGAGTTGGTGCTAAGGAATAAAGGATAATCTTCACTAAGATAAGAGTTTAATAATCCGAGATGTTTGATGTTTTCTATTTTGTTTTGAGTACACTCTTTGCATCGAGGGCTACAACATTTGTCTCTATTTCTGTGTTACTTCTTGTGTTAGCTGCACATTACATTGTTACCCTCCTTGTAGCTTTATTTTTGAGGTGATACCTTGCTGAAGGACTGTGTTATTAGAGAAATTGAGCTAGTATTGAGAGGCCCAGGGGGCCATCTAGTTGCAACCCTCTCATTTTACAGATAAGGAAGCCAAGGACCAGAGAGGTTAATTGACTTGTTCAAAATCACACAGTTGCAATTTAAATCCAGCTCCTCTGACTTCAAATCCAAGGACTTCCAGTGATTACACACTCATGGCTGAATCCCAAGATAGACCAGGGGTTTATCAAATTCCTCACTATTATGGAATTAAAAGAAAAAAAAGATCTTTTCTCATCTTTAATTTCACAATTATGAAACAACACTTTAAAAAGTCCAAATCCCAGTCATTCTTTGTATTTAACTTCAGTTTCTTCATTTGTAAAATGGGGCTGCAAATCAACAGTTAAGAAGCCCCTCACTCAGAGAAACAGATTGGTGTAATAGACGGAGGACTGAATTTAGACTAATCTTGGCTTTGGAATTTACTACCTGAGTCATTCCAGGAAAGTCACTTAACTGGGCAAGTTTTCTTATCCGTAAGATAAAGGGGAGGCTGTACCGAATAACCTCTATGATCCCTTTCAGCTTTAAATACTATGATCCTTTTTATTTTCTAACACACATATCAATTGTGGCTAAAGATGGAGAAGCTGGATAATGTCTGATACAAAGAAGAGTGATAAATTAATTCTTTGGGACTTTTTAAAGAATTTCATCTCTAAAGTTGATTCATGATTTGTAAAGTTATATTATGACTTGCATCTTTTATAGCGTATGAAATTCCTGATTGGCCATATTCCCAGAGTTCTCTAGCAACAAAGAGAGTGATGCACTGACAATAGAAACTAACCATACCTAACAGTATGTTTAACATTCCACACCCCTCGTCCTCCACCTACTACAGTAATAGCTGGCATTTGTATCGCTTTTTAAAGTTTGCAAAACACCTTACAAATATTATCTCCTTTGATCCTCCCAACAGCCCCTATAATGATCCCCATTTTACAGATGAGAAAACTGAGGCAGGGAAATGCTAATAAATGTAGGAGTCTGGATTTGAGCTCAAGTCTTCCTGATTTAGGAGGCAGACCTGTCTCCACGAAGACATAGGTAAATGGGTTTCATCATTTTCCCTCTTTCACCAGTTGTTCCAAGTGAGTATCTTCATTAAAGCCACAAGTAGCCATGAGTAAATAAAGAAGCTTTTAAATTGCTTCAAATTTCACTTGCCTTACATTCACAATAGGGTCCCACAGTTCCGTTGTTACATGCTGACACCGGTAATAACATAAGGTCTTAATTAAAGTGACAAATTAGTATCTTTCACAATAGAAGTCCTAAAGTAATCCTGACTCATGAATTTCTTAATTGCCTTTCCCTGCTAAGGATGTTAGCCAATATCTGGACATTTCTACTCCCATACACATGTGAAGATATGCATATGCACATATTTATATTCTGCCCCAAGACATTTAAAAATTTATCAGCATAATTTCCTTTTCATTTTCAAACAGAAGGCCTTGGAAAGCAGGCACTTCCTCCTCCTGTATCTTGTCTCAGTCTCTAAAAGGCTTTCAGATTTCTCCCTAGCTAGATGCAAGCTAGAGGAAGTGGCTTAGACTAGTTAGACATAGACATTCAAGCAGCTGGGCTATAGGGTCCTTTGCAGCTCCCTAGGATTAGGTGATAATAGGTCTGTGACCCTCGTTTTAATGTGGGAGTGGAATGGAAACCTTAGTTATTGGGACAGCTCATGAAATGATGCACAAAGCTGGTTCCTATGAGCATACCTACAGATAGTTGTAGAATAAAGAGGATGTCACGGATGCAGATGGAGACACTCAGCTGTGGTGTCCATTTTCCAGAAGAAGGATGAGACTGGTCAACCAGTTCAGCACTGAGGCCCTGAGAAGCACAAAGTTTAGGTACACTCCTGGTGGTAGCTGAGTTGCAACCACAGTTACAAGGGGATTCTGTATATAGATCAAGTTAACTCTAAACCCTCTCTCCCTAGGGACCAAACTGGTACGAGAGACTGTACCCCCCCCCCCACCCCCAGAGGGAAATGTTTATACATTTGTTCTTATTATATCTTTGAGATATATGTATAATATAATATATATATAATATAATATATATTATAGACATATATATTATTTTCTTTTTTTAAAAAAATTAATTTTTAGTTTTTAACATTCACTTGCATAAGTCTGAAATTTTCTCCACCTTCCTCCCTTTTCCCTTCCCTCCTTTTCCCTTCCCCAAGACAGCATGCAATTTGATATAGGCTCTACATGCACATTCTTATTAAACATATTTTCACATTAGTCATGTTGTATAGAGGAATTAGAGTGAATGGGAGGAAACACAAGAAAGAAAAAACCCCCAAAAAATCCATTATCCCAATAACAGGCTAGTCTGCTGGTAGGACAGATCCAGCTAAGCCCCTGAGAGGGAATTGCTGGGGGAGAGGGGAAAGAGAGAGTCTGTCTCCTTTCCCGACCCCCTGAACAAAGGAAAATCTTGTCACCTTCCAAAGGTGGGATTATTTGAATTTTCCATCAGGTGAAATAGCAACTTGCCAGGAACAGAAATGACTCAAGAATAAACAAGTCACAATGAGCCCAACAAAAAAGACCTTCAAGAGGGTTCCATTAAGAGAGAGAAGGGCTTCCATCCACCCAGAAGTTCTCTAAGCTTGATCTCACTTTCCCATACAATTTATGTATTTGTGGAAGACTTTGGGAGGAGAAGTTTTTGTACTTAGATCTTTGCTGCATCCTGTTCAACCTGAGATATATGTGGGTTGACAAGAGTACTCTGTCCCCTTTAGAATGTTGCTTTTACTTCTATCTCTGGCTGGAGGAAAGCATTTCCTCAAGTAAGATCTGATTTACTGGACTCCCAAAATTTGACTCCCAAAGCATTTACATCAGTGGCATCAAACTCAAATAGAAATGGGGACCACTAAATCATACATGAGGATCCCTGCAGATTGTATATTGTCTTGGAAAACCATGCATATTTATATAGTTCTTTTTTAAAAAATTTAACACACCAGCACATTAAAATCAGATAGGGACTATATTCTAAATCTGACTTGGCCATTCTTGTGATTGTTGTGAGGCCATATGTTTGATGTCTCTGATTGAGATGACCATAGCTCCTAAACTTGACTTGTGTTCTAGCCTTTCCTGGCTCAGGTTGCCAGTTGTTTACTTTTCTATCTGTTGTTGTCCAGTCATGCTCAACACTTTGTGAGCTCATAGACTAGGGCCTTCTATTCTCCACTATCTCTCATAGTCTATACAAGTTAGTGCTCCTTATTTCCATGACACTGTCTATCCATCTCATCCTCTACCATCCCCTTTTACTTTTGCCTTCAATCTTTCCAAACATCAGCATCTTTTCCAATGAATCCCATCTCCCCATTATGTGGTCAAAGTATTTCAGCTTCAGTATTTGACCTTCTGGTGAATAAATTAATTTTTTAAAGTATTGACCCCTTGATCTCCTTGCTTTCCAAGGGATTCTCAAAAGTCTTCTCCAGTATCACAATTCTCCAGTGCTGATTGTGTGACACTCATCTTTCCTTCTAGTTCAACTCTCACAGCCATACATTGCTAGACCCCCAGATAGTGTCCTCTTCCACCAATCCCAACTGAATGATCCAAAATCCTATAATCTTATATTTATAATAAAAAAAATATTCTACTTCACTCACAACTCCTCTTTCTGGACTTCTCCTTTTTGCCCTCTTCCTACCTTTGGAAGGAGACTCTACTCTGTAACTTGATCTCCTGATTGGGTATTCCCTTACTCAATACCATTTTTTCAGGAAGATCCTAGCTATGCTTTATCTAACTTATGCCTTGGCTTTAAAATGGTCTCCTCCTCTACAACAGTTGCTTTGCAATCAGATAGCCGTCTTCCTTCTCCCTTCTTTCCAACTCCCCCTTACATATTGTTTTTCCCCACTAGAATATAGCTCCTTGAAGGCAGCGACTATCTTACATGTTTGTATGTGTATCCCTAGCACTTAGCACAGTGTCTGATACATAAGAAGCACTCAATAAATGTCCTCCTTCGTTCCCTCCCTCCCTCTCTCCCTTCTTCCTTCCTTCCCTCCCTTCCTCCTTTCTTTCCTTCCTTCCTTCCTTCCCTCCTTCTACTTTTTCCCCCATCTCTTTTCCTTCCTTCCTTCTTATCTATCATCCATCTATCTATCTATCTTTATACTTTTTTGTACAAACCTTGGATTTCATCCCAGCAGGGAACTCTGTTCTCTGCTACATATCAGCAGCTTGTCGTTGGCCTCTATTCCCTGAGGGTTGCATGGAGCAAGAGAGAGTAAGTGGCTAACCCTGGTCATGGTGCCAGGATTCATCAGAGACAGGACTGAGTCCTGACTCAGGGTCTTCCTGACTTCTAAGTTGGCCCTCTCTCCACTGCTCCTTCTCCTGCTTTTTCTCTTCTTCTGGAGAAGTCCAGAAAGAGGAGTTGTGAGTGAAGTAGAATATTTTTTTTATTATAAATATAAGATTATAGGATTTTGGATCATTCAGTTGGGATTGGTGGAAGAGGACACTATCTGGGGGTCTAGCAATATATGGCTGTGAGAGTTGAACTAGAAGGAAAGATGAGTGTCACAGAATCAGCACTGGAGAATTGTGATACTGGAGAAGACTTTTGAGAATCCCTTGGAAAGCAAGAAGATCAAGGAGTCAATACTTTAAAAAATTAATTTATTCACCAGAAGGTCAAATACTGAAGCTGAAATACTTTGACCACATAATGGGGAGATGGGATTCATTGGAAAAGACCCTGATGTTTGGAAAGATTGAAGGCAAAAGTAAAAGGGGATGGTAGAGGATGAGATGGATGGTGCAGTAATAATTTACAACCTCAAGGATAAATGTATTCATAGAAGGCATTCAATAAACATTCACAGTTGTTGAATAAATAATGGATTCTATCTGGCTAGGACTTCCAGTGCAGAAGCAGCATGGAGCTTACTAATAATCATAGCTAACAATGGTATGGTGCTTTAAAGTTTGCAAAGCACTTGAGTGTAATATAGTATTTGATACTCCTAAGAACCTTGTGCTATTGTTGTCCCCACATTACAGATGAGGAAAGTGAGACTGAGAGGGGTTGAGGGTAGTGGAAAGAGGGGCTAGGATGGGAGTTCGGAAGTATCAGGTTCAAATTCTGCCTCTTCCACATACTTCCTGGGTGACTATGGATAAGTTACTTAATCTTCTATTGCCCTGGGGAGTTCTTTAAAACTCTCCATTACTGACTGGTCGCTGATCTTTTCATTGGAGGGAGTTTCTACCTTGGGAACTCCCTCCTCCTTAGAGATGAGCTCTCCATATTTGGAGGCATGGTCTTTGTATATTAAAGGAATTAGTAGGAGTCATAGTTGATTTTTCAATTAGATCAACTTTTAAAAATGGCCCCATTATACAGATGAGACCACTAAGGCATAGAGAGACAAAGTGATTGGCAGCTAATACCCAGGTACCTTGGATTCTGGAGCCAGTGCTCTATACCATGGGGATTTGGGTCTCTGTCCCCAATACACTGTCTGCATGATTGGAATCCCTTCTGGTATAAGAGAAAGAGCCCTGCTTTGGAATCAGAGAACCTAGGTTCAAATCATGCCTTCTGTCACCACCGGGGTGGCTTTGGGCCATGCCATCTAGGTCTCTCAGACTCACTAGTCTCATCTGTAGAATGAGAGGGTTCGGCTAGATTGTCTCTCATTTCCCTTTTGGCTCAAAATCTGTGATTCTCTGCTCCTCAGAGCTTGGAGGAACCTTAGGGGATAGAACACTCTCTGCAGACTTAGAGGGGAAGGCATGAAGAGGAGCTTGGGAAATTGGGGGGGATCTGCAAGATTTTCTGAATCCTATTTGTAAAATTGATGTACAAAACACATAGAATGTGCATGTATATAATAACCACATGAGTTTTTACCACATAAAAATGAACTTAAAACCATGCTACATCCTGTTCCCATATGCTTGTGTGCAAAAGGCCCTCATTGACAATTCACTTGGCACTGTCTAGCAAGTATAAAACGTGGTCTATAAATAGCAGTGGAGTCAATGCTGTTGGGAGCTCCTCTCCATGTGGGCAAAGATGGCAGTGTTTTGTTTTTCCTTCAGTATTCGGGATGCTAAATGCAGCAGCTCCCTCTCCTCCTGTGTGGGAAGAAGGAAGGAGTTTGAGAAGCAGGGTGTTCTGGGGGAAATGGGAGCCTGTTTGGGGACTGAAGATCTGCAGTGCTGAGACTGATCCATCAGTGGCTTTGATTTGGCTGGCTTTATGGACAACAGAAACCAGTTCTACTAGTCTGATAATTCTAGGCAATTTGGTCTGTGTATGTACTGATTGTTGATCAGGGCACACACCCACACACCCACACACCCACACCCACTCACCCACACCCCCCCACACACACACCCCTAATGAAACCCAAGGGTTTTTAGCATGAGCATTATTCAAAAGCTGTTGGCTTAAGAGGGTGGGGGTGGGGGATGGGAAAATCCAGGGGATATAGCTGGTGATCTGAATAACCAATGATAAGGAAGTAGGAGAACTATGCCATTCTAGAGAGAGACAGTAAAGTGCGGCAGAGTCAAGAGACCAGGATTCCAAAGCCTGACTCTGATGCTCTCTACCAGAGTGACCTTGTATGAATGACCCAACTTGTCTGGACTTCAGTTTCCTCATATAAAATGAAACAGTCTCCGAAATGTCTTCCAACCTGAACTCTGTGAGAGAACTAGACAAACCTCAGAGGGCTAAGGAGGAGCTATTACTTTTCGAGTATAAAGCACCCACACAGTACAACCATCATGGGCTGGGGTGGGGATGGGGAGTGAAAGTTGCATATTAAAAAGTAGACTCAGTCTCTCAAGATGACAAGCTTACCATCTAATAAAACAGTTTGTACTTTAACAGGAAGCAATGTTCCTTTCTTACCTGATTTCCCCCGATGTTTCTGACTTTTGTATGATTAGGATTCCATGGAGGGTGTAATAATAGAATGATAAGTAGCACTTTTTGTGCCATCAGTGGCTTGGCAGCTGTGTCCAACTTTTCTTGACTCTTTTTTGAGGTTTTATTAGCAAAGACACTGGAAGGGTTGGCCACTTCCTTTGCCAGCTCATTTTGCAGAGAAGGAAACTGAGACAAACAAGATTAAGGGACTTGCCCAGGATCACCCAGCTGTAAGTGTCTGAGGCTGAATTTGAATTCAGGTCTTCCTGACTCCAGGTTCCACCTAACTGCTATGTTTGTTTGTGTCTGGAGCAGTACAAATCAATCGCCTCCTGGCAAGCAGCAGGAAAAGGACCCTTGGCCTTGAGGGTAGGAGTGCAGTGATGAGGGTGGAGCAGAGTGGGACTGGACAGTTTGTCCAAGACTACTGGGGAGAAAGTGGATCATTTGTCTGCTTTGTTTTAACTAATTTTCTTCCTATTGATGTATTACGCTGTGTTGTTTCTTTGCTGCTGAAGCAAAGCTCTGGTCACTCTTCTTTAGTTACAACTTTGGTTATGCGAGGCATTGTTTTGCAGAGGATAGCCCCCTGTACATTCTGTTTGTTGGCTGTGACCTTGGACATTAATATTCCAAAGAGGAGTGGGAAATTGAATTTAGCTCTATCACTTAAAATGTCAAAAAACATTTTTTTGCATGGGTTCGGCAGGCATTTTGTGGATCCCCGTGATTTTTGTCTTCCCTAGAACGGTTTCCCTCATGTGATTTAGAGCTGGAAGGGATTGCAGAGATTGTCTGGGCCAGTCTTCTCAATTTACAAAAGAGATTGTTTAAAAGTCCCTCACCCGAGGTCCCATGGTAAATGGCAGCACCAGGATTTGAACCAACATTCCTCAACTACAGATGCAGTGGTATAAAGAACCTGGAGTCAAGAAGACCTGAATTCAAACTTGGTCTCAGCTACTTCCTGGCAGCGTGACCTTGGATAAGTCACTTAACCACTGCTTGCCTCAGTTTCCTCATCTGTAAAATGGGAATGATAATAGCACTTACCTTCCAGGACTGTTATGAGGATCCAATGAGATAACATTTGTAAAGTGCTTAGCGTGGTGCCTGGAACATAGTGAGAGCTGTATTAATGTTGGTGGTGGCGGTGGTGTCATTCCTATTAGTTCTTCCATGCTTACCCCACAGAGGGACCTGTATACTTCAGGGCCTGTGGAAGAAGTTCCTCTTACTATGTCAGTTCATTCAAAATGAAAAGGCCAGCATTACTGTTTTGCTTTCACAAAGCAATGTGGCCCTTGACTGTATCTGTGAGAGATTCTCTCTGTAAGATAAAGGAAACCCTTTCCATGGCCTCTGTTCCATCTTTTTAGGTGTATTTGTGTCCTGTAAACTCTACCACACACACACACACACACACACACACACACACACACACACACACACACCCTCACATGTATGCACACACAGGCGCACACCCACACACATACCTCAATTCCCTTTTGTGATTGATATCAGTAAGAGTCTGCTTTGGGCAAGGGAAAAGTCAGTCTGATGTCTTATTAATGGCATGTCTTAGACTTCTTCAGGAACATTTTCTAGCCCAAGAGTCTTTCATTATTTTCCTCCAGGCTCCAGCGTCTCATCTCTACCTTCTGCGTGGAGGATTTGGGCTCAGAGGCATTTGGGGAAAAGGCAGATAGGAAATCACATGAGACAAGATGAGTTCCTCCCTGACTTTCCACTTGTGCCTCTGAGTCCAGCGAGAGACTGCAGTAGGTGGAACATGCCTTTCCTTGGGGTGAGGGGAGGAAGTAGATTTATCTGCATTCCTTGTCACAGTGTGGACCTCAGTAACTGGTGGAATCAGTCAGATTTGAGTTTGGGATTCTTGGTCTTCTCTTTCTGAATCATGGGATCATGTATTTAGATCTGAAAGGCAGTTTGAAATCCATCACCATTGACTGACTGACACCCTCTCTGAGTCTCAACCACTTTAAGACTCTAAGTTTTAAAGGGGTATGTTGACCTAGTTGACCAGATATAACAATGCAGTTGGGATTCAAGGGATTTTCCTATTTAGAACATCCTCCAGACTCCCAAGGGTCTACTATAGCCTACTAAAAGTGGGGACTTTTTGACTAGGATGTGGGGATAGCAAAGGGAACAATAATTTATATTTGGAGCCTGAGAGCACAGTGGGTTATTGCTATGGAGACTGAGGATAGGTTTGGTACTACAGGAAGATCTTGTGGTTCTTATGAGTCAAGAGAGAAGCCAGTAAAAGAGAGCTAGAAAGGGAGGATACTCAAAGAAGTTTCACTTTACACATAAGCTAAGCTTTGAAGGAAGTTAAAGGTTCTTAGAGGTAATGAGTATTTGGATGAGCAGAGAAGCAGGAGGTGGTGGCTCATCATATCTGGAGATTAATTTGTCAGGACTGTGTAATGTGTGAGGGGGGATCACCGTGTGACCACTCTGAGCTGGGACCAGTCTGTGAAGAGTTTTAAATGTCAATCAGAAAAGTTTGCACTTGAATCTAGAAGTAAAATGAAGTGACTGAAGTTTCTTAAACAGGGAAGTAGCATGCTCAAACCTGATTTAAGAAATATCAACTACATAGATGATGCATCAGAGAGGGAAGCTACTAAATACAGGGAGATGAGGACAGGATTGGCCCTGAAGTCAAGAGGACCTGAATTCAAATCTAAACTAGACACTTACTAGCTGTGTGACCCTGAGTAAGTCGTTTAACCCTGATTATCTCCTAAGGAATGAATGAATAAGTACAGGGAGACCAGTTAGGAGGTTATAGCAATATTCTAAGCCAAAGGAAGATGTGATAAGGACCTTACCTGGAATGGCAGCCATATAGGGAAGAGGAGAGAATGGGCACAAATGGAATAGACACTGAGAAGAGGGAACATTCAGTAACTTCTTGATGATGAAGGAAGTGAAGGATGATGAGAAAAGTGAAGAGCCAAGATGCCTCTGGAGTCATGAATCAGGGTGACTAGAGAAGATTCCTTACAGAAACAGAGAAATTGGAATGTGGAGAAAGGAGAAGGTAATGAGGTCTGTTGTAGACATCTTGAGTCTGAGATGTCTGTATGTCAGCCAGTTATAGATATCTAGCAAGTAGTTAGACATTTAAAATCCCTTCCATCTCTTTTTTTATTAATTATAATTAGTATTTATAGAATGCTTTATCGTTTGCTAAACACTTCACATATGTTAACTCATTTGTGTTTTCATCTCTAAATCTATGGTCCCAAGACCTCTCGCAGCCTCAGTTTCTTTATCTGCAAAAAAGAGGGTCTCTGCTAGGTTCCCTCTAAGGTCCCTTCCAAATGTAGATGTTGGACCTGAATTGAATCTTCCCCTTTCTGTCATATTGGTCTGGGTCTTCCTGGGGTGCTGCCAGGTGTCTCAGTGCTCTCCACTCAGCAGTCTCCTTTCAAAGCAGAAACCTCGCCGTGAGCTAAAGCTACTCATAAATCAAGTAAATTTTAATAGATAAAACCTGATCTTCCAGTTTTCCTCATAGATTGTTCTATAATATTGTCTGTTAGGTTGGGAAGGAGAGAGCAAGCAAACAGGTGACAAACACCATTTCCAGGCACATCTATGTTGCCCATTGGGTAAAGACCCAAGGACTGAAGGGATCCAGGCCACGTGCTCACCCGATTCCACTTTTACCAGTAAAGACACTAGAAGCACATTCTCAACAATCAATGCCTCTGTTTCCTTCCCTTCATCCTCTTTGAATCTGAATGAAGACATACACTTAGGACACATTCCAGCCACACCTATCGCCGCTCCTTACTGCCCCTGTAGTCTCAATGCCGGCCCTAAGTCACCTTAAAGCCATATAGCCTTATACTCTGGTTATTTTCTGATATCCTTAATGATTTCCTGAATATCTACGGTTGAATATGCCCTCAGAATGGTGAGAGATTAGGAAGGAAATCTTCCCAAGCAAGATAGAATGCCTGGACCTCTTTTCCTGTATTAGCCCCACAGCTCCTCAAGCTCCTGAGGCAAAGATCTGGTTGGGTTAACTGCTCTTGACCTCTTGCCCTCCTTCATCAAAACATGAGCATCCTTTTTCCATCCCCTCAGTGTCTTATCTTCCACTAAGGGATAATGACTCTAACCTAGAGATTCTCAGGCCTTAGATACTTACTAGATGTGTTACCTTGAGTAAGTCACTTAGTCACCCTCTGCCTCAGTTTCTCAAACTGTAAAATGGGAATAACAAAAGCGCCTACCTCCCAGGGTTGTTGTGTGGATCAAATGAGATAATATTTATAATAATATTTAATAATAATAACAAAACAACCCAATATTTAACACAGTGCCTGGTATATAGTAGGTGCTTAATAAATGCTTATTTCCTTCTTTCTTGCCAGAAGGTCAGCTTTTTTAACCAGTTTATTAATATAAAAAAGTAGAAAAACATATAAATACACAAAATCTCTGAGATACTGAAAAATTGCAATGTTCTACACACAGGGATCTCCCACCTCTGCAAAAATCTATTCTTTGGGGATCAAGTTGTTTTTTTTTCATAATTTCATAGGATTCATCTTTGGTTATTTCAGTTTTAGTTCTACTACCACTACTACTACTAATAACTAGCACATATACTGCTTTAATGTGTGCTAAGTGCTTTGCATGTGTTGTCTCATTTAATCCTGGAATATAGATTCTCTTATTACTCCCATTTTATAGATAAGGACATTGAGGTGGAGAGAGGTTGTGACTTGTCTCTGGTTATCCACATGTTAATATGAAGCAGGATTAGAACTCAGCTCTTCCTGACTCCAGGTCCAGCGCTTCTCCAATGTGCCTCCTCACTGCCTCTCCATTGATACTGATGTAGTCAATGCATATATTGCTTTCTTAGCTCTAGTGACTTCACTTTGAACCTTATGTTAAACTTTTGTGGTGAGGTTGTAACTCCAGCCCATGAACTTATCACTGATTGCAATGTCATGAAACTGTTCATATTTTTTGTCCCTAACATTTTTTCTGTAACTTTTCTCTGTGCTAAA
The DNA here is from genome assembly GCA_028658325.1 of Potorous gilbertii. Taxonomy (NCBI): domain Eukaryota; kingdom Metazoa; phylum Chordata; class Mammalia; order Diprotodontia; family Potoroidae; genus Potorous; species Potorous gilbertii. The sequence continues at coordinate 511,507,895 of CM053771.1, forward strand.
TTTGCTTTCTATTTACCCAAACCTTGTGACTTTAAGTTTTTGCCCTTAGTTGTGGCATCTCAGGATTAAGAGGACAAGGTCCTGGTCAGCAATCTTTGCTACTGGTGGACAGCTCCCAAGAGCACTCAGATTCCTGGGTGAGCAACACCAAGATTCATAGAATATTGCACTGGTGTGTCTGGGTGAGGAGATAACTCCCCTTTGGACTATTATGTGCAATGGTCTGTTTGGGGTGTCTATAAAGGAGATTATGTTCTTAGTTTTGAGACTGCAAGAGCTCATCTGTCTTTGAGGCAGACACTGTTGGAGTTCTCATAAACTGTGCTTTGGTCTTAAGAGGAAATAGGTTTTATGGGGCCATTTCATCCAATGTATTGCATACAGAATAACAGAAGCTCTGAGTTTTATAGTCTTAAATGTAAAGTTAATCCAACTACAAACACATGTGCAGTGTGTTCAACAACTGTGGTGGTCTTCCCTTGTGCCTTGCTTAGTGGGTGGCTCTGAAATTTTGCATGTAGGAGCAGTACAGTGATTGGAGATTTAGACTAATAATCTCTCTATTTTTTTTTCCACAGTGGGAGGACTGGATGATGAACAGAGTTATGTTTTGTTTTTTTTTTTTTGTCAATTGAGTTCATAATTGTTGATTAGGACTGATTGGCTGCCAAGAAAGTGGCTATTGGGCCTCCCTAGCATGTTGGTTGCCAGTTAAATTATTTTAATAAGTTACTGTGTTTAAAAGAAAAAGAAAGTCAGGGGAGGGGTTGAAATGATCCATTTAGTGGCTCCTCCAAGGAAGATTCTGGTGGAAAAGAGAGGCCATTGACATCCCCATGTAGATGGGATGGGAGGGTAAAACAGTGTCATCTGTGACTGCCCTTGATGCTTGCCTCTCTGTGTTCCATTGTGGCCATCTTCTGTGCTCTTTTTAGCAGCCAATTTATGCATATCTGGGATAAGAAATGGCTTCATTTTTCTGGAGACTGCTGGGCCCATCTGCTTTTATTCTCATGCAAATAGACTATCTTCCATGAATGGAGAAAACAAAACATTTCTTTTTCTTTCTTCCAACTTATGGCTATTTTTTATTGGAAAGGAAAGGGGTTGAGCTCATTTAATTAGTTTTTCTTCTTCTTTGAGGTCTGAAGTATTAGCAGATTCAGTCCTTGAGACAAAAGAATTCAACCTGCCTCTCATCTTCAAAATGGCTCCTGCCTTCCTTGCAGGATAGCAATCTGTCACAAAAGAGGAGACCTACAAAGATGAAACACAGGGATGGTTGGAAACGAAAATGGAAGTGGGGGGTGCATGTAAGAGAAGCTTATGTGTTGTGACTTCTTCCCTCCTTTCTCTATCTTCTGGCTTCAGTCAGACCACATCTCAAGTAGTTGAGAAGGGAAAGAAATGGGTAGTTGAATAAGTCACAATATGTGGTGTTCCAGACACTGAACTTGAGGACAGAAAGATCTGGGTTAAAAGTCTATCTCAGATACTGGCTGGGAGATTCTGGGTAAGTCACCTAACTTCTCTGGGTTTCAGTTTCCTTTTTAATAAAATGAGGGGTTGGATCCAGGGGCCATTAAGGTCCCCTCCAACTCAAAATCTATGATCCCAGTGGGTTTAGTTCAATTTAGGAAAGATATTGACAAGTGGAGAATGTTCAAAGGAGGGCAAACCAGGATGGTGAAAGGTCTTGATAGATGTCAATTGGTTAAGAAACTGGGGCTATTTTGTTTAAAGAATGGAAAACTTAACTGTATTCCAGTATCTGAAGAACAGCTGAACATCATAAAGTGGCTAGTTTAGGCCTGAGGTCAGGAAAACTATCCTATGGATTCCAGGTATCCATAAGTGGAATGCACCGTCTTGAGAGATAGTGGCTTCCTTCTCGTTGGATATGCTCAAGTAGAGACTGGAGCTGCTTTTTAGGTAGATATATTGCAGTGAGGATTGGAGGCAGTTGGGGAGGATATGGGCTGGACCTGGTGTTCATCAATTCTCAAATTCTAGGATCTTATTATTATATAATTCTCCTTCCTGTTCATGCTCCTCTCCTTAGTCTCCCACACCAGACACCAGGATCATCCATCTCTCATTTTGTCTCCCAAATTCCCTGAACTTCTTAGGACCCAGGGCTGCCCTCTCTAGGCAAATTTCCTTGCTCCCAGAATAGCTCTTTCTCTCCAGCCCTAATTAAAATTCTGTTCCTCAGGACTCATCTAAGTTAGCTCTAGGAAGAAAGGGAACTGATAGTTCAACGGACCTGATTAACTATTTTTAATGCCTGAAAACCTCTCTCCCATAGGATTTTCATAGAGTGTAAGATGTTCATGGCAGTTCAGAGTAGAATGAAAGTTGAGGTCATCTGGTCCACCATTTTCCTTCTACAGCATCTCCTTCTTTGATTCTATTTCACCTGAAAAAAGAGGCAGCATGGGATGGTGGAGTGAGGAAAAACTGGATTCTAGTCTGTCACACATTTGTGATTCTGGCAAAGTAAACTCTTAGTACGCCAAGCCCCATCTAAGACTATAAATTGCAGTAAATGTGAATTATCTGGGTTTTTTAAAGTTCATATTCTTTGATTCCTTAATTCTCTAATCTTTGTTGATGGTGGTTTCTTATTGAGATGTCCTAATACCAATGAAATTAAAAGTCTGGCATCTTAAAAATGAAAAGCACCCCACCCTGCCCAGTTCACAGTAAAGCACTTTGCAGACCTTAAAGCATTTCTAAATTTTAGCCATCACTATCATTACAAACAATGACAGCAAAGATAGCAACAACATTAATAACAATAAAAAATGAGTCCTCACAGAACATTCCTTTAAGTCTCCTCTTCAGTCAGATCTTCCTCTTTGGAGGGTGCTTCAGTTTTCCAAAGTCCCTTTAACTATGGGATACTCAGAATTAGATGCAGTAGTCATGGAATAACTGATTTAGAGCTGGAAGGCACCTATGAGCTCACCAAACCCAACCTTGCATTTTATAGATGAGGAATCAAACCCCCCTTGTCCAAGGTCACATAGGTTAAGTGTAGAGTTGGGATTTAGATCCAGGTCCCTCATGTCCAAATGCCCTGTCAATCTTTCCAATGGGCCATGCAGTGGCCTGGTAGATGAAGAATAATGGATGCTATTGCCTCCGTTTTTCTTTTTTAAAAGGGGAATCTGGAGGGGATGAATGCTTAACTTAGAGGAATAAATTTAGTAATTTAACAAAGTGCTGGATTTTAGCCATTATAGTCAGTGGGGAAAGGTGTCAGGACCATTGAGTCTAGTGGGAGAAATTGCTATAAGAAACAAAACCTGAAAGGGGTTTTCCCAATTCTCCCTCCTTCTTGATCTAACAAAATTTTGATAGACGTGTTTTTTTGAGACGATAGAAAATATATTTTGTCTACCCTGTCTCAGTGACAGATGGGAGTCTCATTCTATTCAGTCTTGGAAAAGATCCATGACTTCCCAACCTGAGAGAAGGCATATAATAAATTCGTGGTCTCTTCTCCCATCCTACCCTGCAATGAGATTAAAACCTGATACTAAGATTGGTCAAATAAGATCCAACTTCTCTGGGAAACTATTTGGAATCATTCAATAGATCAAGCAATAAGCATTTATTAAATTCTTACTATGAGCCAGGCAAATAAATTCCTTGGTCCGCAGATTTTAAGAAGCCCATGAATTGAGATGGGAAAAAATTTACAATTCTATTTTCTCTAAGCTATCATTGAAATTTAACATTTCCTTCAATTATGAAAAAAAATCAAACTATGATTCTGAGAAGGGGTTGACTGGCTTCATGAGACTACCAAATGAATCCATGACACACAAAAATCTTAAGAACCCTTGGTCTAGGGGAAATATTGCACAGTCATGAAATGATTGCCTTTTGCAATTGAATTAGAGAGTCTTTATCTATGGAGTCATTCAAAAGGTGATTCAGCTTACTGATGTTAATTGGTTCAGTGCTTCTGGGGTAATAGTCCCAGACAGCTAATAGTGGGGGACACTTAGCCAGAAGGGAGTTTAAGATGATGGCAGTAGAGAATCTCTAACCCCTCAGCAGTGCCTCTATAAACCTGAGAGGGAGCTATACCAGCCTGACTAACGAGTCCAGAGAACATTTTTGCTACACATTGATTCATTCGCAAACTTTAGAGGCAGAGGAAGGAGAGGAGGGGAGAAAAGGAAAGAAGTATTTATTAAACATCTGTTATGTGCCTAACATCTCATTTGATTACCACAACAACCATGTGAGGTGGTATTATTATATTTCGCACTTTACAGTTAAAGAGACTGAAGCAAAGTTTAAATGACTTGTCTAGAGTCACATAGTTAATAAGTGTCTGAGATGGGATTTGAACTCAGGTCTTCCTGACTCCAGGTCTGGAGCTCTATACTCTGTGCCCATTTATCTACCCAGGGCATTTTAAGCCTTTCATAATCTGACTCTAGTTAACCTTTCTAGGCTTATTTTCTGTAGGCAATACTCTCCTTCAGACACTCTATGTCAACAGAATGGGCTACTTCCTGTTCCTTATTCCATCTCTTACCTCCATACCTTTGCAGAAATTGTTTCCCATTCCTAGAAAACACTACTTCCTGCCCTCTGCCTTTAGGTATCTCTAGAGTTCTGCATGGCTTAACTCAAGCATCAGCTCCTAGGCAAACCATTTCCTGATCTCTTCCTTTCTTAATGTTCTCCACTTCCTGAGATATCCAGTCATCCTGATGAATATCTGGTCATTGGATCCAGATGGTTCAGGAGGAGAAAGTGAGGCTGGTGACCTTGCATAGCCCTCCCTCCCTTAAAACAAAGCCAACTGCAGGTTCTATCATCATTTCCCTAATGTCATGGTCCTCTTCATAAATGAAGGACAAACACACACAACACCCACAAGGTCCACTTCCTGAAATGATCTCATATTTTCTTACCTGTATCCATGACATTTCTCTCCAAGACAACGTTAGCACTTTGATGGCAGAAACTGTCATCCTTTGTGACTGTTTGCCCAGTCTCTAGGGCAGGGACTCTAGCACAGAACTGTTAATAAATATTGGCTGCATTTCAGTTTGTTGAATTGTATGCAACTGTGTGCAGAAATTAAGAACATTTTCAAGGCCTGGCTAGAATGCATTATTAAGAATGTTTTTTTCCAAAAGGCGATTACAGGCTCATAGATTCTGAGGGAGTTTTCTGCAAGGAGTTTCTATTAAAAATAGATATGGTCATACCCATACTACACAGGCAGCATCCAAAACAATTCAAACAATATGTCTTAAATGTTAACATGCAAGGCCCTGCACTGAGCTGGGAATGTAGAGATGAAATAAAGCAAGCGTGGTGCATGGGGTGTGGGCATGTCCATCACAAGTGGTGCAGTGGATGAGCTGGGCTACCATACCACTTACTACTTATGTGACTGTGATCAAGATGCTTAACCTCTCAGGGTCTCAGTTTCCCCATTTGTGGTGAGGAATGGGAACCAGGTTATAGGAAACAGGGAGGAAGGTTGGGTTTGATTAACTCTAAGGTCTCTTCTAATTCTACATCTATCATCTTAAGACACAGTCCATGTCTTCAAGGAAATGACTTCTCTCGACTAAAAGAATGGAAGGAAAATGATAAAAAAAAAATCTACAAGCTTTATATGCAACTTGCAGGGTGATACAAAGTTAAAAATTAAACCACATTTGATCTCAAGTAAATTATATTCTATCAGGAGAGATTTAATGTATAGTCTTAAGTATATACAAGATAAATGCAAGGTAACTTGGGGATGGGTAGCCAGGGGAAAGAGATCAGAAAGGATCTCATATAGGAGGTGGTGCTTGAGCTTTGAAGAAAACTACAGGTTCTCAGAGGCAGACAGTAAGGAATGATATTCCAGGCATAGGGTACAGCTTGTGCAAAGGTGTGGAGAGGGGAAATGAAATGTGTACAAAGAACATCAAGATGACTGATAATGGCTAGCTGGTAGATTTCCCCAGACTGTGGAACAAAGCTCTCTATCAGAATAGTTTAAGCCCTCCAGGCTTTCACAAACTGCCAATTCACTTCCTGAGAATGAGAAGTTCTCTGCTGCTTCACTCTGCTCAGAGTAATGAAATACTCTGACCGCTTGGCCCTATTAGCCCCTTCATGACTTCCGGAGTTCCCCAAGCTCAGCCTGGGTGTATTTTAAGCAACAAAGTGGTTCTTCTCTCCTCTCCCTCCCTGTTAGATGAGTCATGCGATGTCTGCCAAAAAATGCAGAAAATTAAATTGAAATCTAATGAGGCTTGCCAGTATTAAACATTATTTGAGAATGGTAGTAATTAAATGCTTTTTACATAGGCAATGCTTTGTTTGTAAGATGGGTTACATGACACTAGCAGAAGCAACAAAGGTCCTAAGAAGAAAGAATGTTGTGTTTGGGGGAAGAAATCAGTGCAGCCTGTGCAAGGACAGTGAAAGACCCTGATCTGGCTTGGTGATTGCTTAAAGAAGTCTCTCTGTCTTTCTCTGGCTCTCTCTGTCTCTGTCTCTCTGTGTCTCTCTCTTTCTCCCTCTCTCTCTTTCTCTGTCTCTGTCTTTCTCTGTCTCTGTCTCTGTCTCTCTCTGTCTGTCTCTGTCTCTCTCTGTCTCTCTCTCTCTCTCTCTCTCTCTCTTTCTCTCTCTCTCTCTCTCTCTCCCTCCCTCTCTCTCTTTCTCCTATTGTCCCATTAGCCCTCACCTCTCACAAAGCCTTGGGCTGGGCTGCTGCCCACAAACAGGCAACAATAAGTCTGTGCTCTCACCCTCCCACCCAAACACAGCTGCTGGGATAAGTGGTAGCTCTGGCCATCTGGAGTAAAGAGAAAGGGCCCTCCCCACCCCCACCTTCCCCCCTATCTTCCTCCCTCCCTCCCTTCTTTCCTCCCTCCCTTGATTTCTTACTGGCTGCTGAAGGGTGACTAGAGATTCTTGGCTTTCTCCCATTTCAGTGAGACTAAATTGAGGGAAGAAACAAGGCAAGATATACCCTTCTGACTTGAGCTGCTGGTAAAATACTCCACTGGAGATATTTCCATGAGTTCCCCCCAAATCAGTAAGTTTGCTTCTAACCTGTGCAGAGAAAGATCTCAAGGCTTCCCGCTTAGGAGTCTGGAAACCCCTTTAGCTAGTGCTAGAACCTCCCTATTAAATATAAACCCCAGATAACTGAAGTAGTTTGCTATGGAGTCAACCAGTCAGAATTCATGATAATATAATAATATTTTAATAATTAATAATTATATATAATATTTTAATAGTCAGTAAACATTTATTAAGCACCTACTCTGAATCAGTCAGGCATTGTGCTAAGCACAGGAGAGATACAAAGAAAGACAAAAACATGGTCCCTGCCTTTAAGGAATGTGCTTTGTAATCAGGAAGAAAATATACAAGATACATACAGAGTAGATGGAAGTCAACCTTAGAGTGAAGGTACTACTACTACTACTGCTGTTAGTACTACCACTACTACTACTACCACTACTACCACTACTACTACTACCACTACTACACCTACCACTACCACTACTACCACTACTACTACTACTACTACTACCACTACTACTACCGGCTAGCTAACATTTACATAGCTGCTACTATGTGCCAGGCACTGTGCTAATTAAGTGCTTTACAAATATCTTCTCACTTGATCCTCATAGTAGCCTGGAAAGTAACTGCTATTGTTGTCTCCATCATATAGCTGAGTAGACTGAGGCAAACAGAGGTTGAATGATTTGCCCAGGGTCACACAGCTGGTATATGTCTAAGGCTGGATTTAAACTCAGGTCTTCTTGACTCCAGGCCCAACATTTTATTCACTGAACCACCCAACTACCTGGGTGAACCAGAAAGTCCTGTTGCAGAACACAGTCACCTAAGGCTGACTTCAAACCTAGTTTTCTGACTCCCATCTAGCATTCTCTCCACTGGGTAATGCTACCTTCCATCCTCACCAATTTATCCCAATTTCTTTCCCAGAGTTGGCAGAAGGGGAGAGGGAAGATGAAGTGTACAAAATTAAAAGGCTTAAATTTTTCTAACACATCAAAATGCACAGCATTTCCTTTATTTCTCCCTAAATTACCAGTCTTTATATAATTATATTTTAATCATACCTCAAATTTCAGTTACAACTATTCAAAATAACTCTGGACATGCCTATTCTTGGCTTGTCCTTTTCCTCCAGTTTTCTCTGATCTCACATTACTTCCTGTTTCCCTCCCCACCCCTACACCCTGCTTTTCCCCCATCCCAGCAAGGATTATTTCAGAGCTGCTTCCACATTTTAACCTTTGTGACAATTCTCGTTAACAGTGACCTTCTTATTTCTAAACCTTGCCTTTGCTCTTGTCCTATGATACACAATTTTTCAGGGCAATAGTAGATGATCAATAAACCCTACTCTTCATTCTTCCTTTTTATATAGTTCTAGAATCAGATTCATAGAATGAGGGAACTTGGAGATTACCTCCACTCTACTCTGGAGAAGTTAATTGAAAAGCCCACTGGCTCTGGAGTTAGACAACTTGGGTTCATTATTTTTGTGACCTTGGATAAAGTCCTTCCCCCTAGAGGAATCATTTTCTTCTATAAAAATGAGGAGGTTAGTGATCTCTAAGGTATAATCCTATGACTTGGTTCAGAATTTTAGACATGAGTAAGCCAGCTTCTAAAAAGAAACTATTCTATTATATCCTTCTTAAATATCCATGAATGGTGCCATGGAAAGAACATTGTACTTGGAGTCAAGAAGACCTTGGGTTGTAATCCAACTCTGTCACTTACAATCTATTCCACCTTGGACATGTCATTTAAACTCTCAGGACTTTCGTTCCCTCATCTGTGAAATGGGAGGTTTGCATTACAGATGATCCCTAAGGTCTTGTCTAGCTCCATGTATAATACTGCTCTGGAACAGTGAATAAAACACTGGACTTGGAACCAAGAAGACTCATCTTCATGAATTCAAGTCCTGCCTAAGACATTTTACTAGCTATGTGATTCTGAGAAAGTCACTTAACCCTGTTTACCTCAGTTTCCTCATCTGTAAGATGAGCTGGAGAAAGAAATAGCAAACCACTCCGGTATCTTTGCCAAGAAAACCCCAAATAGGGTCACAAAGAGACACAATTGAAACTCAACAACAAAAACTCTACTCATTTGTTGTTGAGGTAGTAGTGTCCTTGCTAGAGATTTCTCCCTAAAACCTCACCAAGCATTGAAATAATCTCTTCATCTCTGTGAACTTTTTAATAGTATTTTATTTTTTCCCAATTACATGTCAAAACAATTTTTAGCATTCATTTTTATAAGATTTTGAGTTCCAAATTTTTCTCCCTCCATCTCTTCTCTCTCCTCTTCTGAAAATGGTAGGCAACTTGATATGGGTTATACATGTGCTATCATGTAAAACATATTTCCATATTAGTCACAGTTGTGAAAGAAGAAACAGTTCAAAAGGAAAAAAAGAATCCTCTGAACTTTTAGCATGCTTCCCACTCTGTGAAGCCACACATTTGACTTGAGCAGGAGAGCTGGTCACATCATTTCCCTTGTCTTGCCTGGAAATCACACATTCTAGAACTTTCTTAGGATCACTTCCCATATCTACATTTCACTTTGTTTTCTTGCTCCAGAATTCAGCATATGGTCTTTTCAAAGAAAATGTTGGCATTCAGTTCCCTCTTGGCAGTTCCCCACTCACCTGGCTTTTAAATCTCTCTTTTATCATGTTCCCTTTGCCAAGGTCTTATATTTTTACTACAGAAGTGGCCTGACCCCTTCCCATCGTGAATTCTTCTTCTCTCTATTTCTTCTAATATAAAAATGCTCCTCCTATTAGAATTATAAAACTCATTCCTGCCTCTCCCTCCCCACCCCATTCCTCATTGGGAAGGCAATTTTCTAACTGGTTTTCAGTTATAGTAACACGATCACTCTACATTTCATCCCATTAAACAATAGCAATTATAAAGAGATACCACCATCTCGATACTGGTGATAAAACAGAACCACATCACCTCAAAGTTGGAAGGAATCTTAGAGACAATCCAGTCCAACAAAAGAATGCCCTTTTGAAAATATTGCAGATAAGTGAGTATCCAGCAGCCTCTGTTTTCAAACCACCAGTTAAGGCAAGACCCCTCTGTCCTGAGGCAGCTCATTCTCCTTGCAGGATATTTAGGAAATTCTTCCAGATACCAAGCTTAAGTTTCCCTCTCTGAAACCTCTACTCAGCTCTCCTAATTCTACTCTCAGAGACCAGGGAGAACAAATACAACCCCTGCTTCACTGGACAGCCTGTCAAATGCTCACACTGTTACCAAATCTTCCCCACCCCCACCCCCCAACTCCCTGAGTGCTTTTCTTCTCCCCACCAATAGTCTAAGTTCCTTCAACTGATCCACAAAGTCCTTGCAGGCCTGGTCATGTTCTTCTGAGTGTGCTCCATGCTGGTAACCTCTTTCCTAAAATGCAATGCCCTGAGTTGAACATGGTACTCCAGATGTGATCTGACCAGAGTACAGTCCGACTGTCGCTCCTTACCATGTAGATTTCTCAGTGCAGCCTAGGACAATACTAGTTTCTTGGCTGTTGATTTATTGACTAATCTTGAGCTTACAACCCATGAAAATCCTCATTGCCTCCCCTTTAAAAAAAAACAGATGAACTCCTGTCTAACCAGTCCATTAGAGTATGAACTCCTTGATAGGGAGAATTATTTTTTTTCCTTTTTTTATCCCCAGGGTTTAGCACAGTGCCTGGCACACAGTAGGTATTTAATAAATGCTAATTGCCTGAATAACTAGGCCTTGTCCATCTTATATTCTTGAACCCAAATGCTAGACTTTGCATGTTTCATATTATCTTATTTATTTGACTGTTCAAAATCTATCAATGTCCCTTTGAATCCTGAGAATGAAATCTGATCAATCAACAAGTATTTATTGAGCACTGTTATATACCAGGTAATGTATTAAGCATCAAAGATACAAAGGAAGAGTCCTTGACCTCAAGAATTTACATTCTATTGAATGAAATACATATGTGTATGCATATAGAATACTACATACATCTAAGGATGTATACACACGTGCATATGTTCAGCATAGATGCATGAAAACCTTAGAGGAAAAGGAAGTGTTTCAACCTTCATTTGGCATCAGATGATGTGGATTCAAATCCTAGCTCTGTCTTCTGGTCACTGTTGCCTTTGTGACCTTTAGCAGTCATATAACCTCTCTGTCTCTCAGTTTTGTCATCTGTAAAATGAGGTGTCATTTTATTTATTATATTTTTACTTATTTAGATGACCCTTCTAACTCTTGTTCCACAAATGTGATTAAAACAGTCTGTTAGCAGACCCTATGTTAATATTATTGATTTTCTCCTTCCTCCCCTCAGAAGAAATAAACAGTAAGCAGCCCAGCAGTGTGTTTTATCACACCTAGCATAATCTTCTAGGCACACCCATCTGTTGGAAGGGACCTCAGATGTCATCTAGTTCAAACTCTTCATTCTACAGATGAGGAAAACTGAAACTTGAATAATTGCTTTAATCAAGCTAACACTATTTGGCATTTGAGGAGGGAGCATCCCCAGAAAAAACAGAGAGCTAGATGTAACACTAAGGTATTTTGACAGAGTGCTGTTTCAGACTGGGGGCTTGTAGCTACAAACGATAGAGAGAAGGACAAATCATTTGATACAACTTCCCAGAGAAGAGAAGGAGCATTTATCCTGGGAAATCCATACAGGGTTCCTACCTGCTTCCAGTGAATCAGTGGTAGGGTGAGGGAGAGGAAAAAAAAGGTGGTTGAACAATTCTGCTTACCATACCATTCAACAAATGATACATGCACACATATACACATACATACATACATACATACATACATATATACATATATGTATACGAGTGTTCAAATTTGGGGTGAAAGAGAAAAGAGATTTTATTTCATTTCATCTGAGCCTATGATCTTATAGTCATGGGTAGCCTACGAGTGAGGTAACTTCCTTTGCCAGTGCAAATCAGCAATGGTAATGCAACTTAGAGTCTTATAGAATTAACTGGGGCACTGAAAGATTAAGTGGCAGCGTCAGGAACAGGACTTGAACCCAGAGCACCATGACCCTGAGGGTGCTTGTTTTCCAGAAAAAACTGTGATATAAAACAAAAAGCATCCATAAAATTTATTTTTTTAAAAAAATAAATCAAGAATAAAATAAAAAGAGATAAGGAGGACAACCTCCACATAACTGCTCCACAGATTAGGGTGACATCCTTGAATGAATATGGTTGAGAGACGAAGTATTTTGAGACTCCTCCTCCTTCAATGACCCCACCCAGGTCATCCTCCCTCTGTAAGAAAGAAGTTAAATTAAATAAACCAACATAATGACCAGATCCAATAATAGCTGCTTCATCCCTTACCTCTAGCCCCCTCCCTCTCTGCCTAGAGGAGGGAGGTATGTTTTATTTATTGAAGTCAAGATTGGTCACTTCCTTGGTTAGAGTTCTGATGTCTTTCAATGTGGTTAAATCTATATCTTCCCAGGAGTCTCCATGATTCATATGACACAATCCAGTCAATTCTGTCCTCTACACTCAGAGTCTCATGAGAAATGTACTATATTCCCTCTGATGTGCCTCTGTGATAACATCCATTCAGTACTAGAACACTAGCCAGAAAAGATCTGAATTTGAATCCTACCTCTGAGACTGAATAGCTCAGTAGCATAGACAAATTGACTTAATCTTTCCATGACTGTTTTCTCATCTATAAAATAAACAGAATGATACCTATAGTACATTATAGGATTGCAATGGACTCAAATAAAATAATGTATGTAAAAAGCACTTTACAAACCTCAGAACTCTCTCCATGGATGGGTGTCAATATTATTGGTTATCATCACTATCAAAAAATGATTAGAAGTATTATCCTATAACTTACAACAAATCTAGGTCATTCAAGTGCCCCTTTCCCGTTAGGGTAAGTCACTGAGGATTCCAGCGAGGTCACTTTCACCTAATTAGAAAACTGAAAACAACAAGGAAAATAAAGCAGCAAGTTTGAGGACACAGACACTGGACAACAACTGGTCGGTGGTGGTGGTTGTCCTTCATGCTTGAAGAGAGCCAAGATGACATCACTACATTGGAGTCGAAGCACGGTGTGTTCGACTGGGGTGGATCAGACCAACAGGAGCTCAGCAGGCTCTACCATAGGCCAGGCACAAATAGCCCATATGGGCAACATTAACAGCAGCAGCAGCAACTCTCTACTTTTTTGTTACCTTCACAGTAATGTTCAGAATCACTGAGAAGGGGCTAGGGAGAAGAAGAGCTTATTTTCCCAGAAATTACAGAATGGGAAGGCAGGGAGTCTGGATCCACTTCCCAACAACCTCTCTTTCTGCATATTCTCCCCTAGACTCCATGTGCTCAGCTGCAAATTGACTAAAACCAGGGACCAAGGGGTGAGTCCTAGCATTTCCGCAAATGAAATCACTCATTGTAAGTGATTCAGCCCTCTGATACCTCTGAGGGTCTAAAACTCTTGCTTCAAATCACTCTCTCCCTACAATTACATGAGCCTTGTAGAAAGAATTTTTTTTTTAATGATAAACTTGTAACGATCCCATGAGCTATAACTGAACATTATGAAAGCGATCAATAAAATGTCAGAGTTGGACTCCACTCCTAGTATCTGATCCTACTGTCCTTTATCTAGCAAAGGGATCTTCCAACTCTCCAAACCTATTATCTATGGGTTTCTGATTATATCAAGAAGAGAAGGGGCTATATTCTTCATTTTCTCTAAAATTTAAAATTCCTTTAAAACGAGAGAGAGAGAGAGAGAGAGAGAGCAGCACTTTAGAAATTTGAAGATAGGCAGTATGGTGTATTGAAAAGACTTGGATCTTAGTTGTGACTCTTCCAAAAATTAGACATGAGACTTCAGACGAATTATTTCACTTCCCTACTGTGGTTTGGTTTATTCATTTGTAAAATAAAGTAATAGGCTCATAGATTAATGGAAAGAAAATTAGTAATGTCAGAAGACTCTAATTCTGCCACCTGGGCTACTCCACTCAGTTTTAATTTTCTCATCTCTAAAATGGGAGAACTGGATGAGACAGTCTCCAAGGTCACTTTCACCTTGAAAGCAGTAATCCTATGGTCCCTCATTTTACAAATGAGGAAACTCAAGTCCAGGAAGTGAAACAATTTTGATCAAGGTAACATTGATAGGAAGTGAAAAAGCGAAAATTTGACCTCAGACTCTCAGATTTAAATTCAATGACTCTATCAAAGTTGCAACTAGAAAATTTTGTATAAGGGTGAAGTATCTCAAACCCTGCCCAGGATCAGCACATCCAGCATACCCTCAGGTGAAGTTCAAGAAGCAAAGTTGTTTGGTCAGGAACAAGTTCACCTCAGTCCACCATCTGGCAACCTCCTGTTTTAACTAATTCTTGCTAATTATGTGTTCCAGTACTGAAAGAGTGCAAGTCTCCTCTAAAGTCAGCTCAATGGAGCAAAGCCAGGTCAGCTGGCTCCTGGATGCTATGTAAGCAAAACTGAATCTGGCCAGCCTAACTGAGTTGCTGCCTTTACCAAATATAGCAAATGATACTGGATCATTTGTGGCTATAAAATACAAACTGGTACACACATGCATGAATGTCATTAAATACTCATTTCATCTCTTTTCTTAAAAAATTAATTTGGCAATAATGTGCCAGCAAGAGGAAAATGGAAGGGATTGGATAAGAAGTCCATTCCTGGGGGACTGCAAAGCTTCCCGGATAGTAAGAAAATCTGTCCAAACAAAATACACTAAAATATACATTATTTTCCAAATAAGCACCAATCTGTCCACCTGACAATAGCTGTGAGAGTCCCCTCTTTAACTTCTGATATCAGACCATATTCAGGGGGAAGGAAGTCAGTTTTTCTTCCTTATCAGCCAACCTACAAGATCTTCTATCTCCTTCCCATGAGATTTTTCAGTACTTGTGTGGGCATCCGCAGTGTGGAAAGCAGATGGAGGTTTGTATTGAAGCTGCCTGTTCCATTTCAACACCCAACTTTGAAAAAAAAGCTCTCCTGTACAGCATGTCACAGGCAGAGATGGAGCAAGAAAATGGTGCAGTCTGGGAATTTACTTCTTTATCAAGTAAATGTCATCCTAGGATCTAGAGATAGAAGGGACCTTAGAGGTCAACTAAACCAACCCCCTTATTTTACAGATGAGAAAACCGAACCCCTGAGAGGTTGTGACTTGAGCAAGATCACCCAGTTGTTTGTAAGTTATAGAGCCAAGATTCAAACTCAGATCCCATGATGCCACATCAATGCCCTTTCCATTGCATCTCTACAGTATTGCGTTTAATTTTGCTCATTGCTGAACCAACAGGGATGTCTTTGGTTTTATCCAACTCTCCCATTCTATAGCATACATTGGCTTCTGTCTTCTCCAGCTTAATAATTCAGATCACATCTCATTAGATTGCAACCCTGAGCTCACTTCTCATGCACATGAGGCAGGTGATGTGACTTGGTTGAAATCATACAGGTAGCTAGTGGCAAAGTTGGGATTCTAATGCAGATCTTCTGGCCTGGGATCCAGGATGCATTCTATTGTCCCTTGTGCATTAGGAGGCCCCCACCAAGGCCCTATAATCCATATCAGTCATGGTCCCCTGGCATAGCCACACCTCAGAGAATAAGGAAGGAATGAAAAGGTGTCAAAGATGAAGAACCTTGTTATAGGGAGTCATATCTACCCAGTCTTGAGGTTTGACGGCAACTCACTACTCAGCGCAAGTTTTCCTAGAATGTAGGAAAAGTCCCTCCCCCAAATACCAGAATCATAATTCTTTGCAACATCAAGGTCTCCCTTGACTCTGGCTCCTGTCAACATTCACAATTCTGCAACTTCAGAATAGATTAGGGAAGCCTTAAAACCAACTCAGAGGTTTAGGATATCCTTATTTTTTTATGTCCCTAGGGGCAACCTTAGAGTGGGAGAAAAGTTGATACTAGAGCTATTGGCAATAACTGCTCTCCTTTTGACCCACAGGTTAGCTGCTCTGCTTACCTAATTTTAACAGGTAGAGTTAACTCTGGCAAATAGCAAGGAGAGGAAGATGATTTCACATGTTGGTAATATATATAAACATCACATATATACATAAACAAATATTTTTAAAGCACCTGAGGCATACAGTATGTATGAAGAGGGTAGTGTGACATAATGGATAGAGATCCAGCCAGCATCTGAGTCAGAAAAACTTGTATTTAAGTACCACCTTTGGCACATACTGGATATGTGACCATAACCAACTTGTTTATCCTCATTCTCAATGCCCCCCAGGCAGTTCTCTGAGACTATAAATTACCCACAGCTCAAATATGCATTGGAAAAAAGTTTCCATATTTTACATATGGAATATATAGATATTCATATTCATCTAGGTGTTGGCCAGTATCTTGCAACATGTGTCCTAAGCAAAATCAAAACAGATGGATTCCCTCTTAACGGTAATGTTCTGCAAATGTTTTTATTCCTGGATAACACTTAGCTAATTTATTCACCAAGACCCCAAATACTATAAAGTTTTCTCAGTGAAATCCAAAACAGTGAGAGAGAAATTAGTTTAACCACATATACTGGAAAAACAATAAGGATGAAAATGCATATTGCCTAAACAATGACATGATATTAGATAGGCAGTTTATTGAATCAATCCATTGATATATATATATATATATATATATATATATATATATATATATATATATGCATGCATGTATACACATGCATGCAAAGATGCAAACACATATACACACATTTTTTAAAGTAGGTAGTCATATAGAATGCAATATTTGGTGGGATAGGATGAGGGGCTTTTTAAGTTATAATTTTTTATAAATGTTGTGAAAAATCTTACTCTTCTCAGGCACTGAAGTATTTTGTAAAAAATCAATCCCATGTGTTCCAGGGAAGGCTCGAAGTCTCAGTGTGCAGTACTATACAAGGGCTTCGATTTCTAAATCAAGTCTAGGGCAAACAAAAATGTCTCATCTTTCCCTATACTCTATGGCTTGGAGTTGCATAAAAATGTCCTCCCTGTCCTCAGGGAGCTCAGAATCTAGTAACCAATAGATTTTTCCTAAAGGCAGGAGAATGAGGTCTTTGTAGAAATAGAGCTCTGTGTGAAGGGAGAAAGAGTGCTGACCAGGGAGGGGCTGGGTCTCAGATTTGACACAACACCTGTGTGTGGTCATGGGCAAATTACTTAATGTTCCCATCTGTAAAATGGGGGTGATGGAGCCGGCAATCCAGGCCTCAGAAGGTTTATGGTAAAGTGCTTTGCTAAACTCAAGTGTAAGATATATTACAGAGCTGGAAAGGACCATAGGAGCCATCTCACCTTATGATTATCTGATGCCATCATCTTAACAGATGTGGAAACAAAGTCTAGAGAGGACTTGATGAAAGTTACCCAGGCAGAGAATGGTAAAACTGTATGAACCCAGGTCTTCCAGCCAAATCCAGATCTCTTTCTAAATGAGTACAATTGAAAGTAGGACTGTGATGATACCTGTTTTCATCTATAAATCATAGAGCATATACACAGCACAATAATTTTGTGCAAGTTTTTTTGCTGAACCTAATCCCCTTGAACGTTGTGTGGTTCATTCTTCCTTCTTAAAGAGGACCATGACATCAGGAAGACGATGCCATGACTTGCAGGTCAATTGGAATTAAGTGAGGGAGCTCTCTGTAAAGTCACTAGACTTGAACCATATGAGTCTGAGGGCCAGATATAGATTAGGACAACTGGAGAGGGCCAAGAATGCAGTGAGAGACCTTGGCCTTTTTAAGTTAAGGTCTTTCGGAGTTCTCACTTTAACTCAGGGAAACGTCTTCAGGCCAGTAGCACAATGGATAATGCCTCTGAGTATGGATCAAAAGATTCCAGGTTCAGCTCCTGACTGGCTCATTTGGAAAGTTCACATTGAAGGACACATTCCCTAGAATAGACGTCCTATTAACCTGGGGTCCCTGAACCTGAAACTTTTAATATTTTGATAATTGCATTTCAATAGAATTTGTTTCCTTTGTAGTCCCATGTATTTTATTTCATGCATTTAAAAACATTCTCAGAAGGGGCTGATAGGTTTCACTAGACTGAGAAAGGGGAAATGATGCACAGAAAAAGATCATGAAGCCCATCTAGAGAGTGTTATGTCATTTAAACCATAGCTGGGCAGAAGATAAACCTATAATGCAGGCCGAGGCTAGTGAGCCAGCTGGAGACACTGGAAGACTCCATGCTGCTGTAGAAGTCTTGCTCAGAGCAGGGAAAATGAAAGACAGAGAAGAAAGATGGTGCTCCATCTAGTGCCATATGAGAGTAAGACTGAAATAAATAGGCTGAACAATCCAGTCTGTGTTGGCATAATTACGAGATTACCTTGTTCCATGGAGAAGGCTGAGAAGTGCGATTAACCAAACCTTAAAGAGAGTCTGTTTTGCAGACCCAAACCTGCCAACTTGGGATTATCTGCCAATGGTGGTAAATGAACATAAATAAGAAAAATGGCCAAAATGGCTTGGGGGTGGAGAATGATCACTTCATTTGATTGGTTAAAGCCCCAAATAATAATGGTTGATGTTTATGTCATGTGTCAGGTTTGCAAAGTGTTTAATGTCCAATGTCTCATCTATATGTCCAAAAGGATGCTGGGAGCTAGGCACTGCTGATATTGTGATCTTCATTTTACAGATGAGGAAACTGACTCTGAGAGGTTAGGTTAGGGGTAGGGAACCTGTACATTTGTTCTGTGAAGTTTGGATTCAGTCAGAGGGCTGTACTTGAGGACCTAGGTACACAAAGTCAGTTTCAGCAATTGAATTTCATCCTAGGTCTCTCCTAAGGCCAAGCTTTCCAATATACCTTGCTGTCTTTTCACACATAAAATACAACACGATTTCTCCTCACTTTTGATCCTCTAGACATTTCCACCTTCCTACATTCTCCCCCCAAGTCCACCTTTTTTATGTGTTGTCTCTCTCCCCCATTAGAAAGTAAGTTTCTCTAGAGTAAAGAATGCCTTTGGTGGTAGTGAGGGTGGGGAGCTTATATGTGTATTCTTGGCATTTAGCAGAGTGCCTGGCACCTAGTAAGAACTTAATAAATGTTTTATTTATCTGTCAGAATCTCTGGATGGGGAAAAAAACAATAAAAATAGATGGGCTTCACTGAATTCCTCCTTATTTGAATGACCTCTGTTTGCAGGGGGAATACCATCAGTTCCTTATTTTGGAGATCTGTCACATATTTTCCTCAAAGAATAAATAGCCTGATGTCACAGAGTCATGGATTTAGACCAAGGACCCTAGGAAGAAACTAGTCCAGCCTGCTCGTTTTCCAGATTGAAATCTCAGAGAGGTTTTATGACTAGTCCAAGGTCACATAGGAAGTACCAAAAAGCAAGTCAAGGCAGACGTAGAGCTGGAAGGACTTGAAGATCATCTGATCCAACCCCCTTGTTTTACCGGTGAGGTACTGAGGTCCAGAAAAGCTAAGTTACTTGTCCAAGGTCGTACAGTTAAGAAATGGCAGTGCATGATTCAAACCCTGGTCTCCTGACTCCAAATCTAGCATCCTTTCCAACATAGCACACTGAGTCTCCTTGTTGCACCATTGAAGAAACTGAGACCAAGAGAATTTTAATGGCATTTCCAAGGTTACAGGCTGAATCTTGGACAGAACTGGTTCAATATGATAACTTTATAGGCAACTTTGAAGAAACTGCTTCATTTAGGGATATCTAAGCCCTGCTGGAAGTCACTTCACCATGAAGAGTAATGTCTATATAGGCCTAGTATCTTATATATATGGTGTGTGTACATGTGTGTATGTATGTATATGGACATATATACATATACATCCACACATACAAACAAACCTATGTCTATAAGGCCTGTAGATTTAGAGCGAGAAGAAACCCCTGGGGTCATCTAGCACAACCTTCTATTTTCACAGATAAGGAAACAGGTCCTGGGTAGACAGGTGAAATGTATAAGCTGAGGCCATAGAGATAGTAAGTAGAAGAGCCAAGATATGAACCCAAGTCTTCTTGATGGTGTGGAGTACAATGAAAAGAATATTGGTTCTTAAATTAGACTCCAAGGTTCGAGTCATGGCTCTGTCATAGGCTACTTTGGGATGGTCTTTTCCCTTCCGGGCCTTCTTCTGATCTGCAGAATGAAGGGATTGGATGAGATGACATTTGAGATCCCTTCAATGCCTTTGCTCTTTGAATGATTTCCTGTTTATCCCATATATTGCTTCTTTATATGTATTTGTTTGCTTTTTTCCTGCATTAGATTGTGAACTCCTTGAGAACAGGGACTGTCATTTGTGTCTTTTTATATCATCAGCACTTACTTAGCACAATAACCTGGCACATCGCAGGTACTTAATAAATGTTTATCGACTTAACTCTATTGACAGCATTTATCATATTTTAGGTGCCTTATAAATGCTTGCTAATTAAGAGTGATTGGGGCTACTTTAGAGCAAAATTATTGAGTATTTCCTAGTAAACCAACTCTGGCTTCTGAAGTTTGACACTTGATCCTCTTGAGGACTGAGTTTCAGAATCCAGCTTTACAGCTGAAAAGTTCCCACACTTTCTCCCCTTCCCTTGGACATTTGTCCCTCAATATCTAGCCCACAGGCGGGGGAAAGAATGGAATCCAGTAGAAGCTAGAATCAGGGGAAACTGGAGCCATGTAAGCTTTCTGGACCTCAGTTTCCTACTCCTTAAAACTAAGAGATGGAACCACGTGGTCTCTAAGATACATGTGACTCAGACCAGGAGTGGGAAACTGCTGAGCTGTTCCCATCATCCTACGTAGGTTGTGTGTTATTCGGCTTCCTAATAGATGAAATTTTTAATTTCTGCTCATGCATCAGAACATTATTTGTTACAGTACAACTTTAGACGTGTGTAGCTAACGGTTTAAAAAAAACTACCCCCCAAAATGAAAAAAAAATCAAATTAATATTATTAGTCTTTAAAAAATCCTCTTATTTTATTGCCTTTGGTTGCTATTCTGAATTATTTAGGGAAGATTTTTGCTTAGATACAGATGATGGCTCAGAGTCAGTCATTAGCAATCTTGTTTATTATTTACGTAAGGCTTTACATCTGCATGCTAATAAATCTGGGTAGGCTAAATGCCAGATTCTGCTGCCAAAACTGTCTGTCTTCAGGGCGTGTCCCCACGGAATATACCACATGTCCTGGTTTTACAGCCACATCCTCATTACCTGGTATCTAATGGATACCAGGAAATCATCATGGAAGTGGGAAACAGGAAGAACATGAATTATTGCACTGAGAGCCAAGTCAAGCCAAAGCCTACTTTTTACCTACCAGTCAATCATAACCTGATTCCTTCAGGTTATAAAATAATATATGATATAAGAGAAAATATATCATATATTTTATAAAATATTTTATAAATTTTATATATAAATATTTTAAAATAAAATTTATAAATTTTATAAAATAAAAGATAAGCTATAAGACAAAAGACTTAGACCTTTTAAGCAAGAGCTGCCTAAACAAAGAACCAAATTAGTGGATTCCAATTTTGCTTATAACCTTGGCCAACCCGTGACAGAGACCTTGAAACAGTGAAATGAACAAAAACCAGGGAGGCCAAAGGAAAAAGGAGAGAATTCCAAATTCTTGCCAGGATATGTATTCTTTCTGGGTAAGAAGGATTTTTATTATTTCTTTCATTGATAAGAACCTCACCCTAGGTACTTTCATGGTGTATGTACTTAATAAATGGTTATTGATTAAGTATGATGGAGGCCACACTAGAATAAAATTATTGAGTATGGCCCATCTGTTCACTCTAGATTCTCACATTCAGTCAGTCGCAGCCAATAGCTATCAGTATGGCTTTGTATCTGTCATTTTTCTAGCACAATGGAACTGGAAGGGACCTTAGGCATCCTTTCTAGACTAATCACTTCTTCCGTACCTTGGAGGAGTGCTTGCATGTGAAGATAATTATGTTCTGGTGAAAGTAAATGGGGAGGAACGAGAGAGTGTTGCCACTGTCTGCACTCATGGTGAATACTTGGAGGAAGATTTGGATATGAAGGCAACCGAAACTGGTGGCAGGAAAAGGGCATTTGAGCCTGGCAGGCTCAGCTGAGAGCAAAGGCGGCCAGGCAACTCTGTGCCC
This sequence comes from Potorous gilbertii, assembly GCA_028658325.1. Lineage (NCBI taxonomy): Eukaryota > Metazoa > Chordata > Mammalia > Diprotodontia > Potoroidae > Potorous > Potorous gilbertii. The sequence continues at coordinate 511,530,211 of CM053771.1, forward strand.
CATATCAAGTAAATAAACATCACATTTTCTGTTTCTGCCCAGTAGGGTGTTGTGTTTGTTGAGATTTATTCAAAAGTATTTTATGATCACCAAAAATAACTTGACAGTGGATATTGGCACAAAATCACCAGGAATACGTGTTGTCCTTATTTCAATGATGTAGTTGCTACCTCATTGTACTTACTTTCATCATCAAGCGAACAGAATACAATGTGTTTCCTTTGAAAAGTTTTTTGATGCTTCACTGACATGATACTTTCAAAAGGGATAATTTAAAAATATATACAGTATAATATACAAATAAATAAATAATATAAATAAGTAAAATATATACAGTCTTCCTAATCCTTGAAATCTTATAAGTGTCATTGGGTATGAAGTCTTCGACCCCATCCTTGGAACACGCTACTTATTGAAATAACAAAAGGACCCCATTATGTGTCAATCTTACTTTAATGTTATCCAGTGGGTAGCGGTTCCTCACCAGGGATCTCTGAGATTGTTTTTTTTTAAATATAAATTTAAAAAAAATTTTTTTAATATGATATTTTTTAAATTTAGTTGCTTTACTTTTTAATATTACATGTTTTATTTTATACATTTGAAACATCATTCTAACAAGGATTCACCAGACTGCCAAAGGGCCTGTGCATGAAGATGTATATGTTGTGGTAAAAATAAAAAGACAAGGGAAGACACTCATGGTGATGACTGAGAAGAACATATGGATGTAAAGACCATTGAAAACAACGGCAAAAAACGGGCATTTGGGCTTGGTGAGCTCACTTGAGAGAAAAGGAGGCTGGGTAACTCCATCCCTCCAACCAGCAGACAATACCACATTTTCTGTTTCTTTCCAGTAGGAAATAGTGTTTGTTGAGATAGATTTAAAAGTTCTTGATCATACCATAAATAACTCCAGTGACACACAAAAAGTTAAAAAATCTATGGTCTAGGTCATTTGTCTGTGTGTGTTTTAAATGACCGTCATCTCCTGATTCATTTTGAAATGATGATAACATTCTGCTCCTGATTCCCTAGAGTGGAGGAGAGGAGTGTGGGAACTCAAAAGCTCTGCCAAAAAGCCGCTCTCCTCATTTTATTGCGGTTGTTGGTCCTTCATTCTCAAAGAGGACCGATGAGATCACAAGAGTGATGTCTTGACTTGCTTGTAAATTGGATGTAAGCGAGGCAGGGCTGCACAAAGTCCTTTTGTTCACCCATTACATCCCTTTATACTAGTACAATCTGGGAAACAGACAGCTTTGGAGACCAAAGTATAGAGCCAATTGTTAGCAAGCTGACTAATAGGCTGTACTAAATCAGAAATTGACGCTGTTTTAGAGATAATTCTTCACCCAAATATCTCAAAATTTTTTGATTTCAGGTGAAATTTATTATTAGTCACCTCCATAGTATGTGTGTTGGGGTGGGGAAGAGCTATATTGAAGGTCAGAGTTCTTTGTAATATTGACTGCTTACTATTCATTAGCCATGTGATGGTGGGTGAGTTATTTAATCTCAATAGAGCTCTGAAAAAGAAAGGAGTTATATTAGTTTGTCTCCAAGTGTCAGTCGTTAATAGAGATGCCTAACCTCTTTTGTGATGGTGATTTATGTTAACATTATCCCAAAGCCTTGGGATCCGGCTGTGCTTAAGAACTATAGAAGAGATGGTGAAATATGAGTGGGTAGGAAAAGAGGATGATGGTACCTACCTCTCCAAGATCAACAAGCATGGTTACATAATTGCCCAGTAGTCATCAACTAATTGGCAGTTCCTGTTCTTTTCCCACTAATTTAATCACCAGTGTAATTCCTGAGACTGGTTTTTTGTTCAATACATATTAAGCTCCTTCAGTGACAATGTAGAACATTATTTAAGGAAGTATGGCTTGATATGAAGAGAAAGTATCCAGTGTTCCACGGATATCACAGTGTTTCAATGAATATGTATATAATTCATATTAGAATTTTGAAGATATCAGAGATCAGTCAGGACCATAAAAGAACACAAAGAAAATCAAAGGGAGATTTAAAGGGTCTAATTCTTTGAGAAACTAATCAGTTCAATCTTGTTTAGAGATGTGGTTTTTAAATGTAGAGAAAAAATATAAATCAGATTATTTCTACATAATAACAAAAATAACAGTATTTTTAAAACTGTGACTTTCCTTCTAATTAATCATGAAGAATGCCATCCCAATTCACATTCCTATTTCTGCAGAATCTGTATTTTTCATATGTACCTAAATAGAAATCTCTGCCATGACTGACCAGTACCATATTTAGAGCTAAGTGTCTTAGCCACTCCCACCAGAGATTTATATTTGAATTCTATCACCTCAACCTCCTTAAAAGAAAGTATACACAGAGCAGAGAAACTGACACCCTAACCCAATTCCCTTCCCCTCCTCTTCCAAATGCCCTCATTATTCATTTCTTTATGTGTTAGTTCACTGAATATGAATTTATTAAGAACCTCCTAAGTGCCAGACTCTGTGCCTCATACTGGTGAATACAAAAACAAAATAACAGATAAAATGCCAGTCCTTGCAACCAGGAAGCTAGTATTCTACTAGAGGAGAACGGCATGAAAACAGATAAGTACAAACCTTGTCCCTCCCAGTGCCCCCAAGCAGAACATGAGTTGTTTGGTCACTATTTTTCTTTAAATTTTTGACATGAATAGTGTCAATTTTAGCTGGGGACTGTGAACATAGAGAGGAGAGGGTCAAGAAACCTTTATAAATATAAAATGTCCTAAATCTATTTCCTAGAAGATGGATGGTCAAAGAATATATAGGGTTTTTTTTAAGTTTTTAATTAAATTTTTAAATTAATTTTAATTCACCAAATAAACTGGCTATTTGCGTCGGTGTGTATGTGTTTGTGTATCCAGAAAAAAAAGAGCACCATATATGAAACTATATGTCTTTATTATGTGCAGCTTACTTTTAAGTATTTAACTTGTAGCTTTCAAAGCTGTCCTACTTGACTCTGCTTCTTTCTGGCTTTTCTCCTATTTTCTCCTGTGCATTTTCTTTTTTTTTTTTAATTTTCAATTATTTTATTTGTTTTCAGTTTTCTACAATCACTTTCATATATCTTAGATTTTTCCCCCCTGCCTTCCCCTCCTTTCCTCCTTCTTCCCCACTCCCTCCCTGAGATAGCATGCAATCTTACGTAGGCTTTACACATACATTCCTATTAAATACATTTTCACCTTAGTCATGTTGCAAAGAAGAATTAAAATGAATGGGAGAAACCATATAACAAAACAAAACATATAAGAGAAAATGATCTTCTTCATTCTGTGATCCAATTCCATAGTTCCTTCTCTGAATGTGGAAGTCATTTTGCCTCAAGAGTGCATTGGGAAATTTTTAGGTCCTTGCATTGCTATAAAGGACTAAGTCTATCAGAAAAATTTCTCACACACTGTGGTTGTTGCTGTGTACAAAGTTCTCCTGATTCTGCTCCTTTCACCTAGCATCATTTCATATAAGTGCTTCCAGGCCTCTCTGAAGTCTTCCTGTTCATCATTTCTTATAGCACAATAGTATTCTATTACATTCATATACCACAACTTGTTCAGTCATTCTCCAATTGATGGGCATCCCCTTGATTTCCAGTTTTTGTCTACCAAAAAGAGAACTGCTATAAATATTTTTGCACCTGTGGGACCCTTTCCTATTTTTATGCTATCTTTGAGATATAGTCCTAGAAGCAGTATTGCTGGGTCAAAGAGAATGCACATTTTTGTAGTGCTTTGCGCATAGTTCCAAATTGCTTTCCAGAATGGTTGGATCAGCTCACAACTCCACCAACAATAAATGTGTTCCAACTCTCCCACTCTCCACCATTTATCATCTTCCTGTTTTGTCATGTTAGCCAATCTGATAGGTGTGATGTGGTACCTCAGAGATGTTTTGGTTTGCATCTCTCTAATCAATAGTGATTTAGAGCATTTTCCCTATGATTATAGATAGCTTTAATTTCTTCCTCTAAAAACTGCCTATTCATATCCTTTGACCATTTATCAATTGAGGAATGACTTGTATTCTTGTACATTTGACTCAGTTCTCTATATATTTTAGAAATGAGGCTTTCATCAAAGACACTAGTTGAAAAAATTCTTTCCCAATTTTCTGCTTCCCTCCTAATCTTGATTGTATTGGATTTGCATGTGCAAAAACTTTTCAATTTAATGTAATCAAAATTATCCATTTTGCACTTCATAATGTTCTCTATCTCTTGTTTGGTCAAAAATTTCTCCCTTCTCCATAAATCTGACAAATACACTATTACTTGCTCCCTTATTTTGTTTATAGCATCAGTTTTTATACCTAGATCACGTATCCATTTGGACTTTATTCTTGTGTATAGTGTCAGGCATTGGTTTATGCCTGGCTTCTGCCACACTGTTATCCAGTTTTTCCAGAAATTTTTGTCAAACAGTGAGTTCTTATCCCAGAAGCTGGGTCCTTGGGTTTATCAAACAGTAGATTGTTCTATTCATTGACTACTGTGTCTTAAGTATCTAACATATTCCACTGGCCTACCCCTCTATTTCTTAGCCAGTACCAAGTGGTTTTGATGATTGCTGCTTTATAATACAATTTGAGAACTGCTAGGACTAGGCTACCTTCCCTAGCATTTCTTTTCATTAGTTCCTTTGATATTCTTGACATTTTGCTCTTCCAGATGGGTTCTGATATTATTTTTCTAGCTCTGGAAAATAATTATCTGGTAGTTTGATTGGTATGGCACAGAATAAGTAAATTAATTTAGATAGAATTGTCATTTTTAATATATTGGCTCAGTCTACCCATGATCAACTGCTTTTTCCCCGCTTACTTAGATCTGACTTTATTTGTGCAAAAAGTGTTTTGTAATTGTGTTCATTTCGTCCCTGGGTTTGTTTTGGCAGGTATTTTATGGTGTCCCAGATATTTTATAGTGTCTATCATAGCTTTAAATGGGATTTCTCTTTCTAGCTCTTGCTATTGGGTTTTGTTAGTAATATATGGAAATGCAAATGGTTTATCTGCATTTATTTTGTAATCTGCAAATTGCCAAAACTGTTTATTATTTCAAGTAGTGTTCTATTTGATTCTCTGAGATTCTCTGGGTATATCATCATATCATCTGCAAAGAGTGATAACTTAGTTTATTCTTTGCCTATTCTAATTCCTTCAATTTCTTTTTCTTCTCTTATTGCTAAAGTTAACATTTCTAGTATCATACTGAATGATGGTGGTGATAATGGACATCCTTATTACACCCCTGATCTTTTGGAAATGTATCTAGCTTATCCCCATTTTACATAATGCTCGCTGATAGTTTTAGGAAGATACTACTCATTATTTTATGGAAAGCGCCATTTATTCCTATGCTCCCCAGTGTTTTCAATAAGAATGGGTGTTGTTGTGTTTTGTCGAAAGCTTTTTCTGCATCTATTGAGATAATCATGTGGTTTCTATTAGTTTTGTTGTTGACATGATCAATAATGCTGATAGTTTTCCTAATATTGAAGCAGCCCTACATTCCTGGTATAAATCCTACCTGTTCACAATGTATTATTCTAGTGATAAGGTGCTATATTCTTTTTGCTACTATCTTATTTAAAATTTTTGCATCTATAATCATTAGAGAAATTGGTCTATAATTTTCTTTCTCTGTTTTTACTCTTCCTGGTTTAGGTATCAGAACCATATTTGTATCATAAAAAGAATTTGGGAGGATTCCTTCTTCCTCAAATTTCCCAAATTGTCTATATAACATTGGAATTAACTGTTGTTTAAATGTTTGATAGAATTCACTTGCAAATCCATCTAGCCCTGGAGATTTTTTCCTAGGGAGTTCACTGATGACTGGTTCAATTTCTTTTTCTGGATGGGATTATTTAACTATTCAACTTTCTTTTCTGTCAATCTGGGCAATTTATATTTTTTTAAGTATTCATCCATCTCATTTAGATTGTTGAATTTATGGACATACAGTTGGGCAAGGTAATTTCTAATTATTGTTTTAGTTTCCTCCTTGTTGGAGGGGAGTTCACCATTTCCATTTTTGACATTGGTAATTTAGGTTTCTTCTTTTCTTTTTGTAAATCAAATTGACCAAAGGTTTATAAATTTTACTGTTTTTTTCATAAAACCAACTCTTAGTTTTATTTATTAGTACAATAGTTTTCTTAATTTCAATTTTATTAATCTCTCCTTTGGTTTTCAGTATTTCTAATTTGGTTTTTACTTGAGGATTTTCAGTTTGTTCTTTTTCTAGCTTTTTCAGCTGCATACTCAATTCATTGATCTCTTCTTTCTCTATTTTATTCATGTAGGCACTCAAAGACACAAAACTTCCCCTAAGAACTGCTTTTGCAATATCTCATAAGATTTGGTAGGTTCTCTCATTGTCATTCTCTTAAATGAAGTTGTTGATTGTTTCTACAATTTACTCTTTAGGATTAGTTTATTTAGTTTCCAATTAATTTTTGGTCTACCTTTCCATTGCCTTTTATTACATATAATTTTTATTGCATTATGACCTGAGAAGGAAGCATTGAATGTCTCTGCATTTCTGCACTGGATTATGAGGTTTTTATGCCCTAGGACATGGTCAGTTTTTGCATATGTGCCATGTACCACTGCGAAAAAAGGCATATTCCTTTCTATCCCCATTCAAATTTATCCAGAGATCTATCATATGTACCTTATTTAGAGTCTTATTCACCTCTTTAGCTTCTTTTTTTGTTTATTTTGAGATTAGATGGAAAGGGAGAGGTTAAGGTCCCCCACTAGTATAGTTTCGTTGCCTATTTCTTCCTGTAACTCCCTTAAGTTCTCCTCTAAAAATTTGGATGCTATACCATTTGGAGCATATATGTTTAGTAATGATATTGCTTCATTGTCTATGGTGCCTTTTAGCAAGATATGGTTTCCTTCCTTATCTCTTTTAATTAGGTCTATTTCTGCTGTTGCTTTGTCTGAGATTAGTATTTCTGCCCCTGCTTTTTCTTACATCAGCTGAAGCACAATATATTCTGCTACAACCTTTTACCTTTACCCTATGTGTATCCCCCCATTTCAAATGTGTTTCTTGTGAACAACATATTGCTGGATTATGGTTTTTAATCCCTTCTGCTATCCATCTCTACTTTTTGGGAGAGTTCATCCCATTCACATTCATAGTTATAATTGCTATCTGTGTCTTTCCCTCCATCCTCTTTCCTCCATTTATGCTTTTAATTCTCTTTTTTCCCTTCTCCTCCACAATAAAGTTTAATTTTTGACCACCACCTCCCTCAGTCTTTCCTCCTTTCTTTCACCTGGCCCTCCCTTTTGCTCCTCTTTCCCTTTACTACTTCTTCCCTCCTTTTTAGCCACCCCTCCCTTTTCTTTTCCCTTCCCCCACACTGCCTTTAAAGCTAGTTAGATTTCTATACTTAACTGAGTTTGTTGTTCCTTCCTTGAATCAAACCAGATGAGAGTAAATCTCAAGCAATGTTCATCTCCCTCCCCTCTTTCCCTCTACTGTAATATATTTTGGGGCTTCTTCCTGTGATGTAATTTACCTTTTTCTGCCTCCTCTGTTTCAAATTTCCTGTTACAATCCCTTAGTACCCTGAAATCACATTTTTATTATCACATCATTTACTTTATACACACTTCCTCTATCTATGTATATCCATTTTATATATCATAATAAATATACAATTCTCAAGATGAACAAGTATCATCTTCCCTTGTAGGGATGTAAACACTTTGCCCATATTGAATAACAAGATTTTTTTTTCCTGTTTACCTTTTTATGCCTCTCAAGACTTGTGTTTGAAGATCAAATTTTCTATTGAGCTCTGGCCTTTTCATCAGGAAGGTCTAGAAATCCCTTGTTTCATTGAATGTTCATTTGCTTGCCTGAAATATTATGCTCAATTTTGTTGGGTAATTGATCCTTGGTTGTAGTTCCAGTTCCTTTACCTTACGAAAGATCATATTCCAATCTCTTTGATCTTTTAATATAGAAACTGCAAGGTCCTACGTGATCCTGACTGTAGCTCCTTAATATTTGAATTGTTTCTTTCTGGCTGCCTGTAGTATTTTCTCCTTCACTTGATAGTTCTGGATTTTGGCAATGATATTCCTTGGTGTTTTTAGTTTGGGATCCCTTTCAGGAGGTGAATAGTGGATTCTTTTGATCACTATTTTGCCTTCTGTATCTAGTACTTCTGGGCAGTTTTCCGTGATGATTTTTTGGAAATTACTGTCCAGGCTCTTTTTTCATCATGACTTTCTGGTAGACCAATAATTATTAGACTTTCTCTCTTGGATCTATTTTCCAGGTCAGTTGTTTTTCCAATTAGATATTTTACATTTTCTTCTATCTTGTCAATCTTTAGATTCTGTTTGACAGAATCTTGATGCCTTATAGATTCATTAGCTTCTACTTGGCCATTCTATTTTTTATCAAATTGCTTTCTTCAGTTAACTTTTGCATCTCCTTTTCCATCTGTCCAATTGTTCCTTTTAAGGAATTATTTTCTCCTGTTAGTTTTTGTACTTCCTTTTCCATTTGTCCAATTTTCACAATTAGGTTTTGTGCTTCCTTTTCCATTAGTCCAATTTTCCTTTTAAATTCTTCCATGATTTCTTTTTTCATATTTTTAAAATCATTGGCCAGTTTTTCTTCTGCTTCACTAATTTGGCTTTTAAAATCTTTCTTGAACTCTTCTAAGAATGCTCTTCGGACTTGAGACCAGTCCATAGTCCCTTCTGAAGTTTCAGATGGGAGTACAGTCTCAATGCTGACCTCTTTGGTATTTGTGTTTTGGTCCTTGTCCTCATAGAAAGACTCTATAGTCTTATCTTTTTCTGGTTTGCTTCTTTTCATGATGATCACCCTTTTCCTGGTTTTTAAAATAGATCTCTGCTTCTGGGCCACAGGGGGCTCTGTCTCACCATTCTTGTGCTTAGAGCTTGAGGCTTTGTGTATTGTGGGCTCTGATTCCTTCAGCTAGAAGCTAGTATGCTGTAGGTTACCTGTTGCTGAGCTGGCTGATGTGCCAAAGCAGAGGTCAGATGAAGTCTTTCTGAGTTTCCCCTGGACCTAGCTGTGTTAAGTGTAGGGTAACGGTGGTCTGACCACATGTAGTTCAGTGTTTGGTGAACTAGTTTTGCACTAGTGTCTTCCCTATTCCCTTGACTCTGCTGAAGCACACCTGAGGTCCTGGTGTTGATAATTGAGGGGCTCCACTCCCCTGGGGCTGAAGATCTCTTTCTGGTTCACTGAGGTGGGGCTGTCTAGGACAACTCCAGTCCTGCACTGGCTCCCTTCAGCCACAGCAAGAAGGACTCCCCTTTGAGATTTTCCTAGCCTCATGGGCTAAGAGATTGTTTGCTCCTTCAGCTGATTCCACTGTTCTAGGATTTTTCCTAGGGAAATATTCTATGGATTTTTCAAGGTCAACAAGGGGAGGGGTAGAGTATTTAATGATCACTTCTCTACCTTGGCTTCTGGAAGTTCAAGTAGGTGATTTACAGACATTTAATTTGCAGGTTGATAGGCTCAGGAGTGGCTACTAGGGTTCTGTGGTTCTCTCTCAGTTCTACTGGACTCCCATCCTGGGCTGATATGTTTGAGATTCTGCAGTGCAGCTGCTGCTTCAGACTTCCCAGGACTTCCTACTCAACTTTACTGTGGCAAGGCCTGTGCTGGTACAGACTGTGCACTATGCACTCCTCCAGCCCTGTGCAACAGTTCCTTCCTGTAGACCTTCCAGGCTGTCCTGGGTTGGAAATCTGCCACAGTCTGTCTCCTATTGGATTCTGCCAGTCTAAAATTTGTTCAGATTCTCTTTTAGAGTATCTGAAGGTGTATGTCTTAGAGCCTAGATGAGTAGTTGCTCTCACTCTGCCATCTTGGCTTCATCTGCATTTTCTTTTAAAAAGATGCCCCAATAACTCTCTTTCCTTTCTTTTTTCTTCTGCTACCTTATCCTTGTCCCCCTTTGTCCTACCTCCACTCTCCCCCAACAAAGAGGTGGAGTTAAGTAAAACGAATGCCCATGTTGGTTGTGTCCAAAAATATTTCTTCTGATTCTGCATCTTGAGTCTGTCACCTTTCTGTCAGGAGATGACTAGCATGCTTTAGAATTAATCCTCTGGAATTTTATACACACATATACATGTATGTATGCATGCATGCATGTATTTTTCTGTATGTATATGTATGTGTGTATATGTTTGTGTGTATGTATCTATATGTATATACATACACATATATACACATATACACCACATATACAACATACACATATATACATACACCTCTTTTTCCACTTGGCTAACTCTGCTTTTGAAAGCATTCTTCTCCTCCTCATTGGCTTTTTGAACCTCTTTTGCCAATTGAGTTAGCCTATTTTTCAAGGTGTTATTTTCTTCAGCATTTTTTTGGGTCTCCTTTATTAAGGTATTGACCCGTTTTTCATGCTTTTCT
>CM053771.1:511540810-511640096 GCA_028658325.1 Potorous gilbertii
TCTGAGATTCAAATGCTGCTCCCCAGCCTCAGGGCTTTTGGCGGCAGGCTTGACTGCTATTCAATGGGAGCTTATCTGCTGGTGCTCAAGTGGGGGCACGGCCGCCTCCCAGGCCCAGTTCCCTCAGGGGGTTTATGCGGAGATCTTTTGTAATGGAGCTGCTGTGGAGCTCCTGCCTGCTCTGGGAGCCTCTGGCTGAGCTGCCTCTGCCTCTGCCACGACCGCCACCTCCCGAGGGGGTCCGATTCCCGGGGATACCCCGGTCCCCTCTCAGCCCGTCTCTGTCACTGACCTGTGCGTCTGTGGGTGGAGGGACATTCGTGGCCTCTGGAGATTCAGGTCCCTGAAGCCTGCTGGGCTCTGCTCGCTCCTCTCAGTGTGGTGCCGCCGGGGCAGGGCAGGGGGAGGGGAGGGGTCCACTCCCGTCTGGGGTGCGATGGACCCCTGGGGTCGGATTTTCAGGGCTCTCTGCAATGGAAATCTCCTTCACTGTGTTGCTGTGCGGCTTCCACTGTTCCAGAATTTGTCAGGAGTTCTTTTTACAGGAAATCCAAGGGCTGTGGGTTTGGAGCTAGCAAATGTGAGTCTTTCTATTCTGCCATCTTGGCTCCGCCCCACATATATACATACATATGTATGTATGCTTTCTGGTAGTCCTAAATCTTTGAAAGCTGTTTTTCTTTATAATATTATTGCTACCAAAGAATTTCTTGTCTATAAACAACTGATGAATTGTGAAACATTAGTTTATTGTACAACTATATGGAAAAATTATTCAAATCACTAATAATAATGAAAATTCAACAAGCATTTATTAAGGGCCTACTATGTTCCAAGCACTGTACTAAGCCCTGAGGCTACAAAGAAAGTGGAGAGGGGGAGCTCTAATCATCTCCTTTTTACCAAGAAAATTGGTAAATATTATAAAAGACATATAGTCATTGTTGGAGGAGTTATAGGAAGACAGGTACACTCTTACATTGTTGGTGGAGCTGGAAATTTGTCCAACTGTTCCATAGAACCATTTGATGGAATGTAAGTTTTTTGAGGGCACGTGTTGCTTCACTTTTGTCTTTGTATTTTCAATGACGCATGTTTACCAAGTGCTTCAAAAATGCTTGTCAATTGGTTGATTATAGAAACAATTTGGAACTATTCTAGAAAAGGAACTAAACACTTCATTCCTGATTCTATTAATGGCCATTTTCTCCAAGGATGTCAGAGATATGTGAAAAGGTTCCAAACATTCACAGATATTTGTATTTAGTACTTTTTGTGATGACAAGAAAACTGGGTACAAAGTAAGCACCTATTGATAGCACAATTCCTGAACAATCTTTAAACATATGAAAATAATGGAATTTATTACTCTGTGAAATGATGAATATGAAAAAAACAGAGAAAATACATAAGCTAATGAAGAGGGGAATAAAGACAAGAAACACAACATATAAAAAGACCCAGTATCACAAAGGAAAACAACACTAAAAGATATCAGAACTCAAATCAATGCAGTGACTTATTTTGATCCTTTGATCTTTGATAAAACAAATTTCTCTCTCTTTTTCCTGTCTGTGGAGTAGTGGCCTACAGGAACAGAGTGGGGAATGCATGCAAATGACAGATATGATCAAACGTGGCTTATTTTGCTTAGCTCTATGATGGAAGATGTCTAACAGAAAATGTTAATGAAAAAAAATCAGTGAAATATTTTTAAATGAACAATTAAATACCACACACCATAATACTTGTTTTAATTTGCTAAAAAATGAAGATAATTCTTCTCCATTTTTATGCATGTGGAAAAAAGGAGAAGAAGCTCATTCTAAAATATTGACATAAAATTCCATTCCCTCCAAAGACATGAAACACGTGACATGGCCTAAATGTTAATGAAGCCATTCCAAACCCAGGATAGACATCAAAAGGAAAGCTTTTCATGACATAGCTATTCACAATTAAATTTTAACAATTCATATTACTGTTAGGAAGCAAATATAAATACATGGAATTGTGGGAGTTTGTCTCTAAAAATAAAACAATAAAACATTATATATTTTTAAGGCTGGACTGAGCTCTTTTAATCTAGTGTGGTCAGAGAATGAGGAGAGGAGAAGAATGATTCAGTTAGCTAGGAGTATCTCCTGTACAGCTGATATAAATCTTTTGGATTTTCTTTTTTTTCCCATTTTTTACACAAATATTTGATCAATATTTTAGATCGCTGTTAATTCCCAAGGCCTCTCTTCCTCCGTCTAGTAAAAGTTGGACTATTTATAAGAAAGCAGAAGAATAAAGCAAGACATCGCTCATAATTAATTATGTATGACTTATTTCCCACTTACGGTTTGATTCCTCTCGGCCAGTAACTAGCATTTATAAAGACCTAGAAAGTTTGCGAAGCACTTCATTTTATCCTTACAGCAACCCTTTGAAGTAAGTACTATTACCCATCCCCATTTCAAGGTAAAAAAAAAAACCAAAAAAACAACTGAGGCTTTAAAAAGTTCAATGCCTTATTCAAAGTCACACAGGTAGGAGGCAGGCTTCCAGTTCCGACCTTCCCAGCTTCCAGTCCAGTATTTTACCTATGGCATCATAGAGTTGTCAGAGGAGGGTGATATTTGGCATTTTTAGTCATTTGGAGTAAAGGATGGTCATTGCATTGGTCAGAGTGTTGACATCACTTTCCCTTTTTATTGTGTTGTCCTCATTTAAATTGATTTCTTGATTTTGCTTATTTTGTTCTGAACAATTCATATAAATCTTCCCAAGTTTGTCTAAATTTCTCCTATTCACTGTTCCCTATAGAATAATAATATTACATTATATTCATTGCCACAATTTATTCAGTCATTTTCCATCTGATAGATAGCTAGTCCTTTGGATTTTCAAATAATTCAGATGAAATTAATCCAGGCACAGAAATTAATCCAATATACTGGGCATAATTTATGTTCATTTACTCATTCAGACATAACCGAAGCAGAGTTGCTGAGGTCCCTTTCAATTATGAAGTTCTGAGACTCTGTGATCTCACGAGGCCCCAGGGTTATAATTTTAATTTGTATTACTATTTTTCATTACTGACATGAGGCAAAAGTTTTTCTGTGTGGGATAGGATTATTTGAACTCTCCAGCGGTACGAATTTTGGAAGAATAAGACTTTATATCATAGAAGAATCCCTTCCCCCTGCCCATACTCTAGTCAAAGAATATTTCCAATATATGTCAACTTAGACCATGGCTTTTATCTTAAATTGTATCATGATGTGGTGGACAGAACACCAACCAGATCAGCAGACCCAAGTTTGAGTCAGTCTCAGCCCTAACACTTAACTTGCTATATTTTTTACTTCCCTTTTAGACTTCTTTCAGTTTATTCATCTATAAAATGAGAGCATTGAACTAGATGGTTTTTAGAATCTCTTCCAGCTCAAAAATCTTTGACCCAATGACACTATAAAGGAGAAATTCTCTCTTCATCTCATTTGATTCAGCATAGATGGTGCTGAATCTAATCACACGGTGCTTATAAGATGTTTCACTGTAAAAGATATCCTACCAAGTCCTGATTTCTTGGGGAAGTGCAGATACCTCAATGATTGACTTAAGAAGAGAATGTGTTTAGCTGAGCAAACAAATGATTCATGTCTCTTGGGGGCTTTAAATAGCTAAACCCTGGAGAGGGGGAAGTGATCAAGATTTGGAGACTCCAGCAAGGGAGGAGGATGAAATATATCTCTCTCCAATGGGACCCCAGCCCCCATTAGCAACGCAACTGCAAATTTACTCAACCTGAAGGAGACACCCTGTCACACATTTGGAGAGTCATTTCTAAAGCTCTAGGTGTACTTTGTGGAGGAGAACACTTTTACAATCTGATTTTTGGAATGAATATCCTTTTTTTAGTTTTCTTTCTTTCAGTTCCTTTATAGTGTCATTGGGTCAAAGATTTTTGAGCTGGAAGAGATTCTAAAAACCATCTAGTTCAATGCTCTCATTTTATAGATGAATAAACTGAAAAAAGTCTAGTAAAAAATATAGCAAGTATTAGTATTCTCAAACGTTCCTTAAAATTTAACCATAAATAATAGGAATACATTGTCTTCCACAATCCCTCTAATTTCTATTAGACCCTCCAGGCCTTGGTGGAAGACTTCTGGAAGGACCTAAACAAGAATGAGACAGGATGGGGAGGTGTAGTGAGATTGCATTCTGCTCTCTTGGGGAGAGTTCCATTATCCTTGAGGGCAAGGATTATTTCTCAGTTTGAGATTTGTTGTTGTTGTTTGGCTTTCTATCTCTAGCACCTAGCAGGGTGTAGACCATCAATATATGTTTGCTGGATGAATAAATGAATCAGTCACTTAACAGATTCGTTGAAATATTTAGATATTCTTGCACAAGCTTATTTAATATGACCTTTTGACCAATTCTGACTTCATTAATCTTTCTTCAATCTTGCAACCTTCTCAAACATATCCAACTACTCTCCATATCATAGTGATATAGTTTATGTGGTTTTTTTTCCTCCCTACAGGCATAGTGCTTTCCACTAACAACCTCATCTAAAGCCTACCTCACTTAATAATAAATTATAAGATGCTGTGTGAGGCCTGAAAGGGAGATATAAATATTTTTTAAGACATGGGTCCTCCCTTAAAGAAATTTATAATCTACTGGAGGCATTAAGAACCTTAATCTCAGCATTAAAAAGGAAATTGGCGTACATCTAATCCAACCAATATCTGAAACGGGATCCTTATTTGAACACATACAGAGATAAATATAATACACATTGGAATATAAATACATGAAAGTATAAATATCATGCAATCAAATGCAAGAGCGCTCCCTTATAACTTGGGAGAAGGGAAATGTCTCTAAAGGCTTCATAGGCAAAGTGATTCATGAGATAGGTTTTGAAGAATGGATGGGGTTTTGATAGATTGAGATGGAAGGAAAGGGCATTTGAGTTTTGCATTGTTAAGGTATAATTAGTGTGCTGATTGATTTAAGAGATTCTTATATGCCAAGTCAACTTGAATCCATGGATAACAATTTAGAGTATGATATTCCCACCATGTGATCAAGTGACTTATAGTTATCAGGTCTAAACATGTTTTACTTTTCAATATGGCACAGGACAACTTTCACAATCCATATTCAACAATGGACCCCACCTTGACTATTTCACAATTAAATGAGAGATGTACAGAACACAAAATGGATTCCATTGTGCTTCTTTTTTTGTTAAGTATTCAAAAGCATTTGATTTGGTAGAATAAAATTCCTCCTTATGGGTTCTTTTAAAACAAGGTGTCTCCCATCCATAAATCAAAACCTTTCAAGATCCCTTGAAAGATTTAACCACATAAATACCCTGTTAAATGATCTTCTGATATGAAACATCAATTGAGTTAGCCTATATTTCAAGGTGTTATTTTCTTCAGCATTTTTTTGGGTCTCCTTTATTAAGGTATTGACCCATTTTTCATGCTTTTCTTGCATCTCTCTCATTTCTTTTCCCAGTTTTTCCTCCACCTGTCTAACTTGATTTTCAAAATCCTTTTTGAGCTCTTCCATGGCCTGAGCCCACTGGATATCTATTTCAGATGTTTGGGATAGATAGGCCTTGACTCCTATGTCTTTACCTGATGGTAAGCCACCTCAGAGAGGAATGGTGCAATCATCTGTTCCCCAAGGAAATACCCTTCTATGGTCTTATTTTTTTTCCCTTTTCTGGGCATTTTCCCAGCCAGTTTCTTGACTTCTGAGAGTCCTCTCCACCCTGACCTAGATCCGCCCAGCTAGTGCTTGGGGTCTGAGATTCAAATGCTGCTCCTCAGCCTCAGGGCTTTTGGTTGCAGGCCTGGCTGCTATTCAATGGGAGGTTAATCCCTGGTGCTCAGGTGGGGGCAGGGCCGCCTCCCAGGCTCAGTTCCCTCACGGGGTTTATGCAGAGACCTTTTGTAATGGAGCTCCTGCAGAGCTCCTGCCTGCTCCCTGCTGCCTCTGCCGCTGCCTCTGCCACTGCCTCCCGAGGGGGCCCAAGTTATGGAGACACCCTGCTCCCCTCTCAGCCCATCCAGACGTCTCTCTCACTGACCTGTGCGTTTGTGGGTGGAGGGACCTTCGCGGCCGCTGGAGATTCCGTCCCTGAAGCCTGCTCGGATCTGCTTGTTCCTCTCATTGCTGTGCAGCCAGGACAGGGGAGGGTTCTGCTCCTGTCAGGTGCACGATGGACTGGGGATTGGTTTTTCAGGGCTCTCTGGAATGGCAATCTCCTTCACTGTGTTTCTGCGCGGCTTCCACTGTTCCAGAATTTGTTGGGAGTTCTTTTTAGAGGAAATCCATGGGCTGTGGGTTCGGAGCTAGCATAGGTGAGTCTTTCTACTCCGCCATCTTGGCTCCTCCCCCTCTGATATGAAACATCAAATGACGCATAAAATAAGAAGACGCATGTTCACAGTGATGGAAGGGATGGATCCAGGAGAAGGTGTTGAAGTGGAATTCCCTATTGACAGTGAAGTGTTCCAGGTGTAGATGACTCTGTGCTGACACTGTCAAGGAACAATGAAGAGCCTCATGGAAGTCACTCAGAGGAATTTGGCCTGGCCATCCACACGGGAAAGACCATTGGAAGAATAATGTCTTTTGCCCAGATTTAAATCTCTATTTGTATGGACAGCCTTAAGCTCTCATCCATAATTAGGACAAACAGGACAAATAGATAATGTGTTGGACTCAGAGCTGGAAAGGGCTGGAGTGGGGGGAGGGGGAATTTATTTCCTTTAGTTACTTGCAAAGCTCCTTACCTGTCCATAAGTTTCCCATGAAAACAAAGTTCTGTCAGTTAATACCAAGATTCTGCCAGCATTACTACATATCAGCAAAACATGGAAGACAGCTCTCTCTGAAGAATTAAATATGAATAACACAAAGAGGGATGTGGAGAAGCATATAGCAGGTAGGATCAGCCTGTGACATATAACCAATGAGAAACTCTGAAGAACAGGAATAAAATATGTTTCAAGGAATTGAATGATAAAAAGAGAACTATATACACACAGTATTATAGTATATACACATAGGTAATACATAACTGTATAAGGTTTACTAGGGGAGGGAAGGGACCCATGTGGATGTTTTGAATGAACTCATCTCCTTGGGAGTGACCAATAATAACTCTCTGGGAAAGAGAATAATAAGAGCCTCTTAGGGAGCCTCCTGCTGTAATGGACACAGGTGTTGAAGGAGGAGATAGAGGAAAATCCCTCACTCTGAAGACATCTTTACTCCCTGATGAGTTACTGCTATTGAGAGGGGAAGGTAGCATAGGAGACAGTGTGGAAGAGGAACCCAGTTGTAATCTGGCAAAGGTCTAGAGGAAGGGTCTCCTCTCTCCCTCTTAATTCTAAGGATTTCAGGCTTCCTTGATTGTTAATACAAACTGAAGGACCATTAATAAATCCTAACACTTAAATATACAAATAATAGGAAAAAAAAAGGTTGTATAAGAAACTGTGAACTTTTATTACATAATTTCTTTTAAAATAGGTAGAGGGAAAACTATATATATATATATATATATATATATATATATATATATATATATATGTATATTTAGTGCCTACTATGTGCCAGGCAGAGTGCTAAGCACTTTGACAGATATTATTTCATTTGCTCTAGATAGATAGATAGAGAGATAGACAGATAGACAAGTAGAAAGACACAGACAGAGACAGATAGATAGATAATAGATAGATACATGGATACATAGATAGACAGAGAGACAAAGATAGATACATAGAGAGATGGATAGATAGATGATACAAAGAAATGATGGGAGAGAGGGAAAGGGAGGGAGGGAGACACACGGTTAAATAAAACATTGTCACATTGTTAATCATCTGTGTCATGAGATGCACAGCATTCTTTATCAGTTATGTGGAATCATGACTGATCCTTTAGTTGATCCGAGTTTTATGACCTCCTGAATTGTTCATTTTTGTAATATTAATGCTACAGTAAATTGCTCTCCTGACTCTTCACTCTGCATCAGCTCATAAAAGTCTTTCTTGTCTTTGAAATAATTTTTCCCCTTCATTTCTTGCAGCATAATAATCGTTCCACTAATTCATGCACCACAGTAAAGTAGACTAAGCAAGATCATAACAAGGTGTATGTGAGGTTATATAAAAAACTCTGAACTTCAAATAATTTCTTTAAATATATATAACATATAAGAAACAACTCTTTCAGTTTTAAAGACATGTAGCATATGTGAGTATTTATGCATTTGATGAGGAGAGTGGGTTGTAAGAGAACAACAGCAGACTGGCATACTTCATTGAAAATAGCAGCTAATCCAGGCAGCTAGGTGGTGCAGTGGATAAAGCGCTAGTCCTGGAATCAGGAATTCTCACCTTCCTGGGTTCAAATCTAGTCTCAGACACTGTTACCCCTATTTGGCTCAATTCCCTCATCTGTAAAATGAGATATAGAAGGAAATGGCAACCACTCCAGGATCTCTGCCAAGAAAACCCCAAATGAGGTTATGAAGAGTCAGAGATGACTGAAATGACTGAATGGCAACAAATGATTAGTCCCCAATGCTTCTGAGCATGGGACCAGATTTTAGTGTCCTTCTGTACCTTGTGAGAAGGAGGGCAAAAGGAAAGGCTGAGGGGTCTCCCCAATCACTGAAGCTCAGTCTGTGATGGTGTTTCTATTGCTTCAGTTGTAACTATGACTCTGAACGGCAGCTGTTGGAGCTTTTGCACATAGAAGCAGAAGAGTGAAAACGTTCAGCTCTTGAGGGACCATATGATATCAAGATGGAAGATGAATTCTGAGCCCTCTCCCTTGTGGTCCAACTTCTTCTCCTTTTGTCTCCAAGTATTCCTGGGGAAAAGTCAGATATCCAAGTTCCATGGAAATAATGGCTGGTAGATTTGGGGGAAGCATCTCCATGACAATTCTGAGGCAGGGATGGATAGATAGATAGATAGATAGATAGATGGATTGGTGATGGATGGATGGATGATGGATGATAGACAAACAACTAGATAGAATGGATAGAGATATTGTTCTATATATGTGTATATGTATATATAAGCACATAGGTATGTACATATATGCATAAATACTCATATATGCTACACATATTTAAAAACCAAAATAATTGTTTCTTATGTATTATGTATATATTTAAAGAAACTATTTTAAGTTCACAGTTTCTTATATAATCTTTTCTTATTCCTTGCATATTGAAATGTTAGTGTTTGTTGATTAAGTTCACACTTTAAAAGGAATTTTTTTAAAAGAAATTAAAATGTGTGGTAGTTTTTATCTCTAGCACAAATACTTTGTACACAATCGATGCTTAGTAAGTGTTGGATGGATGGTTGGATAAATGGATATCAACCATCGGAACTCAAGATCAAGAACACTCAGAATAAGACTGACAAACTTGTACAAAATTTCTTCCCTTCTTCCAAATAGTTTTACTCCATGAGTATAAATACTACCAGTTAGGATTCACTATACCTGGTGGGAGACAAATTTGCTCAGTGTGGGCCATGAAATCTGGCTGAGCCAAAGATATTGCTAGTGGGGACAGGAGATGAGAAAGTACGTTGAAGCAAATGTACCTGGGAATCCATCCCCTAGTTTTCAGCAAATAGTTCAGCTATAATAACTAGAAAAATGCTGAGAAAAAAGTAACCTTCCCCTTTCTCTGCCAGTGTTGTTTAGAGATAAATGTCCCTCATTTGAAACTGAATTTTCTCCTTATAAACACAGCTACAAATGAATGTGTCTACCATCATAGCCAAGAGCCGATGAGAGGGGAATGTGTAATGTCTCAGGTCAACCAAGGGCACCGATGATTCACTTGGAATTCACACAACCTACCAGACCGAATCAATATGTGTAATTGAGTTCTGTAGCAGAATTACCCACCAAATTCTAATGCTCACAGGGAAGTATACTACTTCTAAAATCCAGAATTTAATGGGACAGAACATTATAGGTCCTCAGACATAGACAGAGTGCTGGAGGAGAAGCTGGGTAGTACACCCAAAACTAGTTTTTACTTTTTCCATGGGTAGGTATTTATATTAAAGATTCCAGATGGACAGATAGACAGGCAGACAGATAGATTAGAGAGACAGAATGGTAGACAGACAGGTCCTTGACCTATGTAGCTGAAATTGCACCTAGGGTAAATTTACATAGGAGAAAGGGAAAAGGATTGTCCAGTGTTTGTGTGTGTGTGTGTGTGTGTGTGTGTGTGTGTGTGTGTGTGTTAGGGGGGGCATAGTAACGGTGTGTTTAAAACACAGAGAATAATCCAGTGGCAATTGGTGGAGAATGGCATCACAACAGAAAGAAAACAGCTAGAGGCACCTAGATCCTGTGGGGAGATCTATTCAGGACACTGGACAGAGCCCTGTTGATCCTGGTCTAGTCACAGTTCTACCTGAGGCCACAGGTGTACTAACCAATTATCCCTATGTAAGCATGGCCGTTTGGAACTAGGGACTGGTGAAAGTGAGGGAGTTAGGGAAATTTTCTGCCACTATTTTCCCTTTAACCCCAGTAATGAGCACCAAGGCACTTCCATAACATCATAGGAACCATAGACATCACCTAGTTCAATCTCCTTAATTTAAAGATTAATTAATTAAAGAGGAACTGAGGCCCAGACAGGTGGATTGATCTGTCCAAAGGGCATAAGTAGTATTCATTTCTCTTTCCACTGCACCACCTTCCTCCCCTTGTCCTTACAGGGGCCATGTCAGAGACGCTGGACATCCCATGAGAAAAAAGACTCTTCAAGGGGATGGCAGTAAAACTAGCAGTTGCTTATATTATGGTGTGTTAATGAGCAAGTGTGTATGTGTATTTCTCTTTCACACCCAAATTATTCTGTTGATCTCAAGATGAATAGTAAAATCGTAACATCAGAACATCTCCCCTGCTCCTAAACCCAAACAGGTGAGACTAGGCAGCCAGCATTCAGCTTGGTGACTTCCTATACCTGAGGTTAGGAAACCTGGGATCGAAACCTTTCTGTCTTAACTTTGTGACTTTAGGTAAATCATTTGCCCCTTAACAGGTCTCAGTGTCATTATATTTCATTTGAGAAGGTTTGAGGAGGTTTGCAGCAGCAGAAGAGAGGAGATAATGCCCCTCTCTTCCTTCCTTGCAGAGGTGGGGGCTATGGATGAGGAATAACATACCTACCATCAGACTGGGGTAATATCAGAAAATGATAGGGATAGTTCTGTGGCAGGGCAAAAAGGAACATTTTTGGAAGTGAGGATGATATTAAACAAAAAACAGCCATGAAATTTTTAAAGGGGAAAGAAAATGAGATTGGACAAGGTTCTCCCTCAGGTCTCTTGCATCTCTAAATCCTATTATTTCAGCCCCTCAGGAGCATCTCCCTTTGTCCAGAAAAGAGAACTTGTGAGGAAAGAGCTTTAAAAACCTTAATGTAGTGTCACTAATGTGGGAATTGTATCCCACAGAACAAACCATCATTAACTAAGTAAATAAGTTTGAGAGATTTCTATTTCTTGAGATTAGCTTGCCCATGGTTACACAGCACATAAGCCTCTCAGAGATTTGAAGTAAGGTTCCCCCCCACAAAATCCAAGTCCAGTTATTCATTCTCTAAGTCATACCACATAAATTAGAACTATGGTTATCATTAAACACACTTCTTAGCCCCCCTTGGTAGGGTCATAGTCTACCACAAGGCATTAAGTGGAGCTCAGCAGCAGAGAAGAGCAGAGGTAGGTGTTTGGCCACATCCTGAAAGCCCACCTGGTGCCTTGTCATTACAGCCTTTGGTCCAATGCACTCAGGCCCCATTCGAATGTCATGGTAGGGGTCCAAGCTGCTTCTGCCCCGCCTAGTGAAACGAAATGTACTGAAACTATTTCAATAATTTAACTCACTCTCTTTTATTCAGGGAGACATGGCGTAGTGGAGAAAAGAGTCAGCCCTGGGTCTCAGCTTGGACTCCTGATCCTAACTGGCCATGTGACCCTTGGCAAGCCCCCTGAATCCTAAGCACCCCTTAGAATTCTCTTCACAGTACCAGTTGCAAAAGCCATACATTGGTAGAGGGACATTCCATAGTGGAGTTGCCTAAATCAATGAAATACCAAGTCTGGAACCCCCATAAAAGTACAGATGCCAGGAGTTCCTGAGCTGTAGAAGCAAAATCAGAGTCCATTGAGTCCAACCCCCTCATTTTACAGGGGAGGAAACTGAGGCCCAGGCAAGTGACTTTCCCAGTGTTACACAGCTAGCGATTATCAGAGGTGGCATTGGAATCAGAGCTCCTTCCAGTTGTTCCAGCTTTTTTTGTTCCAATTATTTGCTTTGTTGCCGTGCTTAATAATCTTGCACGTGACTGTTTTTTTTTAAATTTGCCAAATATCTCCAGAGGCTATTCACAAAAGGTCAGGGTGCTTCTTTTGATAAAAGGGGAGACTCCCTGTGATCTCACTGAGTTAATGGGCATGGGTGCAGGGGATCCCCTGATCTTTATACTCCTTACAATTTTTAGTCACAATAATACAGGGCATCCCAAAAGTCTTAGGGCTCTTTTAAGCTTACTAAGGCTTTGGCATTGGTGGAAGGAGCTTATGAAAGCTTTGAAAAGGCCCTAAGACTTTTGGGACACCTGCATAAACTTCCTCGTTCTGCCAAAATGCCATGGTCAAGTCCAATTGATTCAGTCAGAAACAGTGGCAACCTTGGATGAGAGACTTTGTTGTTGTTGTTTCTTGGCATAGATTCTGGAGTGGTTTGCCATTTCCTTCTCCAGCTCTTTTTACAGATGAGGAAACTGAGGTATACAGAGGCTAAGTGATTTGCCCAGGGTCACACAACTAGTAAATGTCAAAAGCTGGATTAGAACATAGGTCGTTCTGACTCCAAGTCCAGTGTTCTAGCCACTGTGCCACCTAGCTAGCCTTGAATAAGAAATTAAGGGTATGTTAAAAAAACCTCTGCTCCTCCCTTCCCACCAAAGCATGTAATAACAGTGATCTATAAGAATAAACTTCCAGATTTAAACTGCACCAGAATGAAGTACTCAGAAAGAGGAAAAAATCAACACAAAGACTGTAACAGTATAAATGGAAAAAAAAAAAACCATGAAAGCAAAACTGAACTTTTAAGCAGCTAGGTGGCACAGTGGATAGAAGCACTGGATCTGGAGTCAGGAAGGCTTGAATTCAAATGTAGCCCCAGACGTGTACTAGCTGTGTGACCCTAGTCAAGTCACTTAACCCTCAATTACCCCAATTTCCTCATCTTTAAAATGGGTAAATTATAGTACCTACCTCCAAGGCACTTCCTCTCTTGGCAAAAGTTGGGAGGCATGGAACAAGCAAATGCTGTTGCCCTTGGATGATGCATTGGCGTGTTTTGTTAACTGTTTTCCCTCTCACCACCCCGACCCCCATCCTTCCTCTTTAATTCTATATGTTAATTATAAAGTTGTGTGTTGCCTATGTAGGTTACATATGTCCACATAGATTGTCTAAATGTGGCTCATGGCAAAGAATTCATAGATATCTCTTGAATTTTGCTTACCCTTCTCCCAGGGAAGTTGTGATTCTTGCTTTGAAGGAGCATAAGAAAGGCCAATAAACCTGGTCATTGTTTTCTCTTCTATGAGAGAAGAGTTCCACACTAGAATTATAGGTATTAGCTCCTGTCCCTATTTTTCAGTTAATGGCATGATTTTTTCAGTTCCAAATGCCACTGTCCTGGCTGCTCTCTGTTAAGGGGCACACATAGACATAAACCAAGCTTCTTTCTTCAGACCGGTTCCTTTCCCACAAACGATAGTTACACAAAAGATCATCACCAGCAGTGAATCGTAAGTGAACCCATTTAGTCAAGCAGATAGCAAACAATAATTGGAGAAGTTGTGAGGATAAAATGAAATGATACTTAGAAAGTGCTTGATAAACCTTTAAACACTATTTAAATGTTATTGCTGTCACTGTTATTATACAGATTATAATATATCAGAAAATACAGAACAGTGAATGAGTTCTTAGGATTGAAGCAAGCTAGGATCTCTGCTTAGCCAAGAGAGAAACCCTAATGTCATCCGAGGGGAAATTTCCCAGAGTCTCCAGAGGGAAGTTGGAGAATAGGGACACATTGAAGCATTAGCTTTGCCTATATTTTTGCATTTCTGAAGTATTTTTTTCTCTTACCTGATTGGAGTTGGTTGTGAAAAGAGTTCAGAATTCCATGTATGTTTTCCTGAAACAGAAAAATAAAGAATATCTCTCCACTCCAAAGCTCTCCCACCAACTCTTGGACCTCATGCAGTTAGGTAATATCTCACTTCAGTAATCTTTCTACCAATCAGGAGAGTATCAGGAAAAAAATGCTCCAGGCTTAGCTGGAAACCTGGGTTACACTAGGGATGGCTCAGTGGAGAAGGGAGGAAGGAAAGATATATTTAGAAATGAAAGTGATATGAAAACAAAATAAATCATTAAAAAAAAGAACAAAAGTCTAAAGTTTCACTGTGATGGCTCTTTTTGCTAGATGCCCTAGTGGATCTATTTCAGAGGGAGGAACACAGAGAAGGCAAAACACAAATTCATGTAACCTGTCCTTTCAGCCCCCTCATCCCCAGCTCAAGAAGAATGCCAGGGATAAAAAACACAAGCACTTTGGGGAGGGAACAAGGAAAGGGGGATAGAAGAAGGGAAAAAGAAAGAAGATGAAGGAGTGGGAAAGGAAAGCAGAGCATTCAGTGAAGCTAAGGATGAAGGAAAAGTGAGGATAGAACCACAGAACAAAACTAGAGTGGGAGGGTAAGATGGAAAACAGAGGGAGGGAGCTAGAGGGATTGCTGGGGAGGGTCTTTTTTTCCGTGTGAGGCTGATCCCAAGATCTCACTACAGTACTTAGGGATGTCTGACCCCTAGTGAGCCTACTTTTGGATTCATCACAGGCAAGGGGATCATCCCCATAAAGGTCTTTGGAATTCTTGGTTTGTGGTCAATGGGAGGCACTACATCTTGTCTACCTATGTTGCAAAGGGTGTCTGTCCCCCACATGTTGGTTTTTAGCTCTGGGAAATAAAAATTCTTGTGATGTACCTTATTATAATATTCACTTTATTGCAGTGGTCTGAAACCAAAACTATAATATCTCTGAGGTATGCCTGTAGACAGCTCTAGGGTCTTCTTCCTCCAGTCTTCTCCAAGGAAGACTTTAGTTACTGGTATAAGGAAAAGAAGGACTTGGGGTCAGAGGCTTGGTCCCTGAGTCAAGGTGGGATGGGGAGGAGGGAGTGAAGGGGACAGAGAGAGAGAGAGAGAGAGAATTGCATTAGAATTATATCTAATAAAATACTCTAATACAATTATATCTAATAACTATATCCAATATAATAAACTTCCAGGTTATTGAGAGAATACAAAGGGAGGGTCTCCAACCCTTGACTCTTTTCAACATTAGTCTAGGCAGGCTAGGGGATGTGATTTTCAGATTTAAGCTCACTTCTGCTTGCTTTTTCATTAATGGGGGAAAAGATCAAGCTTTATTTGATTCCCAAGGCTTGACTCCTTTTCCACCAAATACCAGGTCCACAATGAAAATACATAGCAATTATAAAAGAACCTTGTTTATTTAAGTCAAATAGCAAAACAGAAATCAGAGAGTGCATACATGGGAAAATGTATATCAGAAAATGGAGGATAAAGGACCTAAAGGAGGGGTGGGGAGCCTGCGGCCTCAATACATGTGGCCCTCTAGGTCCTCAAGTGCAGCCCTAATTTGTTCTGCAAAGTTTGGGTTCCATCAAAGGACCACATCTGAGGGCCTAGAGGGCCACATATGACCTTGAGCCTGCAGGTTTCCCCCCCAAACTAGAATTTTCTAATCTTCAATAGCTGAAAACTACATAATAAAAATCACTGATGTTTATGCAGCATTCTAAAGTCTGTGAAGCACTTTGTATGCATTATACATTATATCACTTGAATCACAGAATTTCAGTGTTGGAAGTAACCTCAAAAGTCATGTAGTCCTACAAATACCCCAAAAGAATTCCCCACCACAACATCCTCCACGAATGATCCTCCAGCCTTTGCTTAATGGCTTCCACAGAGGGGCAACCCCACCACACCCTTAGCTTCACAATGGACACTATCGTTCCCATTTTACAGCTGAGAAAACTGAAGTTCATAGAGGTTAAGTGACTTTTCCAGATTCACACAGCTAGTGTCAGAGTTTGAACTCAGGTCTTCTAACCCCAACACTCTATCTCTCATATATAGCTAGAGAAGGTAGGATAAATAAACAAGAAATTGAAGGTTTTTGTGTGCACGTGTGTGCGTGTGTGTGTGTGTGTGTGTGTGTGTGTGTGTGTGTGCTCCAAGGAGCACTTGCTTTGTGGACAGAGAACAAACCTGGCCATTACATGAACTGCCCTCACGATATAGCTGCTTTTAGAGCTGTAGAAAATCTTGGAGAACATAAGGGGCCCCAGCAGTGCCTTTCAGATGTCTCTGAGACAGATAGGATTTTGGAAGAGGGTGGGCAGACACTCCCACGAATTTCTTGGGTCTCTTCCAAAGCAGCTTATGGGCAATTGATTACTTGTCAGAAGCAGCAGTGACAAATTCACAGACTGCATCTGGAAGGAGCAGCTGAAGCTTCCGTGACCATGTTGGGAAATGTAATCTGTTTAGCAACCCCTCAACCTGCAGCAGCGGTAAACCACAGCAGACCACAGCCGAGAGCAAGGCTGGTCATTTAAAGAAGATAGGGAAGGAAAAAGGAGATGCCAGCCCTAACCCAGCCACAGAAATGCTGGGGTGGGCATTGGGCCTCAGGGACTCCGCTATCAGCTTCTTTGCCCGCTGACTCCACCTGTCCTCAGGTTCCAGGTTACTGAGAGAATGAAAGAAAGCCCTTGGTTGCTGGGCAAGAAGTATTATGTCAAAATGTGGTTTACACTAGTAGTACATTGGGTATATTTGTGTAACTGTTCGGTTACAAGATTCAGTGACAGAGGAAGTGGGAAGGTCTAGAAAGGACTGTGACAACTGGATTTTGTGATAAAATGGATTTTAAAAATAAATAGATAGCATGGCATAATATTTTTACATCTAGTAATCAGAAGATGCCAAGTACCTTAAAGGACAGCATCTGAGACACAGAAGAATTGCCTCTTGCTCCTTCTTTAGAAGGAAACTTGGAAGGGCCACAGCATCTCTCTCCCTCTCTCTCTCTAATGTCTTATCTGTGTAGATGAGGAATCTGTGTAGAGGAATGTCTGGATGGCACAATGGATAGAATTCCAGGTCTGGAGGTTCTAATGTGGCCTCAGATACTCACTAGCTGTGTGACCCTGGGTAAATCATTTCACCCTGTTTGCCTCAATTTCCTCATCTGTAAAATGAGCTGAAGAAGAAAATGACAAACCATTTCAGTATCTTTGCCAAGAAAACACCAAATGGAATCAAAAGACTCAGACCTGATTGAAACAATGAAACAACAGTGTTTATGTATGTATAGTTTTCTTCAAGTCTCGTTAATTTTAGTCATATTGCAAGTACTACACAAACCAGCCTTCAATAAATAAACTCTCTCTCCCATCGTCAATTCTTTTATTATAGTTTCTAATGAAATGCTAACAATTATATTTATAATGCATTAATGATATCAACCACTTATGAAGTTTGTCTTCATAATGGAAATAGAAGTGATACCTTGACGGTTTGAGTTAAGAGTTTACACACCATCCATGAGTAATTCATTTCTCTGAATTTAGAGGCTAAAGGCAGCATGCTCTCAAAGTAATTACAGTTAATTTGGGAGATGAATTAAGGCAATTATGTGAAGCAACAGAAGTGGATGTAAAGGTTGAAGTAGAGAAGCCTGGAGCTGCCTCTGGATTTCATTCAGAATCCCAAAGGACCAAGTTCGGTCTGTCTGTCTCTCCCTCTCACCTTTGCTCTCTCCCTCCTCTCTCTCCCTCTTTCCTCTCTTCCTTTGGATTCTTATTTATTTCATGCTTTCTCTTCCCCTTCCTCTCCCCATAAACTTCCATCATTGCCCAGGGACACAATCTAAGCTAAGGACAGACTCCATTTCACATGGCTGCCCTTACAGACTTAGATCAGATAAATGGTTGTGGCTTCTTCCCGGGGCTCGTGCGCCCTCTTGTGGTCCTCAAGATTCAATGCAGCCTTGCTTTATAGTCTGGTGATGCCCTTATGAGAAAATATTCCAGGAATCAATTTTTGGTTTTTTAGATGTTTTTCCTCACTAGTTGTTATAACATAGATAATTTTTATGTACAGATAAACATTTATTTAAGTACATGCGTACTAAATGCAATCAAAATTTCATAACTCAGTGATAAATGAAATATATTACATAAGGGATTCTTAGTGACTCATTTGAGGTTATTTTTAATTCTGTTACTGAGCTTGTGGTGATTAAATCTAAAGTAAGAAGTACTATTATATTTTCATTTGAAACTCTTATGTATTTTCTAACATTGACACACATTCAGTGGATAGAGCAATGGACTCGGAGTCAATAGGACCTGAATTTTAATCCTCTCTTAGGTACTTACTAGCTGTATGACCTTAGGCAAGTCACTTAATCTCTTTATACCTCAGTTTCCTCATCTGCAAAATGAGGATAATCACAGTACTCACCTCCCAGTTTTGTTGTGAGGATAAAATTATATTGTAAGTGAAAACTTACAAAATATGAAGATCTACATGAAGGTCAGCTACTACTGTGAGTAGGACCTTAACCTCGTCATCCTTGTCTCAGTTCCTAAGCGGTTTTTTGTTGTTGTTTTTAAAAGCAGTTTAATAGGAGCTGTATAATATTGGTGGTTTCCACAACTTTTTAACTTCGAAATCAAAACCTAATTGGGATTTATTGTGGAGTTAAGTATCAACCCCTTCAAGAAGTCTAACAGTTGTGTGTTACAGGCAATATGTTGAGATTTCTTGCATTTGGTTCTGCAGACCCTCTTTAGAGCCTTCCTTTTTTATATGCCAGCTTTCTGCTCCTATCCTCTAAGATAAAGAAGCTTTCTGCTCAATAAACCTTCTTCTCAGGTCCTGTGCGCCATCTCTACTTCCATGAAGAGGTGGCATGACACGAAGATGCAAAGTCAGAAGATCTGAGTGGAACTCGAGCTCTCATTTTCCTTGTGACTTTGGACAAATCATGGGCTCTCCTGGGACCTGGTTTCCTCATTTGTAAACATGAAGAAATTGGGCTAGATTTCTGCTCAGGAGGCTTTCACCTCTAGAACTATAATCCTGTATTCCTATGGCCTACAGGAAGGTCTTTGAATTTTTCTAGAGGTCTTGCACAGTAGTAGTAAGGTAGTTCTCTCTGTCTCTGTCTCTCTGTCTCTCTGCCTCTCTCTCTGCCTCTCTCTCTCTGTCTCTCTGCCTCTTTCTCTCCCTCTCCCTCTCCTGTCTCTCTCTTTCTTTCTCTCTTCCTGTCTCTCTCTCTATCTCTGTCTCTCCTCTCTCTCTCCTCTTCTCCTCTCTCTCTCTCCTCTCTCTCTCTCCAACTCTCTCTGTCTCTTTCTCTCTCTCCTCTCTCTCTCTCTCCTCTCTCTCTCTGTCTCTTTCCCTCTCTCTTTCTGTCTCTCTCTGTCCTCTCTCTCTCTTCTCTCTCTCTGTCTCTCTCTCCCTGTCTCTCTCTATCTCTCTTCTCTCTCTCTGTCTCTCTCTCCCTGTCTCTCTCTCCTCTCTGTCACCTCTCTCTCTGTCTCTCTGTCCCTCTCTCTCTATCTCTCTCTCTGTCTCTCCTCTCTGTCTCTCTCCCTCTCTCTGTCTCTCCCTCTCTCTGTCTCTCTCCCTGTCTCTCTCTATCTCTGTCTCTGTCTCTCCTCTCTCTCTTGCTGTCTCTCTCTCTCTGTCTCTCTCTCCTCTCTCTCTCTCTCTCCTCTCTCTTTCTCTGTCTCTCTCCCTCTCTCTCCCTGTCTCTGTCTCTCTGTCTCTCTCTGTCTCTCCCTCTCTCTCTCTCTCTCTCTCTCTCTCTCTCTCTCTCTCTCTCTCCCCTGCCCACTTCGCTAGTGAGTCTATGTGGTTGCTGATCCCAGCTTCCCAATTTCTCAAGAATCAGTGACCCATAGAGAGCTGCCTGGCCTGGTAGACTTCTGTGTCACTCCTTAGTGTTATAAGGGATTTCTTCTAGGAAGTGCAGCTGAAAAGCAAAGGAAGATGACAGCCAGGACAAAGGCTCTTTGATCTGTCAATTAGGTTTTTCCAACACTGGACACTCTGGTGGAGTTGAAGCCTTTCTGGAATTCCAAATACGAGCCAGTTTGATCTTCTCCTTCTCCTCAGGCCCACGTCCGATTCATTATCCATCCGATCCCCTATGATGCATCCACTGAGGGGTTAACTCTTGGGCCGCCTATCTAACTGCATACTCCATTCTGGGCATATTCACTTTTCTTTTCTACTGTAGATAATTAGACCAATCTCTTTCACATGGCTGTTGATTTCACTGAAGGGGCTTTGTAGCATTTCAGGGCATGATGAAACCAGGATAATGGAATCTATGAATAGGCATGTGTAAAGAAACCCCCAGAAATAAGAAATCCTTCTTTGTTTGGATCTCATACAAGACTTACAAAAGCCTCTGACAAATATATCTCCATGCTTAACACCTCACTAAATGTCAGTACACAGTGGATCACGGAACACAATTTTCTTCATAGTTTGTCTTTGTAATTACAACACAGGGATATCTATTATATATAGCATTAGGAGGAAATAGCAAAATTGGCTTAATCTCCTCTATTTTGGTCCCAGATTTCCCCAGCCTTTCTTTATCATGGGAGTATCCTATTATATCTCCAGGCTTTGACTATATGTGGTTTGTCGTCCTTAAATCACGGTCAGCCCTGACTCCTTTTGGGGTTATACTGGTGACTTCTTAAACTGTTTTGCCATTTCTTTCAGGTAAGCAAGCCCATAGTTTGTATTGCACAGTAGCCTGCTTATGTTGACCATGCATTTTTTCATCATTTGAGGCTTCTATGTAAATTTAATTCTTCTAAGCCTGTAGTGTTCTGGTACTCAAACCCATGTAGCGCTACTGCAAGAAGGCTGATGTTCAAGAGATTCAGTTATATTCCACAGATAATAATTAAACATTTCTTGTTTGCTGAGAATCTCTTTCCATAAATGACCTTGCACTAATTTCAGACGGCCCTGGAATATTACAAAACCTCCTAAGTGAAATACACAGTAATTCAAAATAGATGGAGAAGATGTGCAAAAATTGAGACACTAATGCACTATTGGTGGATCTATGAACTCCTCCAACCATTCTGGAGAGCAATTTGGAACTCTCCCCAAAGGGCATGCCCTTTGACCCAGAAATACCTAAAGAGATCATAAAAAAGGGAAAAGGACCTACATATACAAAAGTACTTATAGAAGTTCTTTTTGTGGTGGCAAAAAATTGTAAAATTGAGGGGATAACCTGCCAATCAATTAGGGAATGATTGAACAAGCCATGTTATACAAATGTAATGGAATACTATTGTGCAATAAGAAATGAGGATCAGGCAGATTTCAGAAAAACCTGAAAAGATATGTATGAACTGATGCAAGGTGAACTGAGCAGAACCAGGAGAACATTGTACACGGTAATAGCAACATTGTGTGATGATCAACTATGAATGACTTAGCTCTTCTCAGCAATACAATGATCCAAGATGATTACAAAGACTCATGATGGAAAATGCTATCCACATCCAGAGAAAGATCTGAATGCAGATAGAACCATACTGTTTTCACTTTTTAATTTTTTTTCATGCTTTTTTTCCTTTTGGTCTGTTTCTATTTTCTTAACTGTGACTAATATGGAAATATGTTTCACATGATTACACATTTATAACCTACATAAACTTGCTTACTGTTTTAGGAAGAGGGAAAGGGAAGGAGGAGGAAGAAAAATTTGGAACTCAAAATTTTGTAAAAATGAATGCTAAAAATTGTCTTTACATAGAGTTGGGAAAAATACTGTAAAAAAATAGATTGGTCTAATCATCCACAATGACAAGGAAATTGATATTGTCTAGAATGAAAGATGCATGTGTCAGAGGTTCCCAGACTTATTTGACCTACTCAGCACCCCTCTGGAAATCTACTATCTTTAACCTTTCAATGATTTTCTTTTTGGAAATTTGTGCCATTTCCAAAAACTAAAAAGTATTTTTTTAATGATGCATCTTAAATATAATAATTTAATGTAAATTTGTGGGGTTTTTCCTGTGTTGAAATTCTGATGATGCAATATTGCATCATGTAACCAAATAGTATCATATTGTAAAGAAGTCATTACACGCACATATTCTGTCTGATGCATGTTGGACTTCCCAGCAATGCCCCATGTGCTCACCTGCAAACACTTGCTTGTTAAGGCCTATTGGCCGACTTGACCAGTGATCCATGATAACTATCATTTTGTGTGTTTATTTGGAAAATAATGCAATCATTGTGGGTTTAACTCTGTTACGTAACAGATAAAACATGTACGAATGGTTTTTCAAAATCTTTATGCTTCTACCACCCTCTTATTTTTATTCAGTTCCTCCCCTCAATTGTACCTGGGGCTACTACCACCCCCTGGATCATTCCAGCACCCCCAGGGGGCAATATTTCCCACTTTAGGAACCTATGGATTCTATTTTAGACGAACCAACTGGTTCATCAATACTTTGGCTCAAGACTATAGATGGATTTCTTTCAAGCACAGAAGTGTTTCATGACCAATTAGCTTGGGAAATATTGATTAAGCCCGTATGTTGCTGGCCATAGCTACCTATTGCCCTCTAGGAAGAAATAGGGTCTTAAGATCAGAAGCTGCAGTACAGGGAGGATTTGAAAGGGGATCATAGGTCTAGAGCTGGAAGAGACATTGAGGAATAACTTGGCTACTTCCATATTTGCCTGAGACCTTTCTTCCTACTAACTTGCTGAGCCAATGATGCTACTGCTGGATTTAATACACATAGATAGAATATCAAATATGGAAGGGCTGGTAGAGTGTGTCTTTTTACAGATGAGAAAACTGAGACCTAGAAAAGTTTAGTGACTTGCTTAAGATCATGTGCCTCAGAAATGACAGAGGATTGGCCTCAAAATGAAATCTCTTGAGTCCACGTTCAATGCTCTTTCCGCCACGCCCAATGCTCTTTCCGCCACACCATACTGCCTTGGGCATGCCACAGTCAAGTAGACTTGGAGACTGTCTGAACCTTAACTGTGCAAGGTGATGCCTTCTGAAGTCATCTTCGAGGTCCAATAGCTGAGATTGGAGCATCCAAAGCAATGAACATTTATTTAATGACTCTGATATACAAAATAAAGACAAAAATCAAAGAATATTTGCCTTTGGGAAACTTATTTTCTCCTGGGGGGGAGGGGAGAGACATTCAACTTATATGCAAGCAAATAAATGCAAAGTAATTTCAAGAGTGCTAATAATTGGTGGTAGGAGATGAGAAAAGGCTTCCTGTAGGAGTTGGCACGAGTTGCATTTATAAGGAAGCTAGGGATAAGAAGGGAGAATATTCCAAGCATGGGGGATCCCATGTACAAAAGACTGGGAGGTGGAAGGTGGAATATCATATGCTAGGAATGGCAGGTAGGTTCATTTGAGATGAAAAACGGGCAAAGGAGAGTACAGGTTTGTAGCATTAGACTCTAGGCAGCAATAACCATAGATGCTTCAAGGCAATGGTTATGACTGAGAAAGCACTAGCCCTGGAGTCAAGAAGACCTGGGTTCAAATCTTGGTGCTGCCATTTTCTTCTCCGCTCTGCGTTTTAGTTTTTTTCATCTGCAAAGCAAAGTTGGATTCAGTGACCTTTAGGATCCTCCCAGATCTAAATCTATGATGCAGCAGGTCCAGAGGTGGAATGAGCCTGAGAGGGACATAGTCACTCTGTCCTTTTCCTTGTGAAAGAGATTCATATCTAGAACTTGAGACCCCTTTAAGTAGGAGATAGTGCAAATGAGCAAGCATTGTCCTCCAAGAGATTTCCTTAAAAAGTAATGACAGGAGTGTATATTTTACTTCATTCTCTAGAAGAAAGTTTCCACATTAATAGGATTCTAGATGTATGGAAATTCTGACATCTCTATTGAGAGGCAACATCAAGAAGTGGCTAGAGAGGGGGCCTTGGAACCAGGTTGACACCTGCTGTCGGTATAACCAGTATAACCGTGGACTTTAGTAACTTAGCTGACAAAGACTAGAAGTTTCAGAGGTGGTTTGGGTCCACATTGACAGAGAAAGGTCATCCCTGGGAACTCCCAACAGCAATAAAATCACAGTTAAGTAAAAGTGAAAATGTATTTGTGTGATGCTTTCACAAACGGGGCCCCATTTGATCCTCTTGAGAGCTGTGGGGTACCCCATTTTACAGATAAAAAACTGAGTCTCCAGAAGATTTAATGGCAGAGCTTAGGCTCAGTGTCTGATCTTATGAATCTTTTTCACTTTATTACCACTAACCCATTTCAATGGGTACCTTTCCAAAGTTATCATTTCTAAATCTTCTGTCAGAATCTCACAGCGTCCTTGCCTTTTGTTGATAGTTTTAGATGACCTTTCCTGGTGCATTATACTTTTCCCAGCTAATCTTGCCTTATCTGAAGCTAAAAGTCCTATTTGACTTTTTGCCCCTTTGTTCATTCATTCAATAGCTCCCATGGGGTGAATGAAACTATACACAAAAATACTAGCTGTCATAAAACCCTATTTACATACATTATTTCATGAACTTAACAACAAGGTAGATACTATTATGTGGCAGGTGCTATTGTTATGCCCATTTGATTGATGAGGAAAGTGAGGCAAAGGGATTAGGTGACTTGCTCAAGATCACCCAGTTAGTAAATATCAAAGGTGGGGATTTGATTTCATCTTCTTGACTCCCAAGTCTAGTGCTCTATCATTCCACCTAGCTGTATACCTAGGACACAGTCATAGGTTTTCCCAAGACTGGCTTTAACATACGAACTACAGAATTCAGCAAGAGAAAAGCAATAACTACATATGTAACAATGTTACTGTTTACGCTACGGACTGAGATGAAATAATGGATCTGAGATCAGAATCAGCAAATATAATGGAGAGGGGCAAAAGATGCTGAGAAGCAGGGAAATGTGGATGGTGGATCTAGAGGGGTAGAATTATGAAGAAAGTGGGCCATTTTAGGAGACTTGGGGTTGTAGAAGAAGAGATTAAAGACCATGAGAGAAACCAGGAGCTGACTGAGATAGCGGGTTGGCTCGGGATGAAGGAAAAGAGCCAGATGCTCTGTGCCTACGATGGAGGAAAGGACATTTCTGAAGGCAGAGTGAAGTTCATGTGGCTACAAGGAAAGTAGAGCTGAGGCTAATTAGATCTGGAATCCAGGCAGGAAGGAATCCCGATTTTTGAGGGACCAGCGGGGCAGAGAAAGTGAATGCTCAGCTTCAGTCTAGTGATACGAGGAGGGCAGATGAGCAGGAAAGGACAATCGTGTCATGGCTCATGCCTAGAAAATGAATGACTCAGCAGGAAGGGAAGAGGAAGTAAATGAGGGACAACCTAGAAGAGATCTTACCTCTGTCAACTGAGTCAAATCGGGACTATGGGTGGGGCGTGAATGTCAGACTTATTCAATACGTCAAGTTTTTTAAATAGCATTTTATTTTTTTTCCCAATTTGTTGCTGAGTTTTGCTGAGCTAGTTTTCTCTGTTTTGGTTCTTTTTCGTTCTTATAAGAGATGACTCCCTGGGAAGGGTAAAGCAGATATGTTGAAAAGTGTAGGTTATTATAAAAGCAACATATATCCATGAAAGTATATTTTTAAAATAAACAGTGTCAAGTGTATGGAATGAGCTAAAAAAATCCTTCCTTTTTTTGGAGTAAATACCTCACACATCCTTCATGTTGTAGTAGGGTCATATGTGTTTTTAAATGGCTAGCCATTAGTAGCCTTCCCTCTTGGTCTAGAGAGAAGCAGTGAAATGTCACCCAAAAAAACCAGTGATGGAATTGGGCAGGAAAATCTTTTATTTGAGGGTTGCCCCAGGGAGCCTTTTCTAGTACAGATAGAATTTTCAGCCTCCATGAAAATATTATTTTGATGCCTCATTATTGTACAGCTGACCTTGGAATAGAAAAGACTGTATCAGTAGAAAACAAATGTTGTCAGGTCTGACCAAGGTGGAAAAGCTTCGAGTCTGGTGTCTGTTATCCAGGACTTCCCTCACAAAGGTCAGGGAAGCTTGTCACTAGAAGGTTAGGACCCCGTGGTGAAATCTTCCAGCCACGATAACTGATAAATACCATCCACTAGTACAAGTGCATATATCTTCTCATTAGATCCTCATGGGACATAATAATGTTGCTCCCCCCCATGGAGTCCAAATTCAGATCATTACCCACAAGAGGGGGCTGAGAAGTGGCAAGGGATCCCCTAGAATAAAGTGCATGTCTGAGCTGGTTCTTTGAAGACTCTCTCGGAGGGATGAGGACATAACATATGGCAGCAAACTTATTTTGGTCAAAAATGGTCAGGATTTTGTATGACTCTTGCTTCTTATCATGTATTTCTCTCATGGAAGGATGCCTGTCCTAGCTTCCAGAGAGATGATAGAGAAATTCCCAGAAATTATGCATTCCAAAGTTCCACAGTTTGCATAGGCAACATTCATTATGACCACATTTGTTCTAGTTCTAGGTGCCCAGGGCACCCAGTAGGGCAGCACATGGTTACTTAGCTTCCTTGCTTTTCTCTCTATCCACCTTAGTTTTTGTTCCCACTATGCTTCTACCTTAATCTACATTCTAGCCTAGTAGTTCTACTTGATGCCTCTCTCCTGAAACCATAGACTGGCAACTGAGGGCATGCTCCCTGGTCAATAGCATGACCAAGGTCCTGAGGAGTTCTGGCCAGGGAAAGCTAAACCCAGCCCTCAAAAAGAATAGGACTCCAAGGCAGGCAAAGCAGAATCAGGAGTAATGGTAGGGTCCAGAAGCAGAGTCGAAACTCAATGAAAATGCTGGAAATAAGTTCTGAAAAGAAAAACTTGCATCTGGGTGCCCCATAAGTAGGAACAGTCAAATCAATCTGTGGTTAGGCACAGACTACTGGAGTTGAAGACTGTGCTGTTTCAATTAGCCTTCTAGAGGAGTTAAGAAGATTCCATGAATAATTGGATAAAAAAATAGAAGAGGCTTCTTTGCAGAGGAAAGTGACTATGGGAGTGGAATATTGCAAGTCCTACATGACGGTATTGATGTGTCGGTTGGTTTTCAAACTTTTTTTCCTTTTTCATTTTATATTCTTTGTTACAAGGGATGACTGAGTAAGGGAGAGAAAAGAGATATGTTAGGAAGTGATGTAAAAAACAAAACATCACTTTTTTTGGTGAAATTAAAGGAGTTAGAAGGGAATACTTAGATAGGAGTTGGACCAGATGACTTCTGGGATACCTTCCAGTACTAAGATTTGAGGATCTTGATTTCTTTTCTGTAACAACACAGACTGAAGTAATCAGCTGAGATTAAATGATTTATCCTAAATCTTACAGAAACCTTACCCTGACCCTCTAGTCCAAAGGTTAGTAACCTTTCTGCCTGTGTCATGAACTCCTTGGCAGTCTGAGTCCTCTAGGGACCTCTTCTCAGAATAATATTTTTAAAAGTGCAAAATAAAACAAATAGGATTACAAAGAAAGGTAATTATATTGAAGCAATTATTTAAAAAAATTTTTTAAACAAACAAGGTCACCCCTACTTAAGAATCCTTGAATTTGTTCTGGCTCACTCTCGCAAAGCCAGGAAGACTACAGCTCCCTTCAGAGTTCTAGGGCACCTAAGGGGTCGGACCATTTGTCTTTTCTGTTGCTTTGAGTCAACATCAGTGGTATGCCTTATTGTTAGATGCCAGGGACTCAAGCGCCAATTCTATTTGACCAAAGAGATGTTTATTTTAAAGATATAGCAAGAACAAATGCACAAACTCTCTCAGCTTAGTTCTTACCTACCATGGATCTCACCAAGTTCACATTCAAATGTCACCTGATTATCAGATGAGAACTTGCCTTATCATCCTTTGACCTGACTTCAGAAAGTTCATTCCTTGTTCCTCAAGGCATTAATGCATGGTTACATGACTCAGACTCCCAAATTCTGGAAATTAAGTTCACTTATGACCTCTTAGAACTCACATAATCAGAAACTCCTTTTCCTTCACTTAGAACAGAAAAACAAACAAATGCAGAGACTAGGGACCAAGGAGTTTCTCAGGTTAGGCTCCACCGGGAGATGGCCCTAAGGCCTCCCTCTCTTGCAGCATTGTCTGTCACCAGATGCCAGGAAAAAAGGAGTCAACAAGGTTCTCCCAAGAGTACAGGGGAAAGGGAGGTGAAGAGTTAAGGCTGAAGACTTTTGGGAGGCTCCTCTGGTCTGACTTCATAAACAGTTGAGAAAAGCTCCTCTAAACACAAGGTTAGTGAGTCAGAACCAGTCACCAAATGCCTACAGATATTCTCTACTGCCTCCAAGGTACTTCCATTTCACATCATCACAACTTGCCAGGATGCCCTGTACATTCACCAGAACTTTATTACAAAAGGGATAGGGGTGTCTATGTTGTTTGTTTGTGTTTTTTGCTCTGTTTTGCCTTTTGAAGAAAGGAAAGGCAACATCAGGTTTTGAAAGCCAGGGTACTTCATTAGAAAAAGAACTAGAACATAGTCTATAACTTAGTCAAGTATATGAAGTCATGTTTCACAAAATTAATTTGATCCTAGAATTTCCTTCCCCAAAATGAGCCATACCACCTTTCTCCAGGGTCATATAGATCCCAAACCTTCCCAAATATTCTTGTGCCACTTACAAACAACAAAGTTTATCTCAAACAAGCCTTTCCCATTCAAAGTAACTTTTTAAAATGATGCACCAAGATGGGAGGCATGAATTCATTCCTGGGAAGCTCTTCAAGGTTTCTGAGCTTTGACTGTGACGAAGTAAGTCAGTTGGAGAATTATTAGTCCTGGCATAGAGTTCAAATTGGAGTTCTGGCAACGCAGTTGAAAACTGACTAAGAGTGACTGGTACCCTATGATAAATCAAAGAATTTTAAATCCTGATCAGGGTCATAGTTAAGAATCATTCTGCCTCTAGACTACGTAGGGAAGCACATTGTTCTCCAGACAGGGACCTTCCCTCGTATTCTCCATAAGGATATATTTCTGTCTGCGAACTGAACAAAGTTGGCACCAACCTCACTTGACAAAATAGGAAAGGGAAAACTATTTGCAACAATAGAATCCTGGGAACATTCCTTCTGATAGAGCTAATAATTGGGTAGGTACTGGCAAGGTGGTATCATACTTGGCAAAGAGTCAGGATGGCTAGGCTCTGATTCCAGTTATGCCCTTGTGTGACCTTGAGTCCTTCACCTCTCTGGTCCTCAGTTTCCTCTTCTGTAAAAGGAGGGAGTCAGATGTAGTAGATGATCTCCACCATCCAGCCTAGTTTGAACATTCCAGGATTGAGTTTTACGAAGCTGAGCAGGAGAAAAAGTCTTGGATTTGGTATCAGTAGCCCTGGTTCTATCACTTGTCACCTTAAACAAGTCTCTTACTATGTCTCTACTTGAGTTTTCTCACAAGGGATTAAACTAACTGGCCTCTAAGATCTCTTCTAGTTAATCTATGACTATGTAACCTGAAAGAAAACTTGGGATTGAAGATACAGAAAGCATGAGGCTTTCATCATGTTCCAAATATCTCCGTGAATACTGATGGAAAACCTGTGAAAGTGAAGGGTAGCAAAGTAATGCTTTGGGTCATTTAGGACCAAATCTTTGCGATGGAATAAAGGAATATTTTGGTCTGAGTCATTCATCCTGCCAATCTACGGTGATGGGATTTATCAGATGTCTTCATCGCTCAGCTCTCTAGCATTTAGCTCATTGAAGACACCACTATGGACTCATTCCAAAGAAAATTGACAAAACTCATGGAATAAAACAGGTTTTTCAAGACACATCCTCTCAGAAAACAGAATGTTTAAGAAGCAGACCCTCATGGCATGGAGATGACTCTTTTCGGAAGCTGTACCCGTAGAGCAAAGACCTGGAGACCAAATAGATACCCATTGACTGGGCGATAAATGAACTGAGGTCCATGAATATCATGGAATATGATTGAGCTAGAAGAAACAATAAATATAGTGAAGGGTGGTAAGACATATGAACTCATGCAAAGTAAAGCAAGCAGAACCAGGAAAATAATGCACACAACAACTATACCAATGTAATTACAAAGAAAAATGACAACTAAACTTCGGATTCTGAATGTGCTAAAATTGTAACGATTTGCTTAGCCCTGAGTGGGAGGAGCCGAGGGGAGACAAAAAAGATGAGAAAATACACCTTTCTTTGTAGAAGAGGGGGATTATGGGTACGGAACAATGTCTATACTCTCTGACTTGGTTGATATGCTAGTTTATATAAGCTGAACTGTTTTTTTTCCCCTTCTTTTTTTAAATTCTTTATTACAAAGAGTTATTCACCAAGTAGGGGAGGGAAAAGGCAAGATACAGACAAAAGATCACAACAACAACAACAAAATTTTAAAGAAATGAAAAAAATTGGGGCCAACAGAGTTGGCAAGGAAAAGCCTGTTAATCTGGGAAGGCTTCATGCCTGCGGTTTGGTGCCTGGCCACTCTGAGTTTCAAAAGGTTTCTCACCCAAAGGTTGACTGTCAGGGGTGCATCTTTCAATCACTGTACCTTAGAACACCAGTCCCCCAAGAAGTAAAATGGTTGTGACCTGGGTGAGTGGAAGAGGCATCCCTGGGGCCAAATCAGAAACCCTTAAAGTCCTGGAAACTTGGTGAAAATCAGATTTCTTTGCAGGCCACAGTCCACAGACCATGGGGCAGTAGTAGCTTCCTAAAAAGCAATGTCTCAGTGCCTCAATCTATCTGCTGCTTAGGGTACAAGGAGGAGGGGCTACCACCCTATGATCTGGGCTTTACCTCTGCTTCCAGCTACTCTCCCTGAAAATAGGTAAAGAAAGAGGAAAATAGGTAAAAATGTAAAGTAAGTAACTGTCAGCTTTCAGGACCAGTGACAACTCTCCCATGGAAAGAGCTTCTATCCCTACCCTGTGCAATTTGGGTCAGAGGCTGCCCAAGCCTCCTATAGGGCAGAGCTCTGGCCCTGATCTACTTGGGTTAGTGGGTCCATTTTCATTTTATTTCTCCTTATTGCTATAATTGAGCTACCTCTTCTCCACACCCCTAGATTATTTTTTTTTTAATGTCAGTCCCCTCCTTCATTTGTAAATGGGCTTCTAATGCAACTTCGACCAATAAATCTACAAGTCCTTATTGAGGGCCTACTATGTGCCATGCAGTAGGGATCCAAAAACACAAGGGAAACAATTTCTTCCCTCAAGGAACTTAAGTTCTATCATGGGAAACAACATATGTATCCATATATAGAAACATACCAATCAATAAATCAGCATTTATTAAGCACCATCAACTTGGATCTTTTTGTATATAAATACAACTAAACACATTTTATGTATATACACAATATGTGTGTTCATTTACATATATCCATACGTGTGTATATCCATATATATCCCATCACCCTGTATCTATTTGCATGCAAACATTATATATGTTTTTGTGGGTATACACACATACATAAATGCATTTGCTTATGTGCACCTGTATATCCTTACATGTTTGTGTAGATATATTCTCCCCATCACCTTGTATCTATTTGTATATAGATATTTTGTCTGTACAAATGTACAAATACATACATGTGTTTCCACTGCATTTACACATGTTCACCTGTACATCCTGACATGTTTACATATGCATGTATTTGTAAATTCATATACACATATGATTTTTGCATGTGTATACATGTGGGAACTTATATATGAAATATATGTGATTGGGTCACATTGGGTATATAGAGATTTACAAATATATGTTTATAAATATGAAATATGTACAAGCTGATTAGAGGAGATACTAGAAGGTGGGGGGTACCAGAAAAGGCTTTGTGAGGAATGTGGTACTTGAGCTGAGCCTTTACAGAATTCTCAAATGAATCTAAGAGGCAGATGTGAGTAGAAAGTGCATTCAAGTCAAAGGGGATGGCCAAGGCAAAGCTAAGAAAAGCTAAAAGGAGTTCTATATACGAGAAAGAACAGGAGAGTCGGTATTACTGGAGTGTAAAGAAAACAAGGTTGGCAGAACAGTGAATCCGGAAT
The DNA here is from genome assembly GCA_028658325.1 of Potorous gilbertii. Taxonomy (NCBI): domain Eukaryota; kingdom Metazoa; phylum Chordata; class Mammalia; order Diprotodontia; family Potoroidae; genus Potorous; species Potorous gilbertii. Next base: position 511,573,191 of record CM053771.1, read on the forward strand.
CAGAAAAATTTCAGTTCACTTCTGGCCTTGGCCACTTACTAGCTGTGTGATCCTGAGCAAGTCACTTAACCTCAATTTCCCCATCTGTAAAACAGAGATAAGTATAACACTTCCAGGATTCTTGTAAGGAACACGTGTTAACATATGTAAAGCACCTTGCAAACCTTCATATACTATGTGTTAGTTATCACTACGCTGAAAAGATAGATTGAGGCCAGATTATGAAGAACCTTAAAAGTCAGACAGGAATATATTGAATTCTACAGCCATGAAGGAGCCACTGGAGGTTCTTAAGTAGGGGAGTGTTATGGTCAAACCTATGGTTTAGGAAAATCACTTTGAGAAGAAAAAAGAAGACAAACATTTTGCATACTTTTTACTGTGCCTATTAGGTATGGCAGCTGTTCAGGTGAAAGGTGTCTATGTGGGAGAAGAGAAGCAGAGGGATTTGGAGGATATTGTAAAGGTAGAAGTGGCAAGATTTTCTTCCCCTGTTAGATTGCAAGCTCCTTGAGTATCTCCAACACTTAGCAAAGTGAGTGCCCAGTTTAATAAAGGTTGATTGATTTGGAACTGATTCAATATCTTAGTTTTCCAAACTCACATTCAGGGGAACAAGTCACATGCCAGGGGTGTTGTTGTACACCAAATCCTAATCAACCCTCCACTACTCTATCTAGAAATTATAGGGGAGAGGGAGATATTTAAAGGATTGTGACTGTTCAGTCATGTCTGACATTTTGTTTGAAATTTTCTTGGCAAAGATACTGGAATGATTTGCCATTTCCTTCTCCAGCTCATTTGAGAGATGAGGAAACTGAGGCAAACAGGATGAGGTGACTTGCTCAGGATCACACAGCTAATAAATGTCGGAGACCAGATTTGAGTTCAGGAAGATGAGTCTTTCTAACTCCATGCCTGGTGCTCTATCCACTGTACCACCTAGCAGCCCATTAAAAAGATTGCCCATGTTTAATACTCAACAAGACCCCCTCCCTCTCATCAATAACAACAACAAATATTTTAAGGTTAGGATATTTTTACGTATATCTTCTTCTTTAATCTTTATGATAACTGTGTGAAACAGATATTACTGTCCCCATTTTGCAGATAAGGAAACTCATTGATTTGCCTATAGAAATTGAGGCTGTCATGGCTCCAAGTTTAGCGTTCTTTCCATTGTACTATGAGTGACCCTATTGGTCACAGCCTTCACACACAGCTAAGACCCTATAGATACGGAATGTTGAGTTTGTTCTTCATAGGATCAGAGAATCAAACAACCATTGACGAAGAGCTGGAGATAACCTCTGTAGCCGCCTGATCCAACCCCCTCACTTTATTGATGAGGAAACATCTTTCAAGGAAATTGAATTGACTCAGAGATAGTAAGGAACAGAGGTGGGATTTCACTGTATCTCCATTTCCTTGTGCCTGCTTTCCATTTTACCTCACAGTCAGCCCAATCATCAGCACACGGTAGGGCTTCCAAGATGCTGTTGCCATTGCTTGACCTTCCTTTTGGATGAGAACTAATCTCAGATGTCTTCCAACTCGCTCAGTTACAGATAAGGCAGCTGTGCTCCTGAGAGGTTAAATTAAGCCCAGTGTCACCCAGGTGGTAAGCATGCATGGGATCAGGGCTGAACCAGTTTTCTGATGCCAGAGTTAGTGCTACTTAGAGAAAGCTGCTATGCTGGTTTATTTTGCTCAACTGTATTACGAGAGGGAGGATGCACATTTGGAAGTCACCAATACAAAAAAGGTCAATATCCCCCACCTTTTTTAAGTAAAAGTTTTCATAGAATTAGGCACCCAGACCTTTGAGATTATCTAATACAAGTATTCTTAACTTTCTTTGTATGAGCGCCCTTTGGCACTCAGAAAACATTCTCAGAATAATGTTTTTAAATGAATAAAATAAAATACCTGGGATTACAAAGGAAATCAATTTTAATGAATTAGCAAGAAAAAAAACCCAAAAACTGTTTTTCACAGAACCCATCTGAAGAATCTCTGATTAGTTTAACCCCTTGCTTTATATTTAGGAAACAGAGAGCCAGGAGATGTACAATTGCCCAATTTAATGTGTCTTACATGTACATGACCTACTTTAAGTGGGGTTTGGGTATGGAAAACATTTGAGTCTCCTCCTTCCTCTCTCTCCCACCACTGCCTAGTACTGTGTCAGTCGCTTAGCAGGCTTCCTATGGCAACTGATGGGTTGATGTGTACAAATTCCCTTTCTTTCTGCAGAGTCCAGAGTTTCTACCATCTGCCCGGATGCTTGGGCCCATCTTCAAACAATTCCACATTTTTTTTTTTGGATGTACCAAAGCTGCTTTAATTTATCACTTTGTTTTAACGGGCTGCACCAGCCCAGAATAGCTCCGAATCACTCATTTTCTGCAAGGGCAGATGGCACGCAGCCTTATGCAAGACGTGTAGATCTCTCACTATATTTGGTCAGCGTAAATTCAGTCCTTTTTTTGGTAGCTCCAACAGTTACCAGTAGACACCATCAGTCTGTTCCTAAAAGCTGCAAGATGCCTCACTCCTGGAGCCCCTGGGGTGTGTCTGGCCCATCTCAGGCTCTTCTGGGGATCGGCTTTTGAAGTTGCTTCCCTCTCTGGGCCAAGGCACTCTGTGATACAGTGGAAAGACTGTTGGATCTAAAGTTAGGAGGTCTGGGTTCAAGTCTCTGCCACTTATTAGCTGTGTGACCTGGGACAAGTCTGTATCTCTCACGTCATCAACAAGTATTCATTAAGCACCTTCTACGTACCAGGCATTCTGCTAAAGCACTATGGATACGAAGAACAAAACTTCAAAAGCCCCCCAAATCTCTCAAAAACCCATCTCTGCTCATGGTCTAATAGGAGAGACAATGGGCAAACAACTTTCTACAGATAGAGGGTGAATTGGAGGTAATCTCAGAGAAAAGGTGCTAAGATTATGAAAGATTGGCAAAAGCCTCTTGTAGGTGGGGCTCTAGCTGAGACCTGGAAGAAGCCAGAGAAGCCAGGAGGTGGAGATGAGGAGAGAGAGCCTTCCAGGCATGGAGGACAGCCAGGGAAAATGCCTGGAGCTAAAGAGCAGAATGTGTGTGGGACAGCAGGAGGCCAGCAGCACTACACTGCAGAGTCTGTGGGTGAAAAGTAAGATATAAGAGACCTGAAAAGGGATCAGGGAGCCAAGTTAAAGGGCTTTAAAAGCCAAACAGAGGATTTTATCTTTAATCTCAGAGGCAAAGGAGTCAACTGGAGTTGACTGAAAAGTGGAATGACCTGGGCTTTAGGAAGATCGCTCTGAGAGCTGAGTAGAGGAAAGTTTGTAATGGGGAGAGATCTGAGACAGGACGACCTACCAGCAAGCTATTGTAATAGTGCAGCTTAGTTTCCCCATTTGTAAATCAAGGGGCCAAATGACTTACAAGGTCCCTGAAATCTGGAAGATGAAGAGAATTTATAAAGAATATAATAGGTCTCCCTCTTGCATCTTTTTTCCCAGTGAAAAGGGTAAAAGTGGAAACAGATTACTTCTTAATACAGAGAGTCAGCTAGGTGGTGCAGCCGATGGAGCTCCCAGCCTAGAATTGAGTTCAAATGTGGCATCAAAAACACTTGCTAACTGTGTGACTCTGGGCAAGTCACTTAACCTTGCTTGCCTCAGTTTCCTCATCTGTTAAGTGAGCTGGAGAAAGAAATGGCAAACCACTCCACTATCTTTGCCAAAAAAACCTCCAATGAGGTCATGAAGAATTAAACACAACTGAACAACAAACACAGAGGCCTTTGGTCCTGGACTTTTCTGTACACTCTATCCTTTCCTGAAATATGACACAATGAAAAGAATTCTGGGCTTGGAGTCAGAAGACCCAGGTTCGGATCCTACCTTGCCACTATGGTTCCTTTGCTGTTGTTCAGTCAGTTGTGTCAGATTCTTCATAACACTATTTGGTGTTTCCTTGGCAAAGATACTGGAGTGGAGTAGAATCCAGATTTGAACTCAGGTCTTCCTGTCTCCAGACTGGGAGCTCTAACTACTGTGCCACGTAGCTGCCTAGGTTTCCTTAGGCAAATCATTTTTCTCATCTGTAAAATGAAGGGGTTGGTCTAGATGACACATCCATGGGCCTTTTCAGCTCTAACTCTAAGGCCCTAAGTCCTTTTATCTTTTAAAAAAAATTTTTTTGGAGGCAATCAGAATTAGGTGACTTGTTTAGGGTCATGCAGCTAGTAAGTGTCTGAGGCCAAATTTGAACTCAGGTCCTCCTGACTCCAGGACTAATACTCTGTCTACTTCATCACCTACTTGCCTTTAAGTCCTTCTTAAGGAGTTTATTTATTTATTTAGTTTTGAGTTATTAAATCTCCAGATCTGGTCCTTGATTTTTGTTTTAGTTTCTAACTTGAGAAAGCACCTAGGACTTTATGAGAAGCTGTCACTTTGTTGAAGTGGGAAATGGGAAGCCTCCCAGATAATCCCAAATGCAGGCAGCAGGTAATCAGCATTTTTGCTTCAAAAGAGAACTGGTTCATGGTTATCTCTGACTGCTCATATTTCCGTGACAACGAAGACAGGCTGACACTGTGCATAGGCAAGGAGGCTCTACTCTTGTGGTCAGTCCTGAACACTCTCACAAAGGAGTATCTATGAGGATTAGGGCCAGAATGTCAGGCATTATGACTTCTCACCAATCAATCTCAGGCTTGCCGGGGGCACTACAGGATTCCAGGCTGCCCCTTCTTGCACTTCCTTTAGTGTCTCCATTTGGCTGCTATCTTCTCCTAACCTTCAACGGGAGAGCAATTCTCCTTGGACAGGAAAAAAAACCAAGCAAATAAAAAACTCCAAACCCTTCCCCCTCAATTTCAACTAACTGCAGGAGTAAAAACCTCATCTGCCTTTCTCTTTCACACTGCAGTGTCTAGACTAGGCTGCACGCCATTTGGTTCCCTAGGCGTTATCCAGGAAGGCCACTGAAATATTTTCCACTCTGGTTGACTTTTTAAAAATTCTATTTCCAGTTTAGGCCTCTGGGAGATTCAGGCAATTGGAGGCTGTTAAGGGGGACAAGTCTAACTATTAGAATGATTATTAAATGTCCTCTCTGAACCACAGAATATGGCTGTTGATAACTGATTTTAGTCCCTGGAGAGCTCACAGGGCTTTTCATACATTACTTCATTTCATTCAGTCTCACAGCACTCTGGGGAAGCCAGAGATGTGAGGGATTGTCATGGACATTTAGAGAAAGGGGGAATGGAAAGGAGAGTAGGGGCAAGGGATGAAACTTAAACAAATCTACTGTCAGACAGCTCCAGATTGAACCTTCAGAGAGGCATCTGGGGTCACAAGAGAGAGCTCTGGACCTCAAGTCAGGAGAGGTCTGGGTTCAAGTCCCTTGTGATGTAGTGGAATTAGCATTGGCTTTGAAGCCAGGGAACCTGGGCTCCAATCCATCTTCTGGGGCAAGTCATTGAACTTCTCCATGCTTCAGTTTTCTCATTTGTAAAACAAGGGTTTGGGTAGATGGCCTCTTGATACCTCTTCTAGTGCTCAGATTGTCATCCTGTCAAAGCCTGTCTTTGATTAACTGTTTATATTCTATTACCATATTAGCTGTATAAGTTGGATAAGTTGGCAAGTCTCTTTGAGCCTCAGTTTCCTTATCTGTAAATCTGGGATTGAGCCGTCAATGAGCATTTATTGAGCTTGCTATGGGATGGGGGAGATAGAAGCAAAACTGAAAACAAGGTTGCCTGCAAGAGTTGACGTTCTGTCAGGGGAGAAGGCACATGCATAAATATGTAGAAGTAATATATAAAGAATGAGTGTTGGGTAATTCGGGGAGGGAAGCACTTGAAGGTGAGGGGAAATCAGGAAAAGCTCTTTCCTCCCTGCTTCAGAGGTCCATTTATTGTCAGGATCAAATGAGATAATGTTTATAAATTACTTCTCAAATCTAAAAGTGCTATATAAATGTATGCTGTTATTAATGAAAGTAAACCAAGATGCCAATCTTAAAGTACCATAGAAATGTCAGTTATTATGACTATAACTAGCACATTATTTCCAGTTCTCAACTCCAGAATTAGAGAGGAATGTGGGGCACTTGGAAAGGGATCAGAAGAGAACACACATATAAAGGCAAGGTTCTCATGAACATGGTCCCAGCTCCCTGTTAGGGGGTACCAGAGGATGGATGTTTCTGCTGCTGGCACTGGGTAGTTACAAAGGGAGGCATGAGTACAGTAAGTCTGTGTTACCTTGGACAAGTCAGTTAATCTCTCATCTCCTTACCTTTGCACTGGCTGTGCCCCTTCCCCACCACTACCACCTGTCTAGAATATTCTCCCTCCTCTTCTTAGCTCCAAGTTTCCTTCAAGACTAAATTCAAGCACCATTTTCTTCAGGAAGCCTTTTCTAGTGTCTCCAAGATTGCCTGGTGTCTGTTTTATACACATTTGTAAACTATAAGTATGTGCCTTGTTGGCTCCCCTATGTTGATTATAGATAGAACTCATCTCATTTTACAAATGAGGAAAATGAGGTAGACAGTGGTTAAGTAGTTTTCTCTAGGTCATGTGAGTAGTAAGTTACAGACTTGAAATATGAACTCCAGACCCAACATTCTTTCCACTATACACCCTCCCTCTCAGTGTCTCAGCTCAGTGATGACAGCAGCAGAGGCAGCAGCAGCAGCAGCATGCTTCTTAAGGGAAGGGCCTGCTTTGCTTTGATGTCTGTGTCTCCAAGGCGTAGTACAGTGCTTGGCACATGGTAAGCCTTTAATAAAAGCTTGTTGATTGATTGACTGGTAGATTGACACTTTCTCTGATTCTCATCTTCCTCAGCTCTAAACTGTAGGTGGTAAATTGGAAGATCTCTCTTGTCCGTTCCATCCCTAAATCTCTTGGGGCGTATGTTCAAGGAGAACTAGCATCTCCTGTGTGAGGACTTGCTGAGTCCTTTTCAGGGTTGATTATCTATCTTTGTTGTTCTTTTGTCACTCAACTGTCACCTGTAATTCTAAGAAGCATGTAAAGCAGCCACATGCTGGACACGCCATCTTGGCAGATGGGCTAAACTACGTGAAGGGTGACCAAACGTCCTCAAACCCATTGGTGAGTTAAGAGGATGTCTGCCCCAAGCCTGTGAAGACTTCCTCTGGTAGAATGGGCAGATGATAGTCAATAAGGCGACCGAAGCAGGCACTGTGCAGGGAGCGTTCAGAACTTGATCAGACATCGAAACTGCTGAGGTCCTCCACTGCTTTGGAAGTCATCACCAATCGTCTTGACTTTTGTTCTGCCACTGGACTTTGATGACTGGAAGAAAGAGTGAGGCTGATGACTTTGTGCAACTCTGCCTCTCTTAAATCTAATTCATGAACAAGTCAAGGCATCACCAGTGATGTCATTGGTACTCTTCAAAAACCAGAGACCAACAACACTAACCCTATGAGGCAACCCCTGGAAGAAGAACTCAGCCCCCAGCTGGTGCACAATGCATGCTGAGATATAATTAGCCTCAGCCCGCCTCTACAAAAGGAGAACTTCTCCAATTCTTGTCTATTGTGACTTCTTGTCTCTTTGAATTCAATTCAATGAGCAAGGTACTGGGGATCCAAAACCAAAACTGGTCCTACCCTAAGGGAGCTGATCTGCAAGGTACTGGAGGTCACTCTTCATTCACCCCTATAGTAAACAGAAGGAAAGTACAGCTTGACTCCCAAAAAGCTGTCCCACTAGGGAAGGCCAGGGTTAAAGGACTAAAAATCAGGCATTTTCCATATTCTACTTCACTGCCACACCCTTCTCTCTCTTCTTTGCAAAAAAATCACGTCAGGGCTTCTGAGATGAGTTATTGACCTGGTACACATCTCACCCCAAATGCAAGCTTTCTCACCTAATGCTGCCAGTACACCCGCTGCTGATACATCCCTTTGGCAGCCACCTGAAAGAACTGAATCCCTGAGTCAACGATGATTCATCTGCCTCTGGGCTACCGGGAAGACTCTGGGTCATTAGGGGCATGAGGATGTGGGTCAGGTTGGGAGCTAACATGGTAGGGAACTGCTTCTCTCCTAATGATCAGAAGTAGCTGGAAACCTACAGATGGGAGGAAATTCAAGAAAGAATTCAAAAGAATTCAAATGTAAAAGAAGAATTCAAATTTCCAAGGCCCTTTCAGGTTAGCAAAAGACTTTTCCCACAGCAAGTAGTTGTGCAAATATTTTTACAGATAAAAGAAGGGATTTTCATAGATGAAAGTTAAGTGTTCAAGGTCACATAGATCAGTAACAGGGGAGAACCCAGATCTTTGAACTCAGTCCTCTAGGCAAATTTCTAAAACTATAAATTACTAGCTTTCATTGGCAGATGAAATTTCTACATTGGGGAACTCCTACCAATGAAATCTCAGATGCAGTCCATAGGACTTGGCAGTAGAGGGGGGAATGTGGGTTCTGGCATTAGGAAGACACAACATTGGACTGGACCTCAGGCACTTACTCTCTGTGTGATTCCGGTCAAGTTACCTAAATACTGTCTGTCTCAGTTTCCTTAACTGTAAAATGAGTAAGCTAATAGCATCTACTTCCCAGGGTTGTTGTGAGTATCGAATGCTTTATATTCATATATATAAAACTCAGTGAAGGGCCCAAAGCCGAGATGAGATCTTAATCTACATGATAACTAGTTTTAAGGTTTGCAAAGCACTTTACATATTGTATGATTTGATCTTTGTTACAGCCCTCTGAGGTGGGCGCTATTAGCATACCCATTTTATAGAGGAGGAAACTGAGACAGATCAAGCAAAAGAGTTGCCCAGGGTCACATACCGAGTAGGTGCCCAAGACAAGATATGAACTTGGGTCTTCCTGATTACATGTTCTATCCACTGCACCACCTTAATCACTTTATCTCGTGCTGTGACAAACAGGCTTTGTAAACCTCAAAGGAGGTATTTTAAGGAAGAAATGAAGGAATCTTCCCCTCCAACCCTAATATCATTTTATACAGGGTGCTGCCTACTTGGCAGGGGGCACTCTATCTGCCCCACCTGCCCCCAACCACCTGTGAACAAACAGACAACTCCAGCATTAGCATAGACCCAAGTTCTTGGAGCTATGTTTCCATCTTAGCTCTCTCCCTTCCTCCCTCCTCCCTTTGCCCCTTCTCAACCCTGGATAAGTGGAGATGCCTTCGGGGCCCCTGCAGCGGCAACCCAGCTTGGTGAGCTCACCAAGGCCGGTTTTACCTGTATGAAGGAAGCCAGCCCCACAGGAGTCTTTTACCTCCCACCAGCTCTACCAGAAATTGTTGAGACAGGTCGAAGATCAGCTGAGATGGGGAAAAGCTGAAGTGGCCCTCTCAATCCAGGGGAGTTCTGGGAGAAATTACAAGTGAGGCAAGTAAGAACTTAACCAAAAATGGAAATGATCATCTTCAGGTCTGGCCACCCAGTAATAAGTGGCCAGGCTGGGATTCGAATCTAGGAGCTTTCTTGGCCCATATAAACCATCTCATTGGGAGTCCGAGAGGTGCAGAAGAGAGGGCGCTGAATTTAGAAAGTTCTTAGACTTAGAAGGGTAAGAATGGCCCTTGGAGGGCCTCCCTGTGTGACCCTGGCAAGTGATTTCCTCTCTGGGCCTCAGATTAAGATTTGGTGACCTTTGAAAAACCCTTTAGTTCCCCATACTTTACTAATTATATCTTCCATCATCACTATAATGTTGAAGATGATGAAGGAAGGTAGACTGGCAGGCCTTTGGTTGTTGTTTTAACCTGTGTGCCTCAGATGTTCTTTGTCCCAATGACACCCTTGTGAGTCAACCAGGTGGACTGGCTGAGCATTTCTTCTCAATTCCATTGACCACATTGACTCGAAAGGCATGGTTAGCTCAAGTCTAGGCTGGTCTGGGTTACACTTTGCTCTGGGCCCTTGAAATCATCCTCTTTAAGTATTGTTGATCAAATTTTCTGGGAAAGAATGTCCTGGGGAGGGATTACAATGGTTCTCTCTCTCTTTTCCCATTCCAGCTTGATGCCTGAATCTTTTTTTAAAATTATAATTAATTTAGTTTTAGTTTTTATATGCCCTTCCATAAGATTTTGAGTTTTAAATTTTCTCACCCTCCTTCTCCTTCCCCCTTCCCAAGACTGCATGCAATCTGATATAGGTTCTATATATACATTCTTATTAAACATATTTTCACATTAGTCATGCTGTAAAGAAGAATTAGAATGAATGGGGGGAGTCACAAGAAAGAAGAACCAAAACAAAACAAAAAGTAACAAAGCAAAACTAAAAGGAGGGCAAACAGTCTGCATCCCTCTGCATTCAGACTCCAAAGTTCTTTCTCTGTATGTGAATGGCATTTCCCATCCTAAGTCTTTTGGAGCTGTTTTAGATCCTTGCACTGCTGAGAAGAGCTAAGTCTTTCAAGGTCAGTCCTCTAACACTGTAGCTGTTACAGTATACAATGTTCTCCTTGGTCTGCTCTCTTCACTCAGCATCAGTTTATATAAGTCTTTTCAGTTTTTCTGAAGTCTGCTGGCCCTGTGCCTAACTCTTAATAAATGATCAATTTAATGATTAGTTTATTTTTCTTCCCTCTTCCACCTTCCTTCCTTACCTACAGGGTTCATCCCTCCCAAGAGGAAAGGAAAGATATTCTGGGATGATTTTTCCCAACTCAGAAGTTGTGGAATGATGAAACTAAAGAGAAACAGGAAACAAGCTCCTCAGTGAACATCCCCCTCTTCTCCTAAGCTCAGTAGTTGAAGTTACAAAGCATCTTTGCAAGTGTGAATAACATTTAGGAGATGTTAGGAGATGAATGTTCATATGAGATCAGAGAACAAGGCTTAGAAGGGAGCTAGGCTAACCCAGTGTAGACTAGTTCCTTCAATTCTCAGATGAGAAGGCTGAGGCCTAGACAAGTTATTTGGCTGATCCAAGGTCATACAGGTTATTAGTGACAGTGTTAGGATTAGAACCCAGAGCCTTTAATTCCAAATCCAATAATATGACTCCTGCTGAACTGGTTTGTATTGATAGAGAAAGGGACTTATCCATATGGACAGATAAGCATGGTTAATTTACTTCTATGGGTTACTTTCTCAGGATCAAGGCCACATTAAACAATTTTAGATAACCTTTCTACTGTTGTCAGTGAGTAATACTTCCAGGCTTCAAAGAATATCTAATCTCATAAATGTTGACTTTCCCTCCCATGGAGCCAACTCTAAACTGGCCACGCCTCATCTTATGTGATGTTTTTGTATATGTGGAAGCTGCGCAGTACTTGGAAAAGAACATGGGATTTTGACTCAGAGAACCTGGGTACAAATCTTGACTGGGCTTTTTCCTTCCTGTGTGATCTTGAGTAGATCCCTTCCACTCTGGAGGTCTCAGTTGGCTCATCCCTGGACTGAGGGAAGCTGAGTGGCACAATGGGCCTGGGCCTGGAGTCAGGAAGACCTGAGTTCAAATCTGGATTCAGATTTGAATGCTATGTGACCCTGGGCAAGTCACTTAACCCAATTTGCCTCAGTTTCCTCATCTGAAAAATGAGCTGGAAAAGGAAATGGCAAACCACTTCAGTATCTCTGCAGGAAAACCCCAGTAGGTCACAGAGAGTCAGACATGACTGAAACAAAAACAGTAACAACAGCAGACTGGAGGTGTGAGATTACATCACATGTGAGGTCCCATCCAACTCTAAATCTGTGATTTGGCATAGACCATTTATTCAATGCTGAAGGCTTCCTCTAAGTGGCAGGTTCTTAACCTGGGGTCAGAGGGGTCCGTGGATAGATTTCAGGGGGCACTTGAACTTGAACAGGAAAAAAAATCTTTATTTTTGCTAACTGTTGGTATCTTTTGTAATCCTATCTATCTTATTTTATGCAGTTAAAAAAATATTCTTCTGAGAGAGGGTCCAAGGGTTCACTGGAATGCCAAAGGGGTTCATGACACAAGAAATGTTAAGAACCCTTGCTCTATGCCTTTTAAAATTTCATGATGTATATAAGCCAGTAGGACCACGGAAAGTATTTAACATTTCTGTACCAGACATTGTGCTAAATCCTGGTGATCTAAATACAAAAGTGGTTCCTTGCTTTCAAAAAGCTCATAATCTAATAGGGAAAGACATTGAGTACAGGGGAGTGGGAGCCAGGGAAAGAGGTTTTGGTTTAGGAGGTCAAAGAGATGGTGAGCTGAGTCACAGGGCAATTCATTGCCATACCCTTTCTAGAAGCAATGGTAGAATCACTCTTGTTACTGCTCTGAGAACAAGGGTGGGGAAGTCTGGGATTGCATGTGATAGTAGATGGTCAAAGTGAATGGTTGGTTAAGATGGGAAACATGGCTGGATGCGCTGGGCTTTATGTTCACTCACCAGCAAATCAGGACAACTTAACCTCCATTTGGGGAGGGTCCCAGGCCCACCAACCTGCATTCCCTAGCTGGCTAGGCTTCTAGCTTTCTGGGCTTCAATCCCAGGCCTTAGCTGCAATCTCATTCTAGAACTTCTACCAGTTTCTGAGACCTCCATCCTGAAAGATGCCTCTGCTATGCCAGCTCCCTTCTTTCATGGGTGTGCTCCTCCCAGGGCCTCCATTTAGGGGAGAGGCCAACACCAGCTAACCTTCTTTTCCCTCCTGGCTGTTCTTTTGACTTTCTAGAATTCTATACTGCTGTTTAGTCATTTCAATTTTGTCTGCCTCTTCATGACCTGATTTGGAGTTTTCTTGGCAAAGATACTGGAGTGGTTTAGGATTTCCTTCTCCGGATCATTTGACTGATAAGGAAACTGAAGGAAACAGGTTAAGGGACTTGACCAGGGTCACACAGCATCTGAGGCTAGATCTGAACTCAAGTCCTCCTGATTCCTGCACTCTATCCATTCACAAATTGAGCACCTCTCCTGTCTCCCCTTTCCAGCTCCTTTGTGTGTGTGCGTGTGTGTCTGTGTGTGTCTGTGTCTGTATGTGTGTGTCTCTGTGTATGTCTGTGTGCATGTGCATGTGTGTGTGTTTGCCTCCATTTACTTTTAAGCTCTCTGAGGGTGGGGACTTCTTGCTTTTTGCTTGAGTTTGTATGCTCACAGCACAAAGCAAGTACCTAATAAGTTCTTACTGCCTTGCCCTGCTCTTGCAGGGAGTTCCAAAACTGAGTGGACACATGGAGTTAAAGACCTGAGTTTGAATTCTTGCTCTACTACTTACTGCGTGAATGTCCTTGGGCCAATCATGGAGACTCTAGGACCCACAGCTCCTCATTTGTAAAACAAGAAGATTGAACTAGATAAGCTCTAAGGTCCCTTCCAGTTTGAAAACTATGATCTTACAATTTGTTAAGAGGCAGCTAGGTGGTGCCATATAGTTAGAACCCTAGAGCCTGGACTCAGGAAGATCTGAGTTCAAATCTAGCTTCAGACCCCTAGCTGTGTGACCCTGAGCAAGTCACTTAACCCTGTTTCCCTTAATGCATTGGAGAGGCAAATGGCAAACTACTTCAGGATCCTTGCCAAGAAACCTCCTTGGACAGTATGGTCAAGGCTCAGACATGACTAACAACAATATTGTCTTGTTTGGTCCATAATCAGCCTTTTCTTGTTTCAGCGGATATATTTTGGAGTTTGGGGCTCGCGTCTCTCTTCCCTTCAAGCCATCCTCTACCTAGATCAAATACAAGGACATTTAAAGCCCTTTGTGATCTGACTTCAGCTTGCCTTTCCAGACTTATGACATATTATTTTCCTTCATGCACTTTTCAATCCAGACAAATTGACCCATTTGCGGTCCCATTTCCCACTTCTATGCCTTTGAATTGGCTATCTCCCAGCATCTCCTAATGTCTGTCTCTTACAGCCCCTAGTTTCCTTTAAAGTTCAGTTTTTAAAAGCCCCATTACCTGATTCGTCTGGCTCCACTTTCCTTCTTTCTGAAATAGCCTGGTATTTTTAAATATACACTGGGACTGTGTGTATTTGTTGTTTCCCCTTAATACAATGTACATTCTTCGAGGATGGAGATTGTTTCTTTTTTGTCATTGAGTCTCCAGCTCCCACCTCAATGCCTGCTGCAAGGGAGCAACTCAGTTCATGCTTTTGATTGGTGGATGGTTGGATAGAAAGTGCTTTTGGTGACAGCAATGAAGCCAACTTACACGTGCTTCTTTTGGCCTGAGGATGTTCTGTCATTCAAGGACATTTACCCTTATTTGTTACCAGTAGCCTGTTGGTTCAGGGAGTAAGTATGGATCATTTTAAATGTTACCCAATTTTGCAAAAGTAAATTATACTTTCTGTTCTTCTGTCCAATTTAAGATCAATAAATTGTCTTTCTGCTTTGTCTTTCCAAAATAAGTATAGTAAGGAAGTAGCTCAATGGGATAGGATGCAATATGCAAACAGCGGGTGCCAATCCACACTAGGCACCTATCTGACTACACAGTATTAGCTGGGCAACTGGTATTATTAATTTAGTTTCCCCCTCCCCTGTGGCGTGTTAGACCAGTCCCCTTTGAATGCCATGAAGCTCATTTAGAAGTCCCTTTGTTAAGTCTGGGAATCTAGGGAGATGATACATGACCTTGTATGGGAAGGGTGGGGTGAGGACAGTTGTTTGATGTCATTAATTATGCCTAGATCTAAAGTCTCTCCAGACAGTCGGTTGATCACTGGCACAGGAGGCAGCAGGGGAGTCATTGTTGAAAGAACAAAGTAGGCAGGGGGGTAGGGAAACTGTGAATGAGAGTGTGCATCATTGGTGGTATGTCTGCAGAGCAGGTGAGTAGGTGCAAAGGGAAAGCCTCTTTCTGGGTGTGGACTGCAAAGTCATTTCTCTGTCTGGGTATAGCTAGGATGGCCCCAAGTCTGATTTCTTGAGTCGACTCTGGGTTGGGTATTCAGGAAGTTGGTTTTAGGCCTGAAGCTCATAGCATGGTCTTAGCATTTTTGTAGCCTGTGATGCCATTGAGTCCTGAACAAATCTGATATCTGAGACACAGTTCTGAGCCTCTTCCTTTTCCCATTAGGGAGTAGCCAGTATACCCAGAGCTACACAAAGTGGTTTGTGGTGTTCTCACAACAATGTCTTTTATGTGTAATATTTTGAAACTTGACATAATCAATGCCTCCTAATAAATAAGTGAAATGTTAATTAAAACAAGCCATTATTCAGATCAGCTATCATAGAAAGGCTACTCCAGATTATAATGTAATAGCAAATTGAATTATAAGGGAGACTTTGATGTTCAAGCGCATGTTATCTACTCTCCCCATGTACTACCTTCAAAGCTAGGGCTTTGTCCCAGGGTGTCAGAATTTAGGGAGCACTGATAGCACCTACAGACAAAGGTACTGATCTTGCCACCTAGGTAGTAGAAAAATAAAAAACCACCAGGTAGTTTTCTTTCTCCCAACTACAACATCAAAGTAAGTTCTTTTTCCCTCACCATCCCCTAGATCTTTTACCTAGTGGAGCCAGTATCCCTGAGGTGAAGCTAAATCTCATACTGCTTGGCCAGGGGTGTGTTTTGTAGTGCTTTCTTTGTGGAAAATACAAATTATGGCCATTCCTTCCCTCCTCCAATAATGTATTTGCCTAATAACTGTGGTAGAAAATATGTCATACAAGAAAAGGCCTCTCATGCATTGTTAGAGCATTTCTGCACTCCTAATTCAGTAAGGTTATCATCTAAATACCTACAGTGGTAGTACAAGAATTTATTATGGGAAGTGCTCTCAGCTGCTCCTCCCAGGCCACCCCCCCCCCACCCCACCCCCCCCCCCGCTACCCCATCCATCCTCCATCCGGTTGTCAAACTGCTACTTTTACTGCCCAATTGCAGCCATACCACTCGCCTGTTCAAAAAGTTCCAGCAACTCCAAATCAAAGGAATACTTTTCTGTTTAGCATCTAGGGATGTTTTATCACTCCAAGCCCTTCACAATTAGCCTCCAGCCAACCTTTCCAGATGTGTTACCCATCATTCCCCTTCACAAACTTTACAATCCAACCCAACTGACCTTCCCACTAATCTTTACGCCCAACATTCCTTCTCCCACCTCCACACCTTCAGAGCTGTCATCTGTGCTTGGAATGCACTTGTGAGGACTCACATGATCTCATAGACTTTGCTCATGGGGTTTTCTTGGCAAAGATACCAGAGTAGTCTGCCATTTCCTTCTCCAGTGTGTCCTCATTTATAGATGAGGAACTGAGGCAGATAAGGGTTAAGTGATTTGCCCAAGGTCACACAACTAATAAGTATCTGAGGTCACATTTGAACTCATATCTTCCTGCCTGGTGCTATATTCTGGTGACACCTAGCTGCCCTCCTAGATTCCTTCAAATCCAGTTACATCCACCTCCAATATGAAGCTGGACGCTTCCAGCTGCTAGTACCGCCAAAACTACTTTGACTATATTCCAGATTTATTTACAAAGTATACATGTACCTACATCTAAAATTACTTCTAATTTGCCCTTTATGCATCTTGTTTGTACATAGTTGTTTGCATATTGTCTCCCCATTAGACTGTGAGTTCTTTGAAAGCACAGCTACTGGGGTTTTGTTTTGTTTTTTACCATTCTTTATATCTCCAGCTCTTAGAAAGGTACCTGGCGTATAGTAGGTGTTTAATAAGCTCTTATTGTTGTCATTGACATGATGTTTTCTCTTTGAAGAATGTAAACTCTTTGAGAGTGGAGAATATTTTATTTTTGATTTTATAATCCCAGAATCTAGCACTGTGCCTGATATATAGTAAGTGTGTAACAAGTTTTTCTTGTCTTTTGATTCATGTGTAAACTGGATTTAAGTGAGGCAGAGTTGTACAAAATCATCAGCCTCACTCTCTCCTCCAGAGTCATCATAGTCCAGTGGCAGGACAGAATCAAGATGACCAGTGATGGCTCAGGATATATTGGATGACCTTGGCATCTTCAGTGTCTAACCAAGCTCTAAGCGCTCCACATCACCTGCTTTATCTGCCTTCATGGCTGTTGGAACAAAGTGTTCTCATCTGCCCATTCCACCAGGGGAACTCTTCACATGGTTGGAATGGACACCCCAAACCTACCAAAGGGTTTGAGATCACTTGGTTACCTTCAGCCTGGGTTGGCCTGTCTACTGAAACAATAAGAAGTACCTATTTCATAACTGAATGAATGAATGAATGAAGTTTAGTCTTGGTTCTGACCCTGACTAGATATGTGACCTTGGGAAAATCATTTTTCCCTGGGCTTCAGCTCCCTCACCTTTAAAATGAGGACATTGTCTATGCAACATGACTAATGTGAAAATGTATTTAATAAGAATGTATGCCGTCTCAGGGAGAGAGGAGGAGGGAGGGGGAGAAAAATCTAAGACTTATGGAAATGATTATAGAAAACTGAAAATAAATAAATAAATAACAAAATAAATAAATAAATGAGGACATTGGTATAGATACTTTCTAAGCTTCACTATAGAAACTAGGTCCCATGAGTCTATGAATAAGTGGCTATTTCCCAATGACCTAGGGTAGGGGCCCCTTAGAATACCCTGGAATTTTGAGTCATGCTTTGTCATTAAGTCAGTCATATCTTTCTGGAATCACCAAACAGTACTACCAACTTCCCTTCGTATTCTAATACTCCATCAGTGGAAGGCTATGGTCCATCTTTATTGGCTGAAGCTGCTAAAAAATGGGGTTTGGTGGAAGGGTTCCAGGTATATTAGCTCTTTCTGAGGACTTGGTTCTGAACTAAGATCTAAGACAAATCTCTGACTCTAATATTCCTTCAGTTTGCGCCCTGTAGGACAGATTGGAAACAAAAAAATCAAGGAGCCAGAAGATGAATATTAGCACTATCTTCATCTCCTTCTGTGGTGTTTTGATACAATGGAAAGTACCTTGAATCATAAGACATGGTTCCATCACTTTACTACTCATGTGGCCTTTGGCAAGTATTTCTGAATCTTGATTGCTCATCTACACAATGAGAAGGTTGGATTAGAAGATTTCAAAGGTCCCTCCCAGCTCTAATTCTATGATTGATTTATTTGGCCACTTACCTTCCATTTCCATACATGTCAAATGGAAGAAGGTTATCACTTAGGACTGGATGATATTCAGAGATATTTTTTGGTCCTTGAAAGGAAAGCAATATTTACAAGATCACCATCACCTCCTCCAAACAGCTTTATTTCTGCTGAAGGTAGCCTTGAACTCATAGCACCCAAGTTCTTAACCTCCAGCATTTTCTTTGACTCTTCCCCAATCCCCACAGCAAATCAGTTGCCTAATTCTATGGGTTCTACCACCACCATGTTTCTCTCTTCTTCTAGTTCAGGCCCTTACTACATCTATTATAAGAGTAGCCCTGATTATTCTCCCTTTTTCCAATTTCTTCCAGCTCTATACTAAAACTGTCATGTTGAAAGAACAGCGGCAATGAGAGAATACTGCGAATACTGAGGGGAAGATGAAGCGTGCCCCTACATCTATATTTATCAGTCTCTTTCTGTCTCTGTCTCTATCCTCAGAATCTAGCATAGCATGTGGCACACAGTAGTTGCTTAGTAAGCATGGGATTTGTCATTGTCAAATACATAGGAAGGACTGAGAATTGGCACATCAAGGCAGTGGTGCCCCAATAGCTCTCTGGGCTCCTGTTCTTTTGGATAAGACACTTTCTCTTGGAATGACATGAGTTAGGAAAGTTGCCCAGATCTCATCTAGCAATCCAAGATCAACTGAATACCTGGAAGGACTGTGTGATAGTGTTTACAAAGGTCCAGGGATATCCTTATCAAAGTCACTTTATTTACACATTCCTCAGATTTAGCCTCCTGGTCTTTCAGCTCCTTTTAAGCAAATACACTAAAGAAGAAATTGTATCTGTATGAGCATCAGCCAGCTAAAGGGTCAAGTTTCTTTCTTTTCCTCCCTCTCTTCTCCTCCCTTTCCTCTTTTTCCTTCTTCCCTGCTCTTCCCCTCCATCCCTTCTACCTTCTCCTTCTCTCCTTCTCCCTATCCCCTTGCCGTTCCCTCCTTCTTTCCCCTCCTCCTCTATCCTCTTTTTTCTTCCTAATCCCCTTCTCCTCCTTCCTCTTTCTCTCTCCTATTTCCTCTTTCTCCTCCTTTCCTCCCCCCTTCTCTCCCCATTCCCCTATTCCTTCCCCCTTTTTTCTCTCCTCCTCCCCCTTCTTCTCTTCACTAAAGTTGTTTGAAGCTAATAGTTGATGATATTAGAAGGATCCTGTGTACTGGGTAACTACAGGTTGATGACATTATCCTTTATTGGGCCCCTGTCATTTCACTACTGTATTTCTTTTCTTCAGTTTATACGTGTGTGTATATGTATGTATGTACAGATTTCTAATCCCTGACCTTTTGTGTGTTTTTCAGATCAGGTATATCTTTGGACCCTCACAACCATCTTAGGTAGATACTACAGGGATGATTATCACCATTTCACTGAGAAGGTTTAGCGAGGTCAGGTGACTCCCATGTTCCTCCTGCTAGGGAACATTGGAGGCGATACTTCAAATCTGACTCCTCCTAAGTACAAATTCAGCCTTCTGTCAGTGAAGTCACATCATCTCCCTTTGCTTTTTCACTTAAAACAGTGGAACTAAGATGTGTTTTGAAAATTAATAAATAAATACATTCCAAGCATGTATATCACTCATAAATTCCACACTGTGAAAGCAGCAACTAGAAATGATTTACCTGGTAGCTTGGTTATAAAGTAGCTTTTATATTAGGGTCTCAAACATTTCTATTAGCCAATGTGGCACCAGGAAGTGATGGAAGATAGAAGATGCTACCTGTTCCCTCCTTATCTTGCAAAGTGGATGTGTTATTGAGAAAGAGTAATTTGTGCAAACAGTACTAGGGGTGACATTAGGAGGTCTGGATTTGAATCCCAGGACAATATAATCTTCTTGAGGGTAAGGATGATTTTCATGTTGGGGTTTATATTCCAATGCCTTAATAAATACTGTTGAATTGAATTGAATCCTGTTCTCTGTCCCTTGCTTATTATCCATGAGTCTTTGAGTGAGTGAATCTGTCTAGATCTTGATTTCTTCATCTGT
Source organism: Potorous gilbertii (assembly GCA_028658325.1). Lineage (NCBI taxonomy): Eukaryota > Metazoa > Chordata > Mammalia > Diprotodontia > Potoroidae > Potorous > Potorous gilbertii. Next base: position 511,593,303 of record CM053771.1, read on the forward strand.
TAAAGAGAAGAGATGTTAAGTGATCTCTAAAGGTCCTTCAAGCTATAAAACCTATTGTCCTGTGACTCTTACTAAGCCTCCCGAATGCACTGATAAGGTATACACTTCTGCTGGGCCCAAATCTATAGGCCACTTTCTTTGATGTCAGCTGTTTCCCGACCTTGAGGCAGTTTAGCAAAAAAAAAAAAGCCACTGACCCGCAAGACATACCAAAAGGACATGAATAGGACCTGCTTTGCTGGTTTCCCCTTTCAGTGAGAGAGGAATCCTAGCGCAGCACAAAAATTCACTCACACACAAATGAGTCAATCAACAAAAATTTATTAAGTACCTGCTATGTGCCAAGTACTGTGCTAGGTATTAAGAAAATACAAGTACAATAAATGAAACAGTTCCTACTTGTAGGAAGCTTATATTGTAATGGAGGAAAACAACAAGGATATATAGAGAGAGACAACAAGGATGTGTGTGTGTGTGTGTGTGTGTGTGTGTGTGTAGAATCTAGGGTTACCCTAAATATATATATATATATACATATATATATATGCGTATGGGCAATACCCCTAGGAAATCTACACTGTGATAGCTACATTGCTTTCTTGCCATGCAAGCCTCTCTTGAGAATTCTTCTTGCTTCTTTTGTACTTCATTATTCTGCATCTACAGTATTGTAAAGGCCAACTCCAACCACGGCTACACTGCAGGTAGTGCCAATGTCGCTGCATTGCCTTCCCTACTGTGCTAACAAAAGAGAGTATTTGTTTATAGAGATGCTCTCTTGCTCACTTAGTGCTCTAAGTCTATTGGAAAGAAAGAATAAAAATAGCATAACACTACAGAACATCATCCAGGAGGCTATGATATGATAGGATAGGGGACTGATTATTAATCAATTAATTTCAACACAGACATTTCTCTCCTGAATCTCATTTTGTCTCATATATCAATAGCTTCATATCAATCACACCAATCCCAGCATAAGATAAGTAATAATTATAACTGACATATCTATAACTCTCTAAAGCTTGTAAAGTGCTTACATGAAAAAATAGTTATCTAATACTCAGTACAAACCTGTGAGGCAAGTCTACAAATATTATCCACATTTTATAAATGGGGAAACAGATTCAGATAGATAAAGTGACTTGACTAGTATCAAAACTAGTGAGTAACCCAAAGTTATAACCCAACTCGAAACTTTCTGCTTTCAAGTCCAGAATTCTAGGCACTATGCACAGTGCCTGGAACATAGTAGGGCTTAATAAATGTTGTTGATTAACTATGTCACAACACTGTTTATTTGCTTCTTTTGTCCTTGATAATTTCATTAAACAACCAGAGAACATTGGTTCCTGTACTCTGGAGCTCATTGGTCTGTCACTGTACTTTATTTCATTTCCTTTCTTTAGGATGCTAACAATAGTTTACAGTTATATGATGTTTTACTTGGAAGAATCCTAAAAGACTGGTAGAATCAAAATTATTAACTCTCTTTCCAATGAGGAATGTAACACTCAGATAGGTAAACTGGTAGAGTTAAACGTTTAGATATAGCTTCAAGTTTGGCACACTATTCATTAATTACACCAAATTGCCTCATGTAGTCTCCTACTGTCTCTAGGCAATATTCTTCTTACGTAAATGTGGGCTCTCTTAAGGGAAGAGGTTCTTTCATATTTTTTTACATTTAATTTTTTATTTTATTTTTCCTTATTACATGCAAACAAAAAATTTTAATATTTTTATTTTGAGTTTTATATTTTCTCCCTCCCACTTTCCCCTCTCCCCTTCCATGAGAAGGTAAGTAATTTAATATAGATTATATATATACAGTCATGCAAAACATTTCCATATTAGCCATATTGCAAAAGAAAATGTAGGGAAAAATAAAAATAATTAAGAAAGTAAAAAAAAAACGTGTGTTTCATTCTACATTCAGACTCCCATCAGTTCTTTCTCATTTTACATCATAAGTCCTTTGGAATTGTCTTGGGTCATTGTATTCCTGAAAGTAGATAAATCATTCAACTTGATCACTGTATGATACTGCTGTTATTATGTACAATGTTCTCTTGATTGGACTCATTTCAGTTTGCATCAGTTCATGTAAATCTTCCCAGGTTTTTCCTGAAAGCATCCTACTTGTTATTTCCTATATGACAATAATGTTCCATCTCAAGCATATATCACAACTTGTTGAGCCATTGATGGGCATCTCCTCTTTTTCTAATACTTTGCCACCAAAAAAAGAGCTACTATAAATATTTTTGTACATACAGTTCCCTTTTGAAGATGTTCTTTAAAAAAAAAGCTTCTTTGATTCATCCCACAAGTATTTATTGGTATAATTCATCTGGTAGTTCTTCTCTACACTTTCCTACCTCCTCCCTCTTTAGCTCAGAGGAACGCAATGATTCTGGTTTTCTTTTCAACTCATAGTTGCTGAGAAATCTTTTTTAACCATTTCTCTTTGCTTCTCTGCCAGGTCAAACAATGAGGAACCTTCTGTTAATGGCCATCCCAACATAGTCTTCTAACCCAATCTGACCAGATATCCTAATTTGTCTTGGAATAATTCTTAACTGACCTCCCACTCAAAGAAATTTTGCTGAACTAGTCTGAAACTTCCTCTTCTGCTTTCCAACTTTCAACTTTTTCCCTAATAGCTCTTTCAAACCACTTCCAATAACTATATCCCGTGCTGTTATTTAAAGTTAGGTACTGGACCTAGAAAGTTTCTACATTAGGAATTCCCTATATCAGAGTAAGTTAGTGCATTCTCTGTAGCTTATGGTCTTAGAAAGATTCCCGGGGGCCTAAGAGTTTAAGTGTCTTGCACAAGGTCAGGATGTATCATCAACAGAAATTAAACCCAGGTCTTCCCGACTATAAGGCTAGCTGTCTATCCACTCTATCATATTTTGTGACAGAATTATATTTTATTCTCCTCATCATATTTTGTGACAGAATTATATTTTATTCTCCATTTTATGAGTGAGGAAACTGAAGACCAAAGAGGTTAAAAAAAAGTGATAAAGTAAAATGATTAGACCGATGGACACCAGACTCAATGAACCACATGTCAGAAACGGAACATGAACTCAGCTCTCTAACTACTGTATCAGTCTACCTTTTAGTCCGATCTGGTGTCTTCAACATATTTTCTTCCGTATTCCTTTCATAAGTGAACCCATTTCTGCTGGTTTCTTTCCAACCTTCACTACCCTAACAGCTCCTAATATCTCTTCACATTAATTCTCTCTCGCCTGAAGTCCCATCTCCAGGCCTTTCAGATCTCTGTAAGAGCAGAAAGCACGACTTAATGGGAAAAGTACTGGATGGTTGCTCTGTGCCAGGCACTGTGCTAAATGCTTTGCAATGATTCAAATTCTAAGTCTGGAGGTTGCTACTTAGGTGACCTTGAGCCAGCTGCATCACCTTGCTGCGGGCCAGTTTCTCCATTTAGAAAATGAAAGGGTTCCCATCTCATACCCATCACATTGGCAAAGTTGACAGAAAAGGAAAATGAAAAATGCTAGGGGCACTGGGGAAAAACAGGCACATTCATGCACTATTAATGGAATTGTGAACTTGTCTCATCATTCTGGAAAACAATTTGGAGCTATGTGAAAAAAGTTGCTAAACTGTGCATACACTTCAACCCAACTATGCCAATATTACATCTATATCCCAAAGAGATAGAAGAAAAAGGAAAATGACTTTTGGGTACAAAAGCATTTATAAATCTACTTATTCAGTGCCATACTAACCAAACTACCAAAGAACTATTTTATAGAGCTAGAAAAAAATAACAGGATTCATCTGGAAAAACAAAAGACTAATAATATCAAGGGAAACAATGAAAAAAAGTAAGAAGGAAGGTGGCTTAGAAGGACCAGATTTCAAACTCCATTACAAAGAAGTGGTCACCAAAATCATCTGATTAAGACAGAGTGGTGGGTCAGTGGACTAGACTAGGTACTCAATACATAGTACAAAGTAGCCATAGTAATCTAGTGTTCGATAAACCCAAAGACCCAAGTGCTGTGGGGCAAGAACTCACTATTTCACAAAAATTGCTGGGGAAACTGGAAAGTAGTTTGGCAGAAACTAGGCATAGACCACTAAGGTAGAACAAGGTAATGTCAAAATGGGAATATGATTTAGACATGAAGGGTGATATCATAAGCCGGTTAGGGGAGTGCGGAAAAAATTTACCTGTTTGATCGATGGGTGAGGGAAGAGTTTGTGGCCAAATAAGAGATAGAGAGGATCGTGGGAAGTTATATGGATAATTTTGATTTGTTATTTTCAACCAGACACCCAGTCCATATCTCTCCTGTCTTTCTGTCTTTGACGGTCTCTCTCTGTGTTTTGAGCTCATAGAACTTATCTCCCAGACTTCCATTTCTCTGTGTCAGACAGTCAATCCTGTTTATATTGATATGTGGTCTACTACTGTAGGTTCAGTAGTATTCAACTAAAGTAGCAGATGGATAGCACACTGAATGATCCTGGTTATTTAATTTAAATACCTCTTCCCTGTGATTTCTTCAGCTGGGAAATAAGAAATGACTTTTTGTGTTTTTGATTGGTTGGTTTAAAAAAAAACTTTGGACACATATAATTTAAAAGTAGACAAACCAACAGCAACAGCTTTCTTGCTGCCTATCAAGAGATGTCTTCTAGGGCAAGATAAGACAAAGAAAGAAGATTTGATGATTTCAAAGGGAATTAATTATGTTTCTAATAATACACCGCAGAAGAGGCACAAGAGAAAGAGCACCGAATATAAAAGTTAGAACATCGGAGCTCCAATCCTAGTTTATGACCATGGGCAAGTAATGCAATCTCTCTCAGCCTCAGTTTCCTCACCTGCAAAATAGGATGACAACAGCATTGTTATAAAGGAAATACTTTGTAGCCTATAAAATGTTATGCAAATGTGAGCCATTCTTCTTCTCCTCCTCCTCTTCCTCTTCTTCTTCTTTTTCTTCCATCAAGGAAAATGATTGACTTTATTATATCAGAATTCTCCAAGAAGAGGAAGGGAGACAGAAAAGAGGGAAGAAGGAAGAGAGAGCACAGAGGGAGGAAAAGAGAAAGAGGAGGGAAGGTGGGAGTGAAAAGGGAATGAAAGAATATGGGGAAAGAGGGGAAAGGATGAGAGAGAGAGAAAGAAAGAGAGAGGAGAAGGAAGGAAGGGAAGAAGGAAGGGAGGAAGGAAGAAAGGAAGGAAGGGAGGAGGAAAGAAAGGAAGGGAGAAGGGAAGGAAGAAGGAAGGAAAGAAATTTTTAAAGACAGAAAGAATACTGCTGCCATTCTTTTATTCTTCACCTGGCACAGAAGAGTAGACCAAGACACAACTTGGTGAGAATAAGAAAGCTCTGCCAAAGGAGCCACCATATTTAGGACTCTGAGTGACTGGCAGTGCCTATCCACTGCGGGGCAAATGAATGCATTTCCTCATGTCTCTGGTTTGCTTTCCTCCTCTTTCCTCTGTGATCTCATTAGCATTGTTCCTGTAAGTGTGGCATGGATCTGAGGTCTCAGAATGTTGGGGGTTGGGTGGTTGTGGAGGGGATCCTGTCAGTTCCTTATTTCTGGATAAAGGGTTATGAGATCAGAGAGTGAGCAAGACCCCAAAGCACCTGGGAACCTTCATGTCAAGAGGCAATCTCTGACCTGACCCAAAGTTTGTCTTTATCAGAGATGACCATTTGCCCAGTGTGTACTTCATTCATTAAAAAGTTGAACTTGAAAAGCTGAAAACTGCTCAAAGAAGCTAGATTTCTCTGGGAAGTATGTTCCCCCATCTTGCCCCAGGCAAGCTGGCCACAGACATTGTGTCTTCTTTGCCAAACTGGAGCAGCTGAGCAGCTCAGTCAAGGCCTATACTTGACTCTGGCACTTGGGGCTGCCAAAGCAGGGCTGGGAGTGGGGGGAGCAAGAATCTGGAAAAGTCATTAGCAACAGATGCACCCCAGCATGTGTGATGCTGCTGCTGCTGCTGCATGAGCCCTGAATCACTCCATGAGAAGTCAACGCTGTGTCAAATCACACCCCCTGTGGTCCTCCTCAAGATCAATTCGAGCTTATGCTCTCTAGGAAGAAAGGGTAGGAAGGGAGGGCATGTCCAATTCACTGGAAAGAGCTTCGAGCTGAGCAAGAGTCAGGAGATGACGCTGGAACCTGGATTGGTTACTAGAGAGTTGTGTGGCTCTGGCCATGTCCTTTATTGCCATTTTCCTCATCTCTAAAAGGGCTGGGAGGAAGAAGGTTTTGAGCTCTCTGACCTCTACAATCCCTCCAATTCAAACATTGTCCAAGAGTCTATCATTCTATTTTTGCAGAAAAGCTCCTGATGTGGCATATCTTGACTTTTTTTCTCAGATACCTGAAAATGTCTATGCATTAAAAAAAACAAGAATCTAGGAGTTTGTTGATAGAAGGAGCTATTCTTAAGAACTGGGCCTCTTCTGCTTTTCTAAAGCAGTAGCTGCAATAATCAGTGACTCAAACAATAAGCATTTATTAAAGGTCTTTCATATGCCAGGCCCTGTGGCACCCCAGATAAATAAGTTTTTTTAAACTTTTTATTGAGGCAATCAGGGTTAAGTGATTTGCCCACGGTCACACAGCTAGTAAGTGTCTGAGATCAAATTTGAACTCATGTCCTTCTGACTTCGGGGATGGTGTTCTCTCCGCTGTGCCACCTAGAAGCCCCTCTGACATTTACTTTTACAAAATAAATTTGTATTGATTGTGTTTTTACATCACTTCATTTCCCTCCTTTCCCCTCCCAGAAAGTCACCTTACAAAGACTTTCCAGACATTAAATTTGAATTGGATGAGTTGTTTGTTTATTTGTGTTTTTAGGTAAATAGAGAAACATGTTAGAGTTTTCATATGGGCTCCCCTGGTTCTATCACACACAGGGACCAGTGATGGCTTATGACTTTGCATCTGACAAACTCTTTGTGTTACATGCATATACATTGTGTTACAACATCAATGAGCCTTCTCTGAAGCTGGGATGCTTCAGAGGAACAGGTGGGTGGCGTCTTGGACTTGGAGTTGAGAAGACCTGAGTTCAAATCCTGCCAAAGACACTCACTATCTATGTGATCATGAACAAGTCATTTACCTCTTCTAGTTCCAATTTTATAATAGGTGGAACAGAATTATAATTGGCATACCACCTCTGAACTCAGGCAGGGTTGGGTTCAAGTCCCACTTCTGACACAATGGCCATCTGATTCTGGACAAAATCGTTTTTCGGTGCCCCCAGACAATTCTATAATGATGGCTAACATATGTGTGTATACAGAGAATACAAATATTATGTCACTGGATCCTCACAGCTGTCTTGTGAGGCATGTGCTATTAATATCATTCCTATTTTACCGTTGAGGAAATTGAGACAGACAGAGGTTAAGTGACTCACCTAGGGTCACACAGTTACTAAGTGTCTGAGGCCAGATGGGAATTTCGGTCCTCTTTCCCTGACTCCAGCACTCAGATCGCCATACCATCTATCTGTCCTGAGTTATAAGGCAATAAATTGCAGAAAAGATGTTTTTGGAGAGGGAGTTTGCTCATTGGGAATCCCTACATCAAGGAAAGAATTAGTTGGATTCCCCCTTTACCCCACCCCAAAATGCCTACATGACACAGTAGTTGTTTAAGAATGTCAAATAAGGCTGGTTAATATTACCTAGGTTTTACCTAGCTATGATAGAACTTTGGGAGTACCATGGCATATGTAATGGAAATCAGGCCCCACAGCCAGGAAGTCCTGGGTTCAGGTCCAGCCTGTGAAATTCAGGCTGTCTCTCAATGGCCCTGGAAATGTGTTAGTGTTACAGTTTTAGAACTCATTCCAAGTTGCATTATTAGAGAGAATATTTTTAACTGGAATTTCCTTCTGTTGGTGAAACCAGAGGTCCAAATTAAAATAATTTTTAATTTTAGATATTCAAAAACTCTTCAATGTGATTTTATGCATGCCTATCACTAATGACACATAATATGTTTAATAATTCTCTTAAATTGACCACATTCAAACATATTCCAATGACCAGCATGGGGAATCACGAGTGGGGAAGGACAACTTTCAGGCCAAACCTCTGTATTTAGCTGTGATCAACTTTTCCACTGAATTCCTTTGAAAAGAACGGTTCATTTTTCTATGGCATATCAAGCTATAAGGTGAGTTGGAAGACACAATAGATAGGTGGACCTAGAGTCTGAAAGACCTGAGTTCAAATTTAGTCTAAGACACTTACCAGCTGCATGACCCTGGGCAAGTCACTTAACTCTTTTTGCCTCAATTTCCTCAGCTGTAAAATAAACTGGTGAAGGAAATGGTAAACCACTCCAGTATCTTTGCCAAGAAAACCCCAAATGCCATCAAGAAGATTCAGACATGACTGAAATGACCAAACATATCAAGGTATGCATGTTTTGACTCAGAGATTCTATTGCTAGGCCACCAAGAAGTCAAAGACCTAAAGAAGGGTCCCAACTGCACCACAATATTCACAGCAACATTTTTTATAGTAGCAAAGAACCAAGAATAAAATAGGATCCCATCAATTTGGAGAAGGTTAAATGAGTTGTGGTTCACAAATATAATAGACCATTTACTGTACTGTTAGAAATGATGAATATGAAGAACTTGTAGAAACATTGGGGAATTTGTATGAAATGATACAGAATGAAATAAACAGAACTAGGAAAGCAATATTCATGAAAACTACAACAATGTAAATTAAAAAGAAAACAATAATATGAAATGGAATGCTAGAATTACATGGGCCAGACTTGGCCATGGAGAATGATCTTCCTCCTCTTCATTACTGTGGGGAAGAACAACACTTGAATAATGTATGGACTGACACACAGTTGGTTCTGATGAGCTATTTTGTTTTTCTTTCTGTACAAATCTTTGTTAAGAGGGATGGCTAATGGGATGTGAGAATGGGAGATAAATAGATTCAGAAATGTGTCCATTTATACCAAGACTTAGAAATCTCTTCGCTGACTGTCATTTTCTCAGGGTGGTATTGCACTTGTATTTTATTGGTGAAGAAATCAGAAATGTAGGTAGAGTAATAAAATTAGAGTAATCTGTGGTTCCACCAGAATAAGGAATTCCAGTAAGAAAACTCTCAATATACCTTGGGAAGTGTTCTAAAACTTTGTGCCAGGGAATAAAACCTGAAAGTATGCCCTGCAACAGCAGGATAGAAGCTTGGAGAGAGACTCATTCTCCCTTCCGTGAGCTGGATTTGTCTATTTACTTCCTGTATTATTTTCAAGTTATGAATCACGGAATTGATTTGAGGGCAGGTTTTGTACTGCATGCCCTGGGTGCATTTAGTGCTACTTGCCGTGGACACCATAATTACTAGTTATGGCTCTCGAAGACACTGAGGTACAATGAGTTTAAGTGACTTGCTTGGAACCACAAAGTAAGGGTTAGCACTGGAAACAAAGCCTTGAGTCTTCTGATTCTAAATCCAGCATTCTTTCCACTAAACTAGGCTGCCATGCTTTAATTGATGTTTACATGGTCATGTGCAAAATGCGAAGATGGTCGCATGATAGCCATGGTCTCCATTTAGATACTAAATGTGGAATTATGCTTGCTGAGAATATTCTTAATGTATATTTTCATGGTAAATTCTTAACATTCTTTCCATATTTCTTTTCCTCAGCTATTCCCTTCACTCCTCTGTGGTTAACGATGGAACTTGGGAATGGTCAGTGCACAGAGACTCAAGACAAAAGCAAATGTTCACTTGCATCAGGGCTGTCCTGTGGAATAATCGGGGAGATGGAATCTGGCTTAGAAAACTCCTCTAGCAGTTGATGTGACTTCTTCTTCTCTTATTTCTAGTTGTTTAGAGTGTTGATATGAAAAAAGCAATAACAATGTAAAATGTGCCACAGAATCAAGGAAAAATAATGAAAGGGGTGAGGGGATGCCTTCAGCATATACATTCGGTATAACCTCCACCATGGGATAGTGTGGTGTTTCACAGACATTGATTGGGTTCAGATTCTTGGGGAGTCACTAAATTTTTGCAAGGGAACCCCAAAATCATATGAGAACCAAGCAGAATAATGTTAATCTTTATTTAGCCAACAAACTTTCTGCAGACTGAATAAATGACATAAGTCAGGATCACAGAATTTTTGAGTTAGAAGGAACTTTAGATATCAGATAATCCAATTCATCTAGAAAAAAGGACTTTCTGTATAGCAAACTTGACAAATCATCATAGTACCTTTATTTGAAGATCTTAGAGTTAAGAGAAAATCCATTACCATCCAAGGCATCCCATTCTGGTTTTGGAAACTAATTATCGGGAAGTTTTTACTTATATCTGGATTTTGGAATCAGTCTTTCTGCCTTCTCTACCCATTATTCCTTGTTCTGTCCCCTGGGGCCAACAAGAAAAGATCTAGTCTGTCTATTTAATGACGGTCCTTCCAATACTTGAAGACAGCTTCGAGTGCCTCCCAAGTCTTCTCTTCTCTGGGTCAAACATCCCTGGTTCCTTCAACTGATCATCATGTAACATGACCCTACAGGCTTTTCATGTTCTAGCAGTTTATCAACGACCTCTCTAAAATGTGGCTCTCAGAACTGAATGCAATGCTCATCTTCACATAGGACATTTTTCAAATGTTACATGAATGCCATTGCAATGAATATAACTAATTCATTCAAAATGTTACTGAATTCATAATAGCTGTTTGTGGATAGTATTTTCTCAATTAGTAAATATTAATACAATAACTACTTTCATATATGGGCTCTTAGGACAGCTAGGTGGAGCCATATTGGATAGAGTATCAGCCTGGAGTCAGGAAGCTCTGACCTCAAACACTTAGCTGTGTGACTCTGGGTAAATCACTTAGCCCCTATATACCTCAGTCCCTCATCTATAAAATGGGGACACACTGGAGAAGGAAATGCAAATATCCAATGGCAAAGCAAATGGCAAATTCCAATATCTTTGCCAAGAAAACTGCATGGATTGTTACAAACAGTCAGACATGACTGAAAGACTGACTAATAACAACAAACGAGTCCTTGATATTTTGATTTCTTTATGTTGAAAAAGCATTTTTCAGTCTCATAAAGTTTTAGAAACACTGGTGCAATTGGAAATAGAGCTGATATTGGAGTCAGAAGACTGGGTTCAAATCCTGCGTATGGCTCTTATTAATCTGGTGACCTTAGACAAGTCATTTCCTCCCTTTGAGACTCAATTTCCTCAACTCAGTGGGAATAACAACTCTTGTACTACCAACCAAACACAAAGTGCTAGCAAGGAAGGCACTATAAGGAAGGCACCTAAAGGAATGTGAGTTGCTATTATCACCTGTAAATAATGAAATCTAAGGGACCTTCCAGCTCTCAAGCCTCTGAGTCAAGCTATAAGTCATAGAAGTCAATAAAATATCCCCTGTTCCAGATAATGGGATTTTAGGCAGTCAATAAAAACATCTGATACTACCAAGCAGTGCTGCAATGTCACATTTATGACTTACATGAAAAGCAGTCAACTAACATCATTATAAGAGCCTGATTTTATGTTGGGTTTTTCCCGTTATGACCTCTGTTTTGACAGAACAGCCTCTCTATTTACAGGAGGAATTTCTGTGCTAATTAGTATCTTCAGTCGTCTAGCAAGAGGAGTTTAGATTAAGGACAATTTTACATATGTTTATGCTACTTGAGGGGCAAAAGTCAAGCATACATAGTCAGATTCCTTTGTATCACAGGGGTCTTTTAACTTGCATTAAATGAGTAATCAGATGCAAAGCATCTGTCTGGATAGACCACTACTAAAGTATGTGTAAATCATTTGGACTGATCCCAGATGGAGAAGTCAATGGAATTTTTTTAATTGACATTTCCAGACTCCCAGTTGACATTCTGGTCAACTTCCTTTAAAATTCAGGCAGCAGAGGACTACTCAGTATTATTGGTCATCCACATCCTTAGAGATGAGGGGTAGAAGAGGGAACATGCCATTTATCAAACTTCATCTAATCACTCTATTGATGTACCGGTCAGCCCAGTTTCATGATATTGCCCAGCATGTCATAGTCTTACTCTATAGAAGCATTTTATGGAAATCAGAGGGGGAAAAAGCAATCATGGAAAATAAATTGTATTAAGGTTTAGAGGGGAAAAATCCCCACCAACCCAAACAGCTGTGGCATTGATGTGCAACACACATAATGCTGTTGGTATGCTTGACCTGGCCAAGATATTTAAAAAAAAGCTATTTAAAGGAAAGTCATCAAGTGTTTCAGCCACAAGCTCAAGCAGATCTAAAATTTGTTATAATCCTTTAATGCCCCCTGGCATTATTGTTTCACCTTTATGAGACTAAATCAAGAGAACTTTTCCAAAACGTTTTACTGTAGTACAGTTTAGATGTTGATTATACTTCAAACATTTGCATTTCTCCAACATTGCTGACCCACAGGCACTCCCAGATGCTCTGCCATATGGTACTGGCTTGCTGTGTGTGCTCTGCTAGTGAAAATTGTGGTGTTTGGAAATGATTCCTTGGATATCTGGAATTCTTAAGAGGAATTCCAAGTAGTCTAGAGGCCTCTGGTAACATGGGAAGGGAAAATTATTTTCTGACTGATCCTTTTAAATGATAGGTCAAAGGGAGGTCATAGTATAATCATGGAATTGAGTAGGATTTCTTGTCACCTTCTCTTCACTTCCCTCTTGCTGTCCTAAACCCAAATGAAAATTACTTAAGAAAGACAAAGTTCTTGGAGGAGTTTCAGGTCCTCACTTCTAGGATACAGTCAGAAAGGATTCTAGAGGTCATTTGATTCAATTGCTTCATTTTACAAAGGAGGAAACTGAGGCCCAGAAAGATGGAGTGGCTTTGCCCAAAATCATGTAGATATCAGGTGGTAGAGTGGTGTTCTGACTTTGGATCCAATGCTCCTCCCCTTCACCTTTTTTATGGGCTCTTCACAAAAGGGACTCTTCACCTTTTTTGTGTCTTGGATATCTTTGTCAGTCTGGTGAAGCCTATGGACCTCTTACAATGATATTTGTAAATGCATAAAATGAAATACATAGGATCACAAAGAAAGTCAATTATTTTGAAATAAAATGGTAAAAAAACCCCAACATTTATAGACTCCAGCTTAGGAACCCTCAACCTTGAGCAAAGTCCAAATATTTGCCCTTTTAGGGGAAGGGTCTTAATCACAACTTGCTATTCTCATAAGCTCAAATTGTGTTTCTTATAAGGCAGGAGTGTGTCAAAGCTCTCTGTCCTCATTTTCTAGCTCTGAGTAACACTGCTGCCGCCATGTCTTTGGATGTGCTGATTGTCCTAAAGCGGGCTTCATTGTTTCTACTTTCCAATATTACGTCCTGGATCTCCCTCAAATGTGTCCTTTTCTAGAAAGCTATCCCAGGGCACTTAGTGAATCAATATCAACTCAGGACCATCATTCACAAGCCCCCACCAATCTATTTACTTTACAAAGACCAATAAGACAAGTTTAAAGCAAAAGAGTTAATCAAGTAACAGAGCATAACAGCTGATTTTAAAAAAAATCTCCCTACGTAAGCACAGAAATAGTTTCTCTAGTTACTATACCATGTGTAGGAGAGGGAGGCACATGCAGGAGTCATATATAACCAGAGAACACATGTGACCAGGAATATGTGTGGCTGCAACAATTCACACCTCTGACATTGTAGAGTTGCTGAAGGCCGCTGGAGAGGTCACAGTGCTAGCCTCTTGGGTATATTTTCTGAGTATCTTTTACTGATCGGCAAATGGGATGTCTTTTTTTTTTCTGCTGCTGTCCTTTGCTTCTACCAAGGGACTTCATCTTCAATGTGGCTTCTTTCCTGCAGTAAGAGGCTCTGTCAGCCCTTTCAATTGATAGCTATAGGACTACTTATATCTATTTTGTGATGCAAACCCCAGCCAATCACACCTGGTTAGCTAGCCAGAAATACCCTTTAGTTTTGTTGTTTGTTTTCAAAACCTACCTTTTTAATTCCTTTTCCATTGCTATCAGTTAAGACCCCTTAGAATAAATTATTATCTAATTTATGAACCAAAATTCATTTATAACCCTTATCATATTCTTCACTAATAAGCTGAATCCCTTCAAACTATTCTGATGAATCTGTTTAGTGAAATTGCAAAAATCCTGGGAGGAATTACATGAAGGGATTCCTTTCAACCCCCAAGCTGCTCCAGATTGCTGTGCAAATCAATTTGGGAGCAAGACACAAAAGGGCCCAGTGGAGCTGGTGACTTTGCTTTACTTCTTATTGGTATCCAAAATCTCTTCTTATCTACATTAAATTCACATAAAATAATTAAATAATTATTGAAGAAACCCTCTGGGAGAATGGAAAGAGAACTAGATTGGAAATCAGGAGACCTGACTCTGTGTTCCATATACAATTTGTTGTTCACCAGTCAGTCATGTCTGACTCTTCATGATCCCATTTGGAGTTTTCTTAGCAAAGAAACCAGAGTGGTTTGCCATTTCCTATGTTAACTCATTTTTCAGATCAGGAAACTGAGGCAAAAAGAGTTAAGTGACTTGCCCAGGCTCATACAACTAGTAAGTGACTGAGGCCAGATTTGAACTCTACAAGGTAAATCTCCCTTACTTCAGGTCCAGCACTCTATTGCACGCCTAACTGCATGTATATGGTATACATATATTCACATATGCATAGAAAATATATATGTATAAAGTAAGATACATAGCTTAATAAATGCTTACTGAACCAGGCTGAGTTGAATTGTGTCATATCATACATGAGTGAGAGAAGGGTTTTAAGGTGAAGTGAACCACCTCAGCCAAACAGGCTGGTAGCCACCTATTTTGCTGCTATATAAAACTGAGTCATCTTCCATCTCTATATCGAGGTTTAGCTTCATAGTGTGATAATTACTACAACAGAGGCAGGTTGTTATAATGGAAAAGACACGGGCTTTGACATCAGAAAGCCTGGACTGGAAGCCTAGATTTGCTATTTATAACCTGTATGGCCTTGAGCAAGTCACTTTACACCTCTCCATCTCAGTTTCACTATCTGTAAAATAAGAACGTTGGACTAGATGAGATGTATCATTCTTTGCAGTATCAAACATTAGCATCTTCTCTCAGATAATTAGATATCATGAACTGTGCTCCATAGGGCAGAAAGGAATGGTAGGACCCAAAAAGAGAAGAGCAATAGAGGAGAAAAGGAGACTGGGATATCTAAAGTCTGAAACATTGTGGAGTAGATAAGGAGACAAGAAAAGAGTAGTTTTGAAAGCCCATGGATCAGCACCATCTAAAGCAGTTTGAACATTCCATGCCTCATACTTTACTTGCTCTCACTTTCCTTTTTTCTCTGACTTGTTTATCATCTGTTTTTTCCTTTTCTTTTCTTCTCATCCTTTCTTCCTTCTTAGATACCCTTCTGCCTACCTGATGGCACTTGAGATTAAAAGTTTGTTGACCTTTGTCCTACATGGCACGGACTTGCATCCCAGTTCCAGGGCCACCCCTTACAAATGTGTGACCTTGGACAAACTGCTTAAACTAGCCTCAGCTTCCTTCTCTGTAAAATAAGGGAATTCATAAATTCAAAGCTGTAAGAGACCTCAGAGGTCATCTAATTTAATATTCTCATTTTACAGATCAGAGAATCAGAAAATTCTTACTCTAGAACTGGAAGGATCACACATCTAGAACACATATCTCAAATAGAAGTCATTGAGTCTCATATCCTCATTTTACACATGGGGAAACTGAGGCACAGAGAGGCTCTCCGGGTTGTCCAAGGTCACAGAGCCAGAATTA
The DNA here is from genome assembly GCA_028658325.1 of Potorous gilbertii. Lineage (NCBI taxonomy): Eukaryota > Metazoa > Chordata > Mammalia > Diprotodontia > Potoroidae > Potorous > Potorous gilbertii. The sequence continues at coordinate 511,609,191 of CM053771.1, forward strand.
AAAACCAGGTAGGTACTCTTACTGAAAATACAACAGCACTGGCCACTAAGCCACATCAGAGGACCCTTGCACCTCTGAACATCTATGATTCTGGTTATTTAAGATATGATCTACTAAAATGTCATGCTGTTCTCTCCTCATTTCAGAATCAGTCTCTGCTTTTTTGGAAGAGATTGGCATGAATTTTTTTTTTAAAGGAGCCATGCAAATATTGTTTTTAAACAACAAAGCTTCATGATTATTAGAAATCCCAAGACAAAGGAATTGATTTGCTTAAATTTATTTCTCAAGCATTCTGTAAAAGATAATGTTTAGAAAGCACTTGGGGATGGGTACAGGGAGCAGGGGAGAAGGTTGGTTCAAACGCCTCCCAGAGGGAAATGGGCCAGGTTCTGCCAAAGGAGGGGAAGAGGCAGGCATACCTAGTAAGTGGGCTGTCTTTTCAGATTTGTAATCAGGTAAACAATGGAAGGAAATTGGAGAGTTGAACACTTAGAAACTGACTAGCTATTTCCTCCAATAAAAGACACACTCAATGCAGTCTGGGTCTTTACATATTCAAAAGGATACATTTCTCATCCAGTAACACATGACAATCTCTCTAATCGTTGGCAGCTGATACATTATTACAGTGAACAAAATATCCTGTAAGGACCAACAATTAAGTGTTAACTTGCTCCAGACAGACCATTTTTCTTTTCATTTCCTTTCCCTGCCCACAGACATGTGCGACACCAACCTGACTGGAGTGGGGGAAGGGGGGCAGATTGTGAAGGAGGGAAAGGAAACAGGGCATTTTGTCAAGTTGTCACACTATTTTAAGCACACTGTCCCAGTGGGTTATGTGAATGTGAACTTAAATTTCCTGGCCCACTGGTTTTCATTGAGCAAAAAGAGCTTTGGGGTTCTTATTCACACTTTTGCTGGTCTTATCAGCTTGGTAGCTAGTCCTCGCCTACCCAGGGAGATAAGGGGAAAATGCTGATGAGCATGATGTCCTGAGAGGGGCCGGGGATAGATAGCAGGAAACCAAACACTGGGACAGGATAACAAAACAATACCCAGCAATAATTCACTGGACAAGATGCTTTGCCTGAGGCTGCTCAATAACTTGGTACAAACATGGACTCCATTCTCTCTCTACTCCACAAGCCATTACCCAAACCCAGGCCCTTAACATCTCTCATTCAGATTATTTTAATAGTTTCTTAATAAGTTTTTCTGCCTCAATCTCTCTCTTCCCTCTCAAATCCATTTTTCATAATGCTTTCCCCTATCTTCCTAAGACATATATCTGACCAGGTCATTCTCCCACATACCCTCAAAAAATTTCTGTGGCTCCCAATTGCCTCTGGTATAAAATAAAATTTATCTTACTTTGTTATTTAAGATGCTCTACAATTTGGCACCAACTTACCTTCCTCGTCTTACTTCCTATCATTGTCCTTCACAAATTTCACTGTCCATACCAAATAGTTATTTACCAAACTGAACAAACCGTTTCCTTGCTTTCGCACAGGTCCCCATCCCTCATGCTCAGAATGTACCCTTTCTTCAACACTACTCGGAATCCTCTTTCTTCAGGGCTCAGCACTGCTGCCACTTGTACTGGGTAGCTTTCCTCGATTCTTTGCCTCCCTCATTCCCTGTCTCAGAGCTGTGTGAGTGTTCTTTCCAGCATGGTACAGTGGATGGAAGGTTTGGAACCAAACAATCTAAGTTCAAATCCCATCCTTGTTACCTGAGATCCCCTGGGGAATTCACTCCCTGGTCCTCAGTTTTCCCATATCTAAAGTACAGACCTTTGAGATCCCTTCCCATTCTAGACCTATGGTTCTGAAATGGTCCTGGAATACTTGGCTGGGTTCTCTGCCTCTGATTACTCCCCACATACTTTGTATTATAATTATTGGTGTCCATATTATATGTTTCTCCTTCCCCTAAGTCCCAAAATAACATTCAAGCTCCTGCCATTTCCACCCGCCTTCCCCTATCTCTGGATCCCTAGCTAGCACAGTGCATTTTATACAGTAAGGGAAGGGGGGAGAGGCGGGAAGTAGAGAATAAGCATTGCCAGGCACTGTGCTAAGGACTTTTTTTTTATTTAACAAATATTATCTCAATATTCACAACCACTCTGCAAGATAAAGGCCACTATAATTTCCTTTTTACATTTGAAACAAGGCAGACAAGGGGTTAAAGTGACTTGCCCAGGGTCACACAGTGGGAAGTGTTTGCATATAAACTCCATTCTACTGACTCCAAACTCATCACTCTACTGGCTATGACACACAGCTGCCCAGTAAGCACTACATACATTTTGGTGGTATGAATATGTTCACAATGCCATCTTTTACAATCTTTGAACGGGCCCATTTCTCTTGAAATTTAATGAACAACATACTTGCTTAAGGGCTACACATTCCAATCACTAGATTCCTGTGTGGGTTTAGTTATATTTGTTGCAATAGCCATTGAGGCTAGAGGGGAATTTAGATGTCATCTAGTCCATCATTCCCCCCATTTTACAGTTGAGGAAACTATGGCCCACAGATGTTGAGGGATCTGCCAAGGTCACAGAAGTAGGAGTGGTCATAGTAGAATTGGAACCCAGGCCCTCCAATTCCAAAAGTCAGAGTGTCCATTGCAACCCTCCAAAAACTAATCTTGAGGGATATAGCTACCTGCCTGCCAAATTTTAGTAGTGGTGCCATGACTTTTCCTTGCTACACTTTCCAACATGACCTGGTCTATGTGGAAAACTTTCCAAAGCTATTAAGGTCTCAGGTTTTGTTTTTTGTTTAAGTACAGTTGAGGATTAGAGAGAAAGCAGTGTAATAATCCTCATGGCTTGAACATGAGTGTCTCTGTCATTTGGAGCCCCCGCTAGGGTGGCAGAAAGGTGACACAGGACAGAGTGACAGAAGGGTCCCTTGGCTGCCCAACTTTTATCTCAGCACAATGCCTGGGAAATATGCGGATACTTAAGTGTGTCAGTTTCAAGTGGGCTGGAATGATGAGGCTGGGATAGTCTCAGTCTCTCAGCTGCCTCCCACACCTTCAAATGCTTCAAAATCTACTGCTTTGCCCAGTTGAGTAAGTACCAAGTTAAACATGGCATAGGGAGCCTTTAAGTTAACTAAAACAAGATGTGAACTGATAGGGAAAGGAGAAGAAATCCTAGGAGGAGGAACATTAAAGTAGAGAATAGAGAATTTTTAAGTAGAAAGAAGTCACTTTAGAGATCTTGTCCCATTTATTTCTTTATCAGTTGATGGTGCTAAAGCCCAGAATGGCAAAAAGTGGCTTGCCCAAGATCACATTGCAAGTGACTGGCAAAACTTATAAATACCTATATGCACCTATGTATGTATATATACACATACACAAGTGTGTCTTTGTGTACATGTGTGTATATACATATGCACACATTTATATATACACATATATGTATATTTATGTGTATGCATATACATGCATGTGTGTATGTACGAAATAGAGGCAGCTAAGATGATCAATGGAAGGAGCACTTGCCCTGGAGTTAGGAAGACTTGAGTTCACATGTGGTCTCAGACACTTACTAGTTGAGTGACCCTGAACAAGCACTTCACCCTGTTTGCCTTATTCCACTGGAAAAGGAAATAGCAAACTGGTCCAATATCTTTGCCAAGAAAATCCCAAGGATGGCATTGGTGTGCTGTGGTCCACAGGATCACAAAGAACAACAACAAATATTATAATAATAGCAAATATTTCTGTAGTGTTTACTATGTGCCAGGCACTGTGCCAAGCACTTTGCAGTTATCTCATTTGATTCTCACAACAGAGCTGGGTGCTATTATTTTCTTTATTTTACAGAGGAGGAAACTGATGCAAACAAAGGCTAAGTGACTTGCCCAGGATCACACAAGTGCAGTCGGATGTCAAGTTTGAAGTCAGGTCTCCTGACGCCAGGCCCACCATCTACAATAAGAGCTAGCATTTGTGTAGCACATCAGTTCACAAAGTACTTTTATATATAATGTCTCCTTTGATCTGTATAACAATCCAGCGAGGTGGGTGCTATTAGTACTGCACCCCACCCCCGGCATCTTTTAGATGATGAGAATGAGACTAAAGAGTTTAGATTGACCAAGGATCACACAACTAGAGTCTAAAGTAGGATTTGAACTCAAAAGTCTCAACTTCAAGTCAAGATCTTCCTGAAGAAAAGGGAGACATTGGCACAGAACTGGGCAGCATGACGGGGCAGAATCAAAGATGGCTGTACTTCATGAGTGAAGCAGAATTGCTGGAGTTCAAAAGAAACATGAGCTGTGTAAACTTAGAGATGTCTCCACTCCAAGTGCTCTTGGGGACTATTTGTGCCCAGCCTGTGGTAGAGCCTTCGGAATTCATATTGGTCTGATTAGCCACAGGCAGACACACTGTGCCTTGACCCCCAACATGGTGACATCATTTTGGTTCTCTGAGAATGAAGGACAACAACAAGTGTTCCCTTTATGATGCTGAGCTGCCTCCAGGGGTAAATCTTTGCTAGGACCTAGGCTCCTGACTCCCACTTCCGTGCTCTTACATGACCACATGGCACACAGATATGAAATTTTATCTGACCAGACTGGGAAGCATGCCTTCCGTAATATTCTGCGTTCTTTCATTCATTGACTAAGTGCTAAGTTCTTATTGTGTGAAGAGCACTGTGCTAGGTCCTAAGTAAAATAGACTGTTTTAAGGAGACACCATCATTCAATGGACATAGGCCTAAACTTAGAGTCTTAAGATATGAGTCCAAATCCTTGTACTACTAATAACTATCAGTGTGACCCTGGATGGGTTGTTTCAGGTCAGACTCTATTTTCTCACTTGTAAAAGTGAAGTGAGCATGATGACTGGAGGTCCCTCATACCTCAAGATCTATGATCCTGCCAGAGAAAGCCTAGTTCTTTCTCTTATGGGATTTATATTGTAGTAGACAGGACACCAACAGAGATCACCATGACGGTCTCAGTCACTACTGTTGACACTCTGGGAATCTGTGAGATGATACAGAGGGGCTGATTCTCAAAGAGGGTTCCTTCCCATTGAATTCCTAGTCATCCTTTAAAGCATGACTCAAAGGTTCCTTCCTCCATAAAATTTTTCTAGTTTTTCCCATTTGTAATGACCAGTCTCCCCTTCCCCCACCCCATGTAGGACCTGATTTTGTACCTCTCTAATGTATGTGTGCTTTATTGTCTATCAGTGGGAGGGAAGGAATTTATAGAGTACCTACTATGTGCCGGGCAATATGTGAAGTGCTTTAGGAATATTTCATTATGCAAGATAATCATTGCAATAATTAATTATAATGTAACAAGGATTGATTGTTACATGCTCAGAATCTACTGATGCTACTTTCCATGTGGAGGAGACTAGAGAGTCTCCTTCCTGGAGAGTCATGATGATATATTATAGTATATAAACATACAAGCATACATAAGTGTGTGTATACATATGTATGTATATATATTCCCAAGCACCTTGGGAAAACCTTGGAGCATGCACATGCATCTTGTAACTGGTTCTGGTCAGCTAACTCTGAATGCGAGGTACTTTGGCATTCAAAATGGCATCTCTCTTCTCTTTCTTTCTCTTCTCTCCTCTCCTCTCTTCTCTCTCTTTTCCTTCTCTTCTCTCCTCTCTCTCTCTCTCTCTCTCTCTCTCTCTCTCTCTCTCTCTCTCTCTCTCTCTCTCTCTCTCTCTCTCTCTCTCTCTCTCTCTCTCTCTCTCTCTCTCTCTCTCTCTCTCTCTCTCTCTCTCTCCACCTCCCTGTCTTCCTCCCCACCTAGGTTTGACTCCTTTGCTGACAGTAGGGAGAGGCCTTGGATCCTCTTCCTTCAAGGCTGCCATGAAATCCCATAAAAATGGGCCTTGTTCCTTTGCTGTGATATTTATTCTTTTGTTTTCAGTGAATTAGAGACTATAGGCTTGTTAGTTTTGAAAGGTCAGGAGAGTGAGCCCTCTGAGAGTTCAAATTCCCAGGAATCCATGTTGGGGTCTTGTAGTCAACTCAGAAATCAAAAAGTGACCTTTGGGAGCCAGTACATAATAACTGAGTTGATGACTCATCATGCTTCCTTTGATCATGAACTTGGAGGAACCGCTTCTATGCAGAAAGTCTGAGCCCACTCTCCCCAGAGACTGAGGTGATACAGTAGACAGTGTTGGCACTAAGGTGTTGCAGGGAGGAGGAATGTTTGTACTTTTGTTCTTGCTCTATATTTGAAGTAAATTTCTCTTTCTAAAGCTAGTTGACAGAAGTGGTTAAATGGATTGTAAACTCACAACCAGAGGGGGTTTGAACAGATGGCCCCTCAAACCCCTCAGGGGTTACCATAGAACCCTGTGGAGGAGGTATGACAGCCTGGCTCTGGACAGAGAGCCAGAGGACTACTCTCTACAATTGTTATCTGTATTTGTGTCTTATCACCTAGTTAGAGTATAAGCTCCATAAAGGCAGGGGTTATTTCTTCCTGAAACTGTGCACCTAGCCCATAGCACAGGGCTCTGTACACAGTGAGCACTAATTATTTGTTGAATGAATGAATGAATGAATGAATCAGAATGTTAACAATAATATGCCTCCCAGTCCATTCCAGATGAAATTTTATAGCCATGTTACACACTGTCAGGTAAGGACATTGAATGGGGATCAGGAGACCTGGGTTCCACTTAAGATTAGCAGCAAACATGTCATGTAACCCTGGGCAAGTCACTTCAACTCTTAGGGCCTCTGTTTACTCAACCATTAAAAAAACGAGGCTTCCAGTTTCCAAATACCCCCTTCTCTATTCTGTGTAGCTAACTGCTGGGAATTCCCTTCCCCTTTGCCATCAGGTCACATCATGTCTTGGTTAGATGATATATTCCTTGTGCCATGTTTAATTTGATGCTCGCTTAGATTGGGCAAAGTAACATTACAACTGTCATTAAAAATAACAATGGAAGTAAATGCAAGCCTTGGAAGACAGAAATCTTTGTGACAAAGTTTTACAGGATGTGTGACAAGATTTTTAATCCGTCCAGAATTAGAGTAGAGAATCGAGTATTTCCTTATTTGGACTTTTTAAATTATGAAATTTGTGCCTTTAACACCCCACAGAAAGGTATAAAGCTGTCACTGAGGAGACAGACTATTCACAGAGAAGACCCAGCAGATTTTCAAAGACTTGGACTGAAGGTGGAAAAAAAAGTAGCATGGCACCACTCTGGGGGGAGCTCAGGAAGACTGGCTGAGAAAAAAAAGAAACAAATGATTTTCACTGAAACAGCACATGGGAGGAGCTTTTAATAGCATCTGAAAGAATGATATCCTTTGCTTTCATAATAATTTCCAGAGAAAAATCTCTTCTATTTTCATTCCTTTGCATTGAGTTAATCAACACATCCCCTTTTCTTTTTTTAAATATAAGTCTTAGTTATATGTCTTTTGTTTTAACATCACAGTCATTTTAGGATGTTCTCCCTCCCCCTCTGCTTCTCCCCTCCCCCAATTCCTAGCATCAGACCCCCTGTTTTAACAAAGAAGACCAGTTAAAAACTATTCATGTAACGTTTGGATCTGAGTGTGTCATTTTTGGTCCTGAAACTCCTCCATCTCTCTAACAAAGAGAGGGAGGGATGTTTCCTTTAGCTGTTTTCTGGCACCAACGTTGACCATTAGTTACTTAGAGTCTGGCTTCCTTTTAATGACCTTGTAGAAATCATTCTTCAGGACTGGCTTATCTCAGTCATATATTAAATCACTTCATACAAATCTTGATGGCCTTCAAGTTTCCTTCGGGATCTCAATCTATGCTGTTAGGATCCTCTGCCTTGTTCTCAACACATCTGACTGTTTTTGGTTGCTATCTTTCATTTTCACATGCCATCCAGGTGACCCTTCTCAGGGAGCCCCTCCTGCTAAGAAAGATTTAAAAAGAAGGAGAACAAAAAGGAGTTTAGCAAAACCAACCCATTGACTTCAGCCTACTTTTCTGAGAGCTCCTGAACATTCGAGAATATTGATAGGTTTTATAATGCGATTTCTGAACTCTTCATTTCTTTCTTCTCATTCAATTTGCTTGGCAATGAGTGACAGGAAGCAACATGAAACAAGTCCATAAATATAGACTGTAAAAAGCTTTTTATACCAAACAGAAGTGTGTATTTTATTTCCAAAGCAATAGGGAACCATTGAAGCTATTTGATAATGAGACTGACAAGATTAGAACCTGTATTTTAGTAATATCAATTTTTTGAGCTAAAAAATTATTTTTATTAACCTTCCTGAACCAACTTCAGCTTATCCTGACCTTCAATGCTCCTAAGAGGATTTTCAAGCCCCTCTTGATTTTGATCTCACTTACTCTCTTTTCTATTCTCCATATACATATTTCTAAAATATAAATCAGTCTATGAGTTCTCTGGGTATGGCTCCTTTAGATAGATTTTTCCTTTTTTCCTTCATCAGAATCCCTTTTGTATCTTCAGTATTTTATTCTAGAGATCCTGACTTCTTTTTTTAAAAATTATTTCCCCCAATTATATAATAAAACCAGTTTTAATATTTTTAAAGTTTTGAATTCCAAATTCTATCTTTCTCTCCCTTTATCCCCTTACCTCTTCTTCAGACAGGTAGCAATCTGATATAGGATATTCATGTGCAATCATGTAAAACATTTCTATATTGGTAATATCAATTTGATAGTTCTGTCAAGTATAGATTAGAAAGGAGAGATACTCTTAGGAGACAGACCAGTTAGGAGGTTATTGCAACGGTCGGAGGTGATAAGGACCAGAGCTACACTAGGAGTTGTGTGAATGGAAAAGAGGGGACAGAGGTAAGAGGTGTTATGGAGGTAGAATCAACAAGATTTGAAAACTGATTGGATGTGGAAGGTGAAAGAGAATGAGAATTGAACATAATGTAGAGGTTGCAAACGTGGGTGACTGAGAGGATGGCCAGAAATAGAGGAACTTGCAAAAAAGAGCTCCATTTTAGACACATCAACAAGTAGTCCCATAGCCTTCGCTTGAAGTTTACCCTCCAATGAGGGTAAATTCATTACTTTTTGAGTTTCACCATTCTGTCTTTGAACAGTTTTATTTGCTGGGAAGTCTTGACCTTCCATTGAAGCTAAATTGCCTCTTTGTAACTTCTCCCCACTGCTCCTAGACTTACCCACTGTGGACAAGCACAGTAAGTGTGGCCCCTTTTTCACATAGCCACTTTTCCAATATTTGAAGGCAGTTTCATCTCCCGCTAAGTCTCTCCAGGCTAAACATCCCAAACACCCTCACATGAGACAAGCACAAGACATTTTACCATCCTGTCTGCCTTCCTCTGCTTGTTCTGTGGCTGATAGATGTCTTTCTTAAAATGTGGTTCTCAGAACTGAACACAGTATCCTAGATGTACACATAAAATCTAGTTGGACTGGAACATGGTGTTTCCTAAAGAAAATAATGTGAAATCTGGAAAGGCTGATTAAAGCCAGGCCATGGTAGGATCATGAGTTCTTTTTTCTTTTTCTGGTGCAAAATATGCTTATTTTTATTGAAGCCTATTAGTTTCTGAGTTATTATTTTCCATTTACTCAAATTATGAAATTTCCAAAGAATATTAGTGGACAAGATGCTTTCAGCACAAATTGGCGGTAATGAGCAGAGCCGGGCTTTTTGTCCTCTGTTGCTCATCCAGTGAGATCGAAGGTAGTCAAATGTTATTTCAGAAGAGACAACTTACTTCAACTGAGCGTGATTGACTGTCTATAAAGGCAGGGAGAGTTTATGATTTGTGGTACTGTACAAAGTCCCCACACTGACGAGAGCATGACTCTTTTGAGGTATTGGGGTATAATTTGAGCTGCCCTTGTGGGGAATTCCATTTTTAAATAAAATCAGTAAGCAAAGTAAAAATTTGATATAGTGAAGGATCATGAATTCTTGGCACAGAAGTTTATGTTTTATTTAAAAACTAAAAGGGAGAACCCTCCAAAAAAGTTCCTCAGCAGGGGAGAGACATAACTAGACTTTATAGATTATTTTGGCAGAATTATGGAGAATATATTGGAGAGAAGAATGATTGAATACCTGAGAACTGTTTAGGGGCTATTATAATGGTCTCGATGAGAGATGATAGGGCAAGAACTAGGATGGGTCTAAATTGGTAAAGAAAAGGGGGTGGGTAGGAGAGACATTAGGGAGGGAGAATGAATAGAACTGACCACCTGCAAATCACTTAACCCCTTTGGGCGTCAGTTTCCTGTTCTATAATATGAGGGGAGTGGCTTGGATAGTCTGTAACATCTCTTCTGTCTCTACATCCTGCCAGCCTCATTGTATGACCTTTCTCATGGGGTTGTTGTGTAGGAAATCCTCTGTAACTTTAAGGTCCTATATAGATTTGACTTATGATCTGGGACAGGTTAACTAATTAATTAGTACTTCATAGGTCTGGGGCTATCATGGAAGTCATTATTCCACCAGTACCGTTTCCAACTCGACTGCATCTTCTCGTCATCTGTGCGATTCTTACCTGTATCTTTTCATAGATTCTTCCCAGAGGATAAGACCAACATGATGGGGTTCTGGGGTTCTTTTAATATTTTGTAGATATGATGAAATCAAGTGCTTCTGGACTTCCCACAGCACCTGGCACATAATAGGTGATTAAAAATGCTTGTTAGCTGACTAAAATCTTGATTAATCCTCGCTTTTGCTACTGGACCACATCCTTTTCCAAGCATACAGTGATGTCTTTTATACAGACATCTCTAGGACAGTGCACATAGCACACTGGACCAGGAGTCCGGAAGACTTCACTTTCAAATCTCTGTCGGCCTCAGTTTCCTCATTTGTAAAATAGGAACAATAAAAACCAGGATAAAAATGAGACGGTACTTGTGAAAGGCTTCACAAACTTCGAAGTGTTATATGAATGCTGAGTGTTGTTATTCCTAGGATTGATTTCCTTTAGATCTCAACTAAAATCTCACCTTCTACAAGAAGTCTTTTTTAACTCCCATTAATTCCAGCGCTTTCTTTCTTTTAATTATTTTCTAATTTTGCTGTAATTGCTTTGTGTGTATATCTGTATCTATATCTATCTATCTATATCTATATCTATATATATCTGTGTGTGTATTGGCATTATCTCTCCTATTAAATTATGAGTTCCTTGAGGGCAGGGACTGTCTTTTGCCTCTTTGTATCCTCAGCACTTAGCACAATGTCTGGCATATAATAGAGCCTTAATAAATATTGATTGATTGATTATTAATTTACAGTTTGCAAGTCATTGTTGGTAATCCAAGGCATTACCTACTTACACCCCGCCTCATCAGACATTGTAGTCTTTCAAGATTCACAGCTACTTAGTATCCCTGGAGTAAATATCATCATTGTTAAAATTAACACTGATCCAAGGCTTTCATGCTAAACAGATATCTAGAACAGTAAACTGCACATAGTAGGTGCTTAGTAAGCATTTGTTGAAATCTTTATGATGAACAAAGTACACATTCCCCCTTGCTTTTCTTACTTAATCACTCACCGTTTAAAAACTCAGGACATCTTCCTCAGAACCAAGTTTTAAGAGAATGTTGATGTCCAATTCGTCAAAGCCAGTGCAGAAGACTCGTGGGAATGATGTAACCCAGTCTGCACCCCAGTCAGGGCCCTAAGATGTCTCCCTGGGCTGATGGGAGAAGCACAGATGCAACCACACTCTTGGCAGGTCCAGGCAGGGTTGCCTTTGATGTGAAGCCTCCCCTGATATTTCTCCATGTGTCTGCATTTGTCCTTGGCAGCCAGAAGGCAGTTCCCTTCCAACAATGTGGTGCCCTTGTGTATTCCTGCCATCTATTTAAACTCTGACACTTGCAACAGCTCTCAGGATGATGTGTGTGTATGGTGGGAGGGGAAAAGGAGAAGAGATTGAGGGAGGACAGGGAAAGGGAAGGAGAAAAACACTTCAGCCCTGAGGCAAAGATGTCAAAAGGGGCACTTTTTATATCTAGTGTTTTCAGCACGAGGCACCAAAGTGTACACGTTGTCCAACTGTGTCCAACTGTGAGATGTGGGGGAGATTGGAGGTAGAAGGCAAAATTCAATTTCTCTCACTCAAGATGGAAAGGGCTTCAGAAGTGCAAGGTACAATGGCCCCAAGTTAATTTACCAAAAGTGAATGCTAGGTCTTCAGTCTCATCTCCTGAAAGAAAATTTCCTTCTCTGCCCCCTCAATCCTGATTCTCCACACATATCTAGAGACTGAGTATTGAATTCCCCCATCTCCTATTAGCAGTAGGACATCTTGAAGCAAGTGAGTTCCTCTGGCAGGAGACCAGTATGTTGCCAATCTTAGCCTAGTTTATGAGATCAAGAAATTCAAGTTAATTCAAACATTTATTAAGTAAGTGGGCAGTATATACAATGAACTAAGTTAGACTGAAAGAGTCAGAGTTACCCTAAGCAGATGGGAATCCAATGTTTTCTTAAAAGTAATAGCTCATATTTATAGAGCTTTAAGGCTTACAGAGAGCTTTAACTATCTCATTTGAGCTTCACAATAACTCTAGGAGGCTGATGCTACACAGACAGAACTGTAGAAGAGTATTTTCACCTGACCAGAGACAGAGTTGGTTTGTTTGTTTAGGATTGTGGGTGGTCTATTGGTAGAAGTCAGAGTACAGTCACTCTGGGAGTACGGGTAATTTGACCCTCACCTATTCAGGTCTTCAAGGGAAATGTACACCTCACCAAAGATGTGTCACAGCCCCAGGACCCTGGAGGGGTCCTCCAGCAGAAGAAAAGTGGAGGCAGGGAGAAGGATCACTCTCGCCCACTACCACTATGTTGGTGCCTCCTAATTATAGCTCTGAACACAGGAGGAAGTAGCCCCATTATATATAGATGAGGGTAACTAGACAGAGAGTGTAAGTGCCTTGCCAATGATTAGCCAGTTAGTAAGAGCCATAGGTAGAAGTCAAACACTGTTCTCTCCTGACTCCAAATCTGGACTTTTAACACCATAATGCCTGGCGAGGGAGATCTAAGCAGCAGTACTCTCTACCACCTCTCCTGTGGTTGTGAATCCACCCACTATGTCCCAATGGGTTTGCTGTGTTGTAGGCACATAAATCAAAGTAGTGTGAAGGCTGAGGAAAATCTTTCACTTCTGGAATAATGAATTTTTCATGAGAAACAATTCATCACCAACCATCCTCGGTACTATTTGTACTTCTACCATTCTTGACTCAACTTCTCATCAAAATTATTCTGTCTTGTTCCCTCCGTCCTGCAAGTCTTTGCTTTTCCGGCCTGTGTGTTTGACTCTTCTCCCTCATTGGCACATATTTGTTTATGTTTTGCTTATTTCAGCACAGTGATACAGTCTCTTTATCTTAGATGCTGGTTCTTCATTTAGAATCCATTCCTTACCATGCCCTGTAAACAAGTAACAGAACAGCTGTTTCACATTATTTTCAACACCTTGGAGTTAGCATATCATGTGCATATCTGTACAAGTACATAATTTCAGTTCTTGTGTAACTCATGCCCCAGTGCCTCAAGATCTGGGATGACACAGACCAGGTTCAGTCTTGGGGGTAGTCTACCCCCTTCTCATCATTGCCTTGAGCTCATTTTGTCTGCTCCCCCAAAAAAATTTACTCTGGAAAATCTTAGAATAAAACTCAAATAAAATTTGCCTATGTCTCCACAGATGTGGGTAAAAGGATCCTCGAATTCCATAGGAAAGCTCAAAGTAACAATGCATATTGTGTCAAAAGGCTACTCTACTCAGGAAATAAGAGCCCAAAAAGCGAAAAAAAGCAATCCATAAGCAATCAATAAAATCCTACCACTCTCTAGTGAGTCCCATCTTTACACAGGGCTGTGAAGTCTTCCAAATTCATAGAAACACCTTGTAGTTTAGATCACCTTGAAAGGAAAAAACATCTGGCTTTTCCAGGAAGCAGAACCTCTCCCACCTACCCCCCAACATTCCAATTAGTTGCTTTCTTGCCCAGAGACCTATATAAGCGTCTAGCTTTGTGAGGTCATGAATTCCTCTCCAAAGGAAAATGTACCTGGACTAGTCAGACAGGCAACCCCTTTCCCATTTGACCTAGAACTGTCTGAACAGTAACAGTAGAGGGAAGAAAAAGAAGGAGGAAGGGGAGGAGGAAGTCAGCATTCATATAGTGCTATAAGGTTTGCAAAGCGTTTTACAAATATTGTTTTATTTTATCCTCAAAAAGACCCTGGGAAATAGAGACTATTACTTTTTTTATTCTACTGATGATGAAACTGAGGCAGAGAGAGGTTAAGTGTCTTACGCAGGGCCACACAGCTAGGGAGTGTTTAAGGCCAGATTTCAGCATAGGTCCTCCTGACTCTTAGTCCAGTGCTCTACCCACTGTACCCCCTAAATGCCACCCAAAGTCCCAAACCCAGTATCACCACTCTATTAGGTCATCAACATGATCAAGAAATCCCTTTATCAAGCAACCCCTTATACCTACAATTCCCAACATATAAAAATCACTCCCCTTTCCTGTTTTGTCACATTATTTTTTACTCTCCCAGAAGTGATTTTACTTGGTAACTCATTGTTCTCTGCTCTATACTCCCCCCTCACTTAGGATCATATTAGAACCACAAAGGACCTGAAATCTTGGAAGTCATGGAATTCAACCCCTTTATCTGAGATATGTGAAAATGGAGGCTTATAGAAACAGAGCAGCTTGTCCAACATTATTCAGGCTCAGAGGGCACATCCCCAGTATCTAACTTGTTCCAAGTTACTGTTTCATCATTCAGATTCAAGGGCATCTGACCCAAATGGTCAAATTAAAATAGTTCATCCTTTATTTTATTTAATTAGTTGCTTCTCTGTCTGTGAAAATCAGGAGAAATTTCAGTTAATCCAGGATTGCTAAGCCACTGTTTTCAAGGAAAGAGTTTGCAAGAAAGAGAGCTAAGGAAAAAATTAACATGAAAGTTTCTTTCATGTTTCAGTTGTCAGTAGAAAAAAACAATCAAAGAAGCAGCTGAATAAGTTATCATTTTTACCATAATGTCCTAACAGGCAGAGATCAGACATCTGGAAATAGTCCTCAGCAATATACAAAAATTTATATGGAGAAAGTCTTTAAATACACTCCAGTTTAGAGACTGCTCTCTTGTGATATGTACATTCTTCATAAAAATATTTACTTTTCATTTGTCTTCAAAAGATACATGAATTGTAGGCCTACATGATAAAGAAACTTGGTCCTTTGATTTCTTTCTTCTTTCTCCATCCAGTTTTCTTCTTTTTGTAGCAATGGGATGATGGTATATGTGCATATGTTTAATCATAATTTATTGGAAAAAGTGAAAACAATGAGGGTTCTGAGTTTGAGATTTAGGCCGGATAACAAGGAAACTTGAAAATAACTTGTGCGTGAAATCCCCCTTGGACCAAGGAATGTTTCTAGTATTCAAACTCCCCATAAGCATGGCATATAAATGACAGCTCTCCAAGTTGAGTATAAGAAAGAGAAAGTCCATAAGAGTGGTGAGTGTGTGGAAGAGGGAAGAGAGACTCGATCATCTAAAATTAGCAAAAGCTACCTCTCAATAAAAACCTAAAAATAATGTCTTGTACCCCTTTCTCACATGACCTAAAAATAATAGACTGCAAACCATGCCTAAAGTTATTTGGCTTGGAGCCCAACCATGACAGTCAGAATTGATTCAAGGGTGGGGGGGTGGAAAAGAGGGGGTGTTCTATTTTCCAGCTGTCACTTTATGTAACCTCATGTCTTTAGCCCTAATTAATGTGTGGATTCCTCATTTTGTTCCAGTAGAAGAAATGTAGGGCTGCCATATTAATGGTTCCTGGGTAAATCAGGTTCCTGGGTGGCTATAATTTCATTGGGTATGTCCCATCCTTTCTATTCTAATGTGTGACTGTGCCTTCTCTGGGAAAGATGATAACCTGAGGGAATAAACAGTGACATATGAAAGAAATAGAACAAAAGGGAAGACTTTTTCTGGGGAAGGGAGATGGTGTTGGATGTGGGGGAATTAAAACATTATAATCATTAGAAGGAGGAAAGGAGAAGAGAGGAAGAGGAAGGTAGTAAAGAACAGGGAAGGAAGAAAAAGTGTTGAAAAATGGAGAACTTTATGAGACACCTCCTCAGAGCTAAGTGAGAACTAGAGTAGCTCTTTTTATTTGACTCTTGCCAGCCAGTCCAAGTGCTTCTAAGGGGTGATGGGAGCACACTTGGGTGGGCACACAAAGAGGAGACCAGTTAACAGAAGAAAAAAAGAGTGTGAATGGAGTAGCTTTAAAAAATACTGATCAACTGTTAATATCTTCTTGATTTTGCTTGTGATTTCTGTTTAATATCTGAATTCTAGGGCAGCAAGAAGTACTTTATAGGCAAAGCAACAAGGAGAGTGAAAAAAGTTGAGCCTTTGCCCAGGGCACTGAATTTTGAGTGTGCTGATGCTGCGGCACTTGAAACATTAAGCTTATCACTTAGCAAGAAAATGCAGTGAAAATAGAAGGCTGCCAGATGGTGGAGTGGGATGAGCTCCTCAGCCACCCTGCTCTGTCCAATCCCTTCCCCATTCTGCGGTCGCCTGAGCAGGGGCTTTTTCATGGGATGCCAGGGTGCTCCTTCGTTTCCTTCGACTCTTTCAGGTCTTCTTACAGTGAAGGTGCTTAACAGCTTGGCCCAGGCATAAAAATGAACAGTCTGGACTCTGTTTAGTTGTTCAATTAACACCCACAGGGTTATTTAAGCAGTGTTTAATGAGTATTTGGTTATTTCATATTTGAACTAGAACTGATAACTACAAAGAGTGGATTTTTTTTGAATTGTGGGGTTGTTTTAAAGCATAGACTTGTTCTCAGTGCTGAACATTCGACAGAGCGGCGCGGTAAAGGTCTAATTGTATTTTGTTCAGAGGAGTAATTTAAAATAGGACTGGCTACTACCTGGGGAGTTCTGCTGAACATTCACGCCCCGTGGAGTCAGTAAGTGCCCCCAGTGAAACAGTAATAAAGTATGTTCAATATCTTTCTGACATAAACTCTTTCAACGAAGGGGCAAAGACCATATGAAATCATCATAAAGAATACTTTTTGAAATTATATGCATGTACGTTAAAAGGGGCAAGACACTCTTCCAATCTTAATCCAGTTTTTATGACCCTAGTCGATGTGGAAATTCCCTCTTAATTACAATGGGAATAATTGGAAAAAATGAGATTTGATATGCATATTTTGATTTTGTATAACTTTTCAGGAAAATGAGGTTACCACAAAGATGTAGGAATAGTTTCAGAAAACCTGAAGCAATCTATCTCCCCTCCTATGGGGTTACAGAATGTTGTATAGCCTAACAGCCCCAGTAGGGCATCAATGCTGCTTTTACCCAAATGTTTTTCATTGTTATAAGGGTAGAGTCTAGGTAGGAGTGGGGATGGAAGCTGCAGCTGTATCAGGAAAGTACTGTGGTATCAAAAACAAAAGTCAACAATGAAACTAATTATGTTTTTAAAAGGAGAAATTGAAATGAAAAGCACAATTGAAGGTAGTGTCATTTTAATTGGGAGCTAGGTGGCACAGTGGAGAGAGTGCCAGGTCTGGAGGCAGGAAGACCTAAGTTCAAATGCAGCCCTGGGCAAGTTATTTAACCCTATTTGCCTCACTTTCCTCATCTGTAAAATGAGTTGGAGAAGAAAATGGCAAACCATTCCAGCATCTTTGCCAAAACCCCACCAAAACAAACCAACAAATGAAAAGCACATGGGGCCACAATGAGTCAGACGTGGCTGAACAACAATTTTAATTCAGTCCCAAAGAAGAAATGAAAAACGTAGCATCTTCCTTTCTTTACAGAGATGGGGTACTATGGATGCAGAGCATTGCATACACTGTTAGGCTTCATTGATGGTTTGCTTAGGTTTACAAAACTGTTTTTGCCCTCTTTCTTTTCTGTTTTAAGGGACGGGTTGTTGGGTAGAGAAAAGGAGTGAACTACATTTGGAAATAAAGATGATATAAAAATAAAGAACATCCAACAAAAATTAAAACATTTTAATGGTGCTTTTGTTTTGAGGATATTAAGTCACTTTAAAAAATTCTCACCTAAACCTTTCTGTCTAATTGATATCCAGGGACTAAGCAAGTAGGGAAACAGAGAGGATTTTTATTTGACAAAATATAGTACTATTGCTGGTGGTGCTTAAGGAGAAATGGTAGCTGACAGAGATACATGATAATGATAGGAACAAAGGATAGGTGAGTAAAGAATAAAATCTTGTCTCCTTCACTTACCTTTTGTCATGGATCAAATTCATTTGCATGGAGGTCAGAAAAAAGTTGGAACATTTCTAACTTTAAGTCAAATCATTGTATGGGGCTAAGGAATCTGACCTTAGCCCCAGACACAAGGGCTAAAAATACAGATAGGATCATAATTTACAGCTGGACGGGATCTTAGAGGTCATCGACTCTAATCTCTTCATTTTACAGATAAGAAAAGAAATGAGGCAGAGGGAAGTGACTTGCCCAGGAACACAAAGGTAGAAAACGGCAAAGATGGAATTCAAGCCTAGAATCTCCCAATACCGACACTATAGTGTATAGGGAACTCTCTACTATGTCAGTCTGCCTGTGGATAGCCTCTTTAGTCTGCTTTTCATTTCAATCTCCCTTTTTAATACTATAATCAGTTTTATTGATAACTTTCATTTTCTATATCACAATAATTCCCTGATATAAGTGCCCCTTCCATCTCCATGGATCCATAGAATCCTACTTTGTAACCAAGAAAATCATTTGGGCTAAACCAAAGAGAACAGATACTATCATCAATACCAGACTGAGTCTTTCAGGGTGTTCAGGGTGTATTTGTTAATGGGATGCAGAACTGTCAACCTGCTTTTAACAGGAAAAGATTTTTCTAGTCATTGGACTAGGGTCCAAGTAGGCTGATGCTGTCATGTCTGCCAGATATCTCTAGAGAGATGAAGTCCAGAAGCTGGAAATACAATGATCCCAAATGTTTGGGATGGACAAGACTATAAGGCTGTAATAGTCTTGTCTCTTCAATGTCAGCATTTTCTCAACCATTGTGTATAGCTATGAATCCTGCAATCACCAGCTCAGAAGAATTGAGATGACAGTTAACCCAAAGGGCAACACAGACAGGTATAAGCAAGGTACAACACATACCAAAGCTGACTTACATATAGGGAGGAACAAAAAAGACATTACAGACAATTCCCACTTTGCTGCAAATTCCCATCAGGCAAATTCAACTTTACCTAAAGAATTCTGAAAGAAATCCACATTTCCAAAGAATCTGTTACTTTTACTACTTTAGTACTGTGCTCTCTCTATGCCCCTTGGACTTGGTGTTTCAAAGTCTTCCCCCAACACACACACCAAAAAAACACCCTAACTCTCCCCCCCAAAAACGACTCCCCTCCAACTGAAAGCAGGAGAATGGAGGCATGGAGAGATCACCACTGCTGGATTAAGGCTCAACTTGAGATCTCCTGCTCTAAGAGAGGAGACCTTTGCCCTACCCTGCCCACTCACCCTTCTTTCCCTAAGCAAGTAGGGAACACCCTGGTGTCAATCTTCCTTTCATCTTGGTGCTTGGGTACCAAGAGTCTGTCCCTGGCTGCAGGGCCTCTACATGTCTCTGGTCCCTTTCCTATGTCCTGTATCCCTATCTACTCTGGCGTGCCTGGCCCCAGCTGTGTGTTCTCCTGCTCTCGAGTCTCTGTCCACTACCTCCATGTGTCCTTGATCCACATTCTTGCCCCTTCCTACCACCGGTACCCCTTCCAGCCTCCCTTCCTCCTGAATCTGAATTACTACAAATTACTTTACAAGTCTTCTGAAGGGTTTACTTAGGTAAAGCAAGAACTGTTTTAAAATTTTATGTATGATTGTGAAAGGGGATGAGCTGGTCATATAGCAAAAATAAGATTAATAGTTACAAAAGAAGTGATGGATGTTGATTCCATTGCTTCTGGAAAAAGAGGTAGCATGAGGTAGTGAAAAGGTTTCTGGTTGAAAGAGTAGAAACAGTCAAGTTTTCAAAAGAATAAATTGTAAGTTACCTACAACCATAAGTTACTAATAGGAGAAATGCAAATGAAAACAGCTCTAAGACTCCACCATACTAGCAAAGGAAAATGGCAGCTGTTGGCTAGGCTCTAATAGGACAGGCATATGAACACACTATTCGGTGGAGTTCTAAACTGGTTTAACCACTTTAGAAAACAATTTGGAACAATACCCCAAAAGCCACTAAACTCTTTTGACCTAGCAGCACCGCAAAGAAATCAGACAGAGGGAAAGGATCTACAGGTACAAAAATATTTGTAACGAAATTTTTTATTGTAGCAAAGAGCTAGAAATAAAATGAGTACCCATTATTTGGGGAACAATTGGACAAATCATGACTTGTAAATTCATGAAATATTAATGATATAAAAAAAGTTGAAACATGCAGATTCCAAGAAACCTGGGAAGACGTGAATTGATACATAGTTAAGTGAACAGAACTGGGAGAACAATTTATGTAACAATGACCATAATGTAAAGGAAAACAACTTTTAAAGACTCAATAACTGATCACTGTTAATGACCAATCATGGCTTTAGAAAACCAATGAAGTAACAGACTAGAAATGGAGGACATAGCCAATCATCTAGTGTGATTGAATAATAATTATTGTTTAGTCATTTCTGTCATGTCCGCCTCTTTGTGACCTCATATGGAGTTTTCTTGACAAAGGTACTGGAGTGATTTGCCGTTTCCTTCTTCAGCTTATTTTGCACATGCACTGAGAGTTACCAAACTCATCCAGAGTTACATAGCTAGTAAGTGTCTAAGGCTGGACTCGAGGCTGGACACTCTATCCTCTGTAGCTAATGAATAATAATGGCATATTTATAGAGCACTTACTATGTTCCAGGCACGGTGCGTATTGTCTCACTGAATCCTCACAACAGTCCTGGGAGGCAGGTGCTATCTATTGCCATTTTACAGAAACGGTAAGGTAAATAGCCATTTAAGTGACTTGCCCAGGATCACATAGCTAGTAAGTGTCTGAGATTAGATTTGAACTTGAGTTTTCCTCATTATAGCCCCAGCAATCTATCCACTTCACCACCTACTTGCCTACTGGATTGAGTTATGTTTGCTTAACTATATTTAAATTATATTGACTTAACTGTATTGATTTGTTATAAGAGAGGACGTCTGTTTGGAGTGGGGAAAGGAATTGATGGGTAGTGATAGTAGTACAAAAAAAAAAGACAAAAGAAGCAACAGTGAACAATTTTTAAAAAATATATTGAAGAGAACAGAAAGGAATCCAGAGAAAGTTCATAATGAGACAGAAACAATTAGAGCAGTTTTTGTTACTATCATATTAATTTTAAAACTGTACAGGATAGAAGTTTCTAGTTTCATAGACAGTTCTTTGTTTCTATCTCTTGTATATTGAAGCGTTCATATTTGTTGATGTTTGTTAAGTTCATTATAAAAAAAGAAAATTTGAATCAAACAGAAAAAAGATTGCTCCACCTTTAATGATAGAAGATCCTGACTCCACTGAACTCAAGCTATTTCCTCATCCATAAATCAGAAATAGGGGCTAACCCAAATCACCTCTAAGGATCCCTATCAGTATGAGACTCATTTCAATGAGTCTGTCAATTACATTAAAAGGGGGGTGAAGGTTTTGAAAATCTACTTCCATAAACGTACTAAGTTTATGGAACATTTTCATTTCTTCCAAAACTATTAAAGTCAAATTAATCTTTTCCAAGAACTTTCTGCTTTGCATAAAATACAGGCAAAAACCCTAGCAAGTCAACATTTAGATACAAACAAAAAAGCTTGCCTTAATTGGACCTGTATCTAATAGGTCATTTTGTATTTGAAAGGAAAATGCTACTTTATGGCACACCACAGAACACTCATTCTGAGCTTCAGGGTTTACAAAGCCCTTCTCTCACAGACATGTGAGACTGGTAGGGCAAATATCACTACTCTCATTTTACAAGTGAGGAAATTGTGACTGAGAAAGGTATGGTGATTTGTCCACAATGCCACAGCTGAGAATCAAACTCCTATCTCCTGACTCCAAATCCATTAGTATTCAACTAATGAATAGAAAGAGAGCTTGCTGGGCCACCTCCAGTTATTCTGATCCTTGTCTGACCACTGGACCCAGATGGCTCCAGAGGAGAAAGTGAGGCTGATGAGTTTGCACAGCCCTCCCTCATTTAAAAACTAATTCACTTGTAAGTCATGGCATCATCTTCCTGATGTCACAGATACTCTTCAAGAATAAAAGACAAACCACATACACACAGAAAAAGAGCTTAATTTGGAGTTGGAAGTATTGGGTTCAAATCCTGACTCTACTACCATGTAGCACCTTTATGACATTGGTCAAATCATTTGACCACCCTGAGTCTCAGTTTCCTCATCTGTAAAATGAAGAACTAGATGACCTCAGAGATCTTTTCCAAGTCTGGATCACTAATCCCATGATTCCTTCCCCCCACACTCCCCTACATTCTAGGTATTATGCTTGTTAAAATAATCCAGGAGAGAGCAGTAGAGGGCTAGGGGACACTTTCAACAAAGATAGACAGCAAGAGATAGCTGTTCACTTATCTTTCACATCCTAGGCTTATAATAAATAACCCCAATGAGACTCAGGAAAATCAGACTTTTTCATCATTACCTAATGAAATGTAGACATGTACATCCAAGCCAGATTCTCTAGCCTTTCCTAAGGAAAATAAGCAGAGGCATGATGTCACCTGCAGCCAATCAGAGAGGAGTGATTGTGTCAAGTGTCAAGTGTCAAAACTGGTCTAATGGAGAGGTGGGGTGAGCTGACAGTATGTTCAATAAGCTGTCCTGACAGATGCCAGGATTTTCTGAGCTGTTTTTATAAAATACCATTTGTCAGTGGCACTAAAACTGCTCAAGGAGGCCAGGGAAGCTTTGCCATCCTGTAATGGAGCCATCAAGAAATGACAGGTTCAGGGTGACCAGGGGCAACCTCTGTTCACTATCCAGCCACATGGCTGTATAGTAAATATTAGTCATCCAGAGTACACACATGTGGCAGGGAGACTTCCGGAAAGGGTCCAAGCCTACCATTCAGTTCAAAGTACATGCTAGCTGTACTCCCGCCCTCACTCTTCAGGGCAGGTCCAAAATTAGATTCATTTTTATGACTTTAAGGAAGGATCCCAGAATCACAGATTTACAGTTGAAAGAGATTCTGGAATTCATCTAATCCAATTCCTTCATTCTACAGTTGAGGAAACAGGCTCTGAGAGGTCGAAGGATACATAGACAGTAAACCTCAGTGGTAGGATTTGAACCCAGGTCTTCTGATGCCAGATCAATAACTCTTTCTACAGTGCCACAGCATAGAATATTCCTATTAAATAAAAGGTGCAGGAAGGTGGCGCCATACTGCATAGAACACCTGCCCTGGTGTCAAGAAGATTCTTCTTCATGAGTTCAAATCTTACCTCAGACACTTGACTCTGGGCAAGTCACTTAACCCTGTTTGCCTCAGTTTCATCATGTATAAAATGAGCTGGAGAAGGAAATGGCAAACCACTTCAGTATCTTTGCTAAGAAAACCCCAAATGGGGCCAGAAAGAGTTGAACATGTCAGAAACGACTGAACAACAACAATTAAAAGCATTAAAGTTAACAATGTCACCAGGACCTCTAGTTCGTAAGCTTTTAAGTACCTTGATCCTTTCCAGTCCAAGAAACATCATGGGCATTTGGTTTTGCCAAAACCGGGTATGTCAATTCAATTTAATTTAGTTCAACAAACATTTAGCAAGTTCCTTCTGTGTATAAGATTTTATACAATGCACTGTGTTGCAAAGGTAAGAACTTTAATAACCCCTGCCCTCAAGGGGTTTATATTCAATTGAAGGGAAACAACAAAGAATATAGATAAATAAAAATAAAGCTAATAGAAAATATTTTTGAGAAGAAGTGATACCCATTGAGAGCAGAAAGTCCTCATGTTAAAGACGGCATCTGAGTTGTTTCTTGAAGGTGACTAAAGGGATTCCATTCCAAACATGGGAGACCTTCAGGTCACTGACTTTGTCCAACCCCCCATGACCCCATGATCCCAATTCAGGGTTTTCTTGACAAAGACACTGGAGTGGTTTGCCATTTCCTTCTCCAGTTCATTTTACAGATGAGGAAACTGAGGCAAACAGGGTTAATCAACTTGTCCAAGGTCATGTAGACCATACTTAAACTCACAAAGGTGAGTCTTTCTGACTCCAGGCTTGACATTCTATCCAACGCACCACTTAGCTACCCTTTAACGTGAGAATTTGACTATACGGACACATGGAGACAATTGATAGAATGGTTTGAACAGAGTAGAATGCTCGAAGCCAAGTAATATAAAATAAGACTGGAAAAGTAGCATCTTCTTCATTTGGTTTATTTCTCATTCCTAATGCTGTATGGTTTATACTATAAGTTGCTTTGATGTTCTGGTTTTGTTACTTGTAAGAGACCAAGGATGCTCCAAATTAGGCATGAATTTTTTCTTGTGTTTGAAAGGGAAAGGCTCTGGAATCAGCTTCTGACTTCTACAATTCCTTGGGGAGGGCACAAAATCCTTCCAACACCCTGTTGGACACTTGGCTCTTACCAGACAGGAGTGAAAGCAAATGGCATCTGAGGGTGGAGAACTCTCTGCATCATGCAACTTAACCCAGACAGACTCCAATGGTTCTGCAGCTGCTTTCTCATTTCAGGCTGTGTCCTGAGGTTTGAATACTGACCCTTTGCCAGGGCAAGATGCCTTTGCAGTTTCCATTATCCTGCAGCAAAGAACCTTTTATCTGGTCTGTTTTTGGATAAGGTCTAGCGGTCTTGAGAACACCATGACAGTCTTCTCTTAAGGGAGGCTGTAGTGGTAGTATCTCTGTAGAGAAACCATTGCTTTAAGATTAGACCATGGAAAAAATGCTAACGGTAATATTTTAAGGTCAATACAGTTGTGTTCCAAAAATAATATCTTGCCAGCTACTAGTTTGTCTCCCCTACCCCCACACCTGTGTATCTCAAAAATCCCCTGTGTGCCCTGAACCTTGACATGAAGATCAACTAACCCCAGGCAGCCACCAAGATAAGAGTTTAAGTATCTCACTCTCAGACAGGTACTTCCAAATACATCTTCCCTCTCCCAGTGTACATTTCTTCTCCCTGGGACCATGGTGCTCTCATAGGTTTCCACCTGAATGGATGTTTTGAATTGATCCATTTCCCTGTGCTCCACAATACAGTACCACCCTCATGTGAGACTTATTCTGTGTTAATATGTATATATCTAACTTGTATATTGGGTCCCCTTCTCCCCTTTCCCCTTATTTATTACTAAAACTTGAATGTGGACCTGATTTCCATTGTAATGGCATATTATACACAGCAACCAAGCTCATTAGGAGGCTTGTTTTGTCAATATCTCTGGTTGACCCATGGGCCATTCATTAGCCATAAACCTGCTCCCCAAATAGGGATTTTCCCTTTTCAATCACACCTCTGGTGGGGGATTGAGCATTCTGAGTCCAGGCCTAGAAAGCAAAAGTTGAAAGAGGAAACTATCCTCCCAGGAGAGACTCCCTTATGCTTGAGGACAGTCACAAGACACTAGTACCCACTCCTTTCAATGTTTCATTTCCCCCATCAGAATGTAAAGTCCTCAAGCACTCGGATGTCTCACTTTTATCCTTGTATCTCCATGCCTATTATGGTGCCTAGAACATGGTGCTTTTTCATTGATTCGTGAATATTTGCAGTTGGAAGTATTAGTTGAGATGTTTGTAAAGTGTGTTACCAAACTTTAAAATAAGCTGGGAAAGGAAATGGTAAACCACTACAGTGTCTTTGCCAAGAAAACCCCTAAAGGAATCACGAAGTGTTGAACATTACCGAAATGACTGAACAACAACGGAAATAAATGCCAGTTGGTATTGTTGCAAGCTTACTCTATTGTATTTCAAAAGATCCATATCCTCTCAAAGTATACATTTCTTTCTCTTCAGTTCTTACTAACAATTTAAATCCAAGGTACAGTGAATATTGTAGAAGAAACTCTCTGTTGTTGTTCAGTCATGTATGATTCTTTGTCACCCCATCTGGGGTTTTCTTTACAAAGATATTGGCATGGTTTGCCATTTCCTTCTCTAACTCATTTTACAGATAAGGAAAGTGAGGCAAAAGGTCATGGGACTTGCCTAAGTTCACAAAGCTAGTAAATGTCTGAGGCTAGATTTGAACTCAGGTCTTCTTGAATGAATACATTCAAGTGTGTTCCCATAAGTTACTTGATTATTTATTTCCTCTTATTTTAAGGGTCCATTGGGAAAGACTGAAAAGAAAGAGTAGAGGTAACCTAAGACCTTTCTCTTTTGACATTGTAAAAAGACCTGATAGCTTCTGAGAGAGTCCCAGAAAAGATTCCAAGGTAAAAAGAAAATCCATCATCATGCTATGCATTATATTCATGGCTCCCTTAAATCAGATAAAATGCTTGTTCTACAAGAGCCCCTTTTATTTATGCTTATTAAAAAGACAGATCATTTTCTGGGATTCAGCCAATTGAATTTTTCCAGTCCACACCTTCTGAACAGCCCCATTGACAGAAAAGGTCCTTCAGGAAAGAAAGACCTGTTATCTATAAAATGAGAGGGGAGGACTAAATGACCTCTAAGGTCCCTTCCAACTCTATTCCAATCTATGATCTTGTAACCACCTTACCGAATATATGGGACTCTCCATCATAGCAGCCATTCTGAGCTGTATCTGCCCTTTGCTAAAGGGAGCACTCTTAGAGATTCCATATTCATTGAAAGGAAACTTCAGCTCTGTAAAACTGACACTATGTATTGTGGTGGGGGCCATACACTTGGTGGGGGTCACACACTTGGAAACGGGGCAGCACAGCAAAGTTAAAGAACACCGTAGAAAAGCAAAAAAGTAACTTTGATTCAAATTCTGACTGTGGGACTTAACAGCCATATATTGTTCAGTGGTGTCCAACTCTTTGAGACCCCATGGACCATAGCACATCTGGCCTTTTTATCCTTCACTATCTCTCAGTCTGTCCAAGTTCATGTTCATTATTTCCATGATGCTATCTATCCATCTTGTCCTCTGCCATCCCTTTCTCCTTTTGCCTTCAATTTTTCCCAACATTGGCCTCTTTTCTAGTGGGTCCTGTCTCCTCATGAGGTGGCCAAAGTATTTAAGTTTCAGCTTCAGTCTTTGACTTTCTGATGAATAGTTTGAATTAATTTCCCTAAGTAATGACTGATTTGATCTCCTTATTATCCAAGAAACTCTCAAAAGTCTTTTCCAGTACCACAATTCGAAAACTCTGGGACACTCAGCTTTCCCTATAGTCCAATACAGCTAAACATTATTATTAGAAAAACTGTTGCTTTGACTCTCCAGACCTTTGTCAGCAAAGTTGATGTCTCTGTTTTTTAGCATGCTGTTCAGATTTGCCATAGCTTTCCTTCCAAGGAGCAAGTGTCTTTTGATTTCACGGCTACAGTCACCGTCTGCAGTGATCTTTGAGACTAAGAATATAAAATATGAGACAGCTTCCATTTCTTTTTGCTCTATTTGCCAGGAATTGATGTGACAAGTTGCCAAGATCTGGGGTTTGGTTTTTTTTGGTTTGTCTTTTTTTAAGCCAGCTTTTATACTCTTCTCTTTCATACTCATCAAGAGGCTTCTTAATTCTTCCTTGGGCAATTGACTTGATCTTCCTGAGTCTCAGTTTTGTCACCTAGAAAATGGCTATAATGACAAGGCCCTCAGGTCCAGAGGCATGTATTTGTGTGGGTGGGAATAGGTACTTGCCAGAGACACAGGGAAGATAGCTTTTTAATATTATTAATAACCAACATTTATCTAGCATTTTATATGACTTTAAAGTTTACCTTTTATACACATTATGTAGACATTACCTCATTTGATCCTCACAGCAACCCTGGGAAGGATTTTATTAGCATCATTCCCCATTTACATATGAGGAAAAAAGTATCTGACAGATTAAGTGAGTTAAGGTCACCCAGGTAACAAGTATCGGAAGTGGTATTTACTTTTAAATTTTTATTGTTATCTCTTTTTTTTAAATATCACATTCAACTTCAATTAAATTCCCCTGTCATCCCCTACCCTGTAATAAAGAATACAAAGGACTATCAATAAAATCTACCATTTATTTACTGCTGCAAACTTGTATGTACCTAATTCTTCAAGAAGGAAAGATGATGCATTTTCTTACCTTTTCGGTGGGCCCAAGTTCAGCCATTATAAATACACAGTGTTCAGTTTGGCACTTTTTGTTGCAATTGTTGTCCTTCTCATTGACATGGTTGTGGAAATTGTGTTTATTCTTTTTTCTTCCTGATGCTACTTATTTCATCAGGTCATATGAGTCTTCCTATGCTTCTCTGAATTTTTCACATTCATTGTTTCTTATGGCATAGTAATAGTTGCATCCATGTGACACAATTTGTTTAGCCATTCCCTAATCAATAGGCATCTACTTTGCTTCCAATTCTTTTCTAACACAAAAGTGCTTCTATGACTATTTCGATGTATTTAGGATCGTTCTTCAGTTCTTCAACCTCAAGCTATATTAAGATCAGTTCTGATAA
This sequence comes from Potorous gilbertii, assembly GCA_028658325.1. NCBI lineage: Eukaryota > Metazoa > Chordata > Mammalia > Diprotodontia > Potoroidae > Potorous > Potorous gilbertii. Next base: position 511,637,988 of record CM053771.1, read on the forward strand.
TTATCTGACACCGTCTACCTCCCTTTCCACCAAAGTCAACAAACACTTATTAAACACCTTTATTAATGCTCCTGCAGAGCATTATGCTAGGCACCAAGAGAGACCCAAAACTTTAGTAAAAAAGAGGCCTTTGTGTAATAATACCTTTAGAGAGGTGCAAAACTTTGTCAAGACAGGTGAGGTGATCCTTACGGGTAAGAAATGTAGAAGGCTTCCTAGAAGAGATGGCATTTGGGTTAGCCACAGGGTTCCTTTCTAATGCTGAAATTCATGATGACATAATTCTGAACTGACTTTTAAAATAGAGGTGCTATATCTCGCACTGATGATGGGTTATAAGCATGAGCAAGATGCTCTAAATTCACTATCCTAGGGTGAAGCCTTAGTTACCCTATTCTAGTTATGGCTCTGGTTCTAGATTTTTGGATCAATTTCTTCTCATCACAAATATCTGTTCTCAACTGATGACCCTCCCCTCCCTGCACTGGAAAATGATCTTAAAAACTAATTCACATGAAAATGTAATTGATTGATAATGTTCACTACCCTTACCCCCTCTGCATGCCTGCATTGTAGTAAGGGCTGATGCTTTAACTCAAAGGACTGAGTGCCTTAAAGGAAAATTTTAAGTCTCTGCAATAGGGGCAAATGACATCTCAGTCATTTAACTAGTAAATAGCCTACAAACAAGCCCTAGTGAGGAGTTATTATTCACAATCAAGGTGTTTTATTACACAGAGCCTCCCACATAGCTTCTGCTTAATAAATGTTTTTTGAATATAATAGAATAATTGGTACCATCTGACCCCTTGACTATGAATGGAATTATTAAGGCATTAAGGGATAAACCTCATGATGCTAACACATCATATCTTATTAAGATACAGCTTTAGCTTTCTTTACAACTACTCGACTGGGGTTTTTCAAACCTTGTGGAGTCACAGAGGACTGGTAAGATTTTTTTTTAAATGTGTAGACTCTAAGTCATGTAGTAAAATTAGTGATTATCTATGGAAGGCAAATGGTCTCCAACTGAACTTCATATTTTGTTTTCAGTCATGAATTTATAAGGCAGAATGATTGAGATTGTATCAATTATGCCACCAAATGACCCACAAACTTATGTACTTACTACCAGCCTGGCGTTGTGCTAAGTGCTGGGGAAATAAAGAAAAATGCAGTACACTCCCTGCTCTCAAAGAGCTTATATTTTAGTGATGGACATGGACATAAATGGGTACATAAAATGATATATACAGATAGAAAGTTACCTTAGAAGGGAAGAGTCTAACAGTTGTGTGGTGGGAGAAGAAGGGAAAGATTTCTGTAAGAAGGTGGAATTAGAACTGAATCTTGAAGGAAGAGAGGAATTCTAAGAGACAAGGGGGAGGAAGGAAAGCATTTCAGGCATGAGGGACAACTCATGACAGAAGATGGTATAGAGGCAAAAAACTGAGTCCCATGTGTGAGAACAGCAAGTGGACCAGTATGACTGAAACACAGAATGTGGGAAAGACTTACACAAATACTTCTAAGAATATTGGAAAAATAATAAAGAGAATAGATTATTGAGATCTTTAAATTAGTAACAGAGTTTACATTCAGTCTTAGAAATAATAGGGAGCCAAGGCAAAGCCAAGATGGCAGATTAAAGGCAGAGACTTGCCTGAGCACTTTCCCAAATGCTTCCAAAAACCTTTAAAAATTACTCTAAAGAAATAATAGGGAGCCACTGAGAGCTTGTTGAGAAGGGCAGTGGTAGCATAGGACCAATCCTCACTTTGACAACTATATGGAAGGAGTCCAGTTAGAAGGCTATTTTAGTGGTCCAGGAGTGAGATGCTGAAGCCTTATAGAGAGTGACAGCTGTTTGAATGGAGAGGTCATGTTAAAGAGAAGCTGTAAAGGTGAAAAATGACAATATTTGACTATATGAGTCATCTATGTGAGGGATCAGGGAGAGTAAGGAGTTCAAGATAATCCAGAGGCTAGGAAACTGGTTAAGTGGGAGATGATGGTGCCCTCAGCAGGAATAGGGAAGTTGTTGGGATGTGGAATGTTACTCTCTTTTCATTTTCTATTGTTACTTGCTTGGGTAATGGTAAAAAG
>CM053771.1:511640596-511759804 GCA_028658325.1 Potorous gilbertii
GATAGAAGAGAGGGCAGATTTGTGATATGGGTAATTAGAATGTCCAGTGTATTGGGGAGTGGGGAGAGGACAAATGGGGAGAAAATTTTGGAACCCAAAATCTTGTGAAAATGAATGTAAAAAGTTAAATAAATTTATTTAAAGAAAAAAAAACAAAACAAAAAAAAAAGAAATTTATTTCTCTAACACTTATATGAGCAAGGCACTCTGCTAAGTGTTGGGAAAACAAAGCAAAACCAGTTGCTAAGAGCTTACTTACTGGGAGGTGGAGGGTAGATGATATAATTATTGTTGCATATAGAATATATCTAGGCACATCCTAATATAAAAAAATGTAAAAAAAGTAATGTAAAAAAATTTCATGTGTTTTAAATGCTTTTTTGTTAGTATGTTTTTAAATTAAAGTTTAGTTCTTAATTTAAAAAAATTAAATTTAGTTGTTACAGTTTTTTTTAGATTTATGAATAAAAATTGTGCCCATTAGAATGGAGTATTCAATAAATAAATGTTTGTCTTTGAAAAAAATGAATAAAATTCCCTGTTTGGTATCCTAGTGTAATGACCATGTTGATGTATACAACACAAATACAATAAATGCGGTCATATCAGGAGAGAAATGCTACTCTACCTTGGGGAGGGAAGAGGGTCAGGAAAACTTTCAGCAGAAGATAGCTTCTAACTCAGTCTCCAGACCTGGGTTGAGGAAGGAGAGAGGGGATTCCAGGTGTGCACAACAGCCTGTGAAAAGACATAGGGTTGGTAAAGGAGGGTAAGAGGCAGGGGGCATTTGACCAACACAGAGACTGTGTGAAGGGGATTAATAGAGAATAGACTGAAAAGGTAGGTGAAATGGAGCCAGATGGTGGAAGATTTAACATACCAAGCTGAAAAGGGATCACAGAGAGTCATGGAAGAATTTTGAGCAGGCAGATGGGGTGTTCATTATTTTAGCAATATTAATTCTCATATGAATGAAACTTTGCTTATAAAAATCTATATGCCTTATATGATATTAGCTATGTGGTTTATTCAAAGGAGAGATGAGTGTCCTGAACAACACGATAAGTGAAGTGATAAAGGGAATGCAATACTAATGGCAAATGTTTACCTCGTGCTTTATAGTTCTCAAACCTGGCCTAGAGAATAGGTGTAATTAATTATTATTCCCATTTTATAGATAAGGAAACTGAGGCTGTGAGGTTAAAGTGATTTTTCCAGGGTCTAATAAATATTCAAGGCAGATTTTCCTGACTCCAAGTCCAACAATCTGGACTCACTATATATTTACTATATTCATTCCTCTCCAGGCTATAGACAGTACTCCTCTACCAAACACCAGAAATCTCTTCATCTTGGAAATTCCCTCTAGTCCTGGAATTTGTACATTTAAAGTGTCCAGTTCTCCTGTGTTCTCTCCCTCTGATTGGACAGCTCCTCCCTTCCTTTAAGGAAGGCTCTCAGCAGCCATATCTTTTCTTGTACTCTATATTTTGTCTACCATGCCCTTGGGCCCAGTACCTTCAAAATCAGAGTCAGTAAACATTTATTCAGTGGCTATTTCGTGCCAGGAGCTGTTCTAAGCACCAGGAACACAAAGAAAGGCATAAGACAGTTCCTGCCCTCAGGGATCTCACAATCTAATATGGGACCATAACCCATGAAAAGAAGTTGAAAAGGGGATGGAGAGATGTATGATGGAGTCCTGTACTTTTGGAGGTAAATAAATGGTCTGATGAGGTGAGAGTTTCTGAGTTGATTCATCTTAGAGAAGGATGAGTTTCTGGAGATCATGAAGTCCAGGAAAACAACTAGTGGGAAAGGATGAAGTCTTCAGTCTCCTGCCCTCTCCTCCCAGCTTTCTCTCCCTCCATTAGAATAGATGCTTCCTCTGGGCAGGGGTAGACTTGCTTATTTGTATCAGTATACAAATATTTGTATTCCCAAGCACTTAGCCCTGTATTTGGCACATAGAAATCACCCAATAAATGTTTGTTGACTGACTTTCTGTCTCACTGAGCTGCCACAAAGAATAAAGTCTATACTAGGGGTGAGGAACCTACAGCCTCAAGAGACACATGTGACCTTGAGGCTTCAGGTTCCCCATCCTTGGTCTAGTCCTTTCCAAAGGGAAGCTTCCAGACTATCAGGAGAGAGAGAAGATGTACACAATAACACAGTGTGAAGATACATTAAGAGAGGTACAAAGTATCATCGAGAGGAGGGAAAAATAAAACAAGGTATACTAAAGCATTTTCCATAGCTTGTTGCATTTAATTCTCATTAAAGCCCTGCGAGGCCACTATTATGGCCATTTTACAACTGAGTAGAGTGAGGCTGCAAGCAGTTCAGTGATTTGTCAGTGAAGGTCCCAGCCATGCTGCCATATTTTCATATCCAGTGTGGAGGGAGTATTCCAACTTGGATTCTTCCTGAGGAAAGGTCCAACGCAGCTGTTCTCAACACAGTCAGGGGGAGAACATTGACAGCAGCTGCTTTGTTCAAAATGACTCCTTTCTAGCCACCAAATTTTGTTTTTTCCTCAATAACATTCTCTCTTTTTTTTTTGGTAGCATCCCCAATAGATATTATGTCACCACTTCCCTTTCCCCTAATGCTCTGTGACCGACTGTTTGTATTATCAGAAAAGAGCAGCCAAAAGGTATACAGCATTTGAGGGGAGAGAGACAAGAAGAGGAAATGGCTCTTTTTACTTCCCCTGTACAGATCCCTATCATGAAAGTCCCATGCATCAGAGCCCAATGTACCCACCAGACTAAAGGCCACCACCATTGGACAGGTATCAAGGGCAAACATCTTGGGGAGAACAGCTGGAGCTAAATTTGGCTTCTCATCTCAGAACCCAACTGGGAATATGGAGCAGAGATAGGGGAATTACTAGTGCCCTTGGAAAGTGGAAACTCCCTCTCTCAATACAGCAACTGTAGTATTCCATTAACATATAGTGGGGCAGCTAGGTGGTACAGTGGATAGAGCACTGGCCCAGAAGTCAGATGTTCAAATGAGTTCAAATCCAGCCTCAAACACTACTAGCTTTATGACCACTTAACCCCAACTCTCTCAACCCAAATAGCTTCTAGTCTTATTATCTCTGGATATTATTATTATTTGGATATAGGATTATATTATATATATAATATAATATTATTTGAATATTATCTTTGGAAAGGGGGAGGAGAGGGAGTAGTGAGAGATCAAGTATCTCCCATATAATTGTGGGAATATTTAAACTCAGTCCTCTCTCCAAAGCCAACGACCTCTCTATGAAGCAAAACTACCTCTCATCTGTTGGATATCTCCTCCTTTAAAAAACAGTAAAAATTCTACCAAAGTAATTAATTCAGAAACACATTATCTATGGGGGAAATAGTATGTTGAGTGTATAGGTATATGAGTACTACTCTTAAGACTCACAAGGGAGAGAGTTTAGAGAGAGAGCTAAATTCAGAGTATCTAGGCTTGAATCTCAGTTATAGGATCTCAAACAAGTCCTATTAACTTCTCTGGGCCCCTGTTTTCTCCTCTTAAAAATGAGAAGATTGGAAAAACATGATCTCTAAGTAGAACTGAGGCACTGAGTCCTATAATTCTAGATTATATGTAGCCTTGGTATAGTATTGAGGGTATGGGGTTGATAGGATTAAAAACAAATGTGCAGACAAGAATGGATTATAAGAATAACTCATCCAAATACCTTATGACTGGTAACACATATAAATACTTGAGTGAGTTTTGTGTCATTCCCTGGGTTAAAGGTAGAACTCTGTCATGATGATTTCCTTCTATATTTCTCATATGCATAACTTCCCCTTTTGATGTGACTAATAAAATTTTGTGAGAAAGGAAATAAAACGAGATAAAGGTGTGGAGTATTTAACCTCTTTTAATTATCTTGTACTATATACTTTGAATTTTTAGATAGCTGTACTACTGGATGACTCACCGTATTTCTGTCCTCTGTACCCAATGTTTCCTCTTGCATTTCCTTTCTCTAGAGATAAAAAGCTAGGAGCAAGCTTATCTTGCTGGTATTCATCAAGGAGCCTGGCATGTAGCTAAACATAACTTTCCTCACTCCATACTTACCAATACAACGTGCATGCTATGTGTGGGCTCAGCCATTCATTAATACCCTTCCATGTCACGATGAGAATCTAAAGGAAAAGTGTGAAACAAAGAGCAGTAGTAGTACTAATACTTACACTGTAACTCCACAGACTCACAGTAAGCTTTGTTGAATCCAGAGTTTGTCTCATCACAAAATGTAAGCTGGCTTCTACATATACCATCCATTTTCTAGTTTTGTTCCCCCTCATTCCCATTGTACCACCTCTAGGGGTGAGGATGGTCAGGAATGGCTGCATATAGGAGGTGATATTTGAGTTGAGCTCTATAGGAAACTAGAGATTCAAAGAGACAGAGGTGAGATGTAGATTATAAGTATAGGGGCCAGCCTATACAAAGACAGTGATAAGATATGGAATGTTTTCTTGGAGGCAGCTAGGTGATATAACACTGGACCTGGAGTGAGGAAGATCTAAGTTTCAATCCTGCCTCAGATACTTACTAGCTGTGTGACTCTGGGCAAGTCATTTAACCTCTGCTTGCCTAAGTTTCCTCATCTGTAAAATAAGTATCAAAATAATAACACCTACAAAGTTTCCTCATCTGTAAAATAAGTATCAAAATAATAACACCTACCTCCCAGGTTTATCGTGAGATTAAAACAATATAATATTTACTAAATGCTTTGCAAACCTTAAAATTCTATATAGATGCTAGTTATTATAAATAAGCAGCAAGTAGACCATATAAGGAACATGCGTATGTGAAAGTGACTAATAGGCAATAAACCTTGAAAGACAGGCTTGGGGCTAGACTGTGAAGTCCTTTAAATGCCAAGCAGAGGAATTTGTATTTCAGCCTAACAACAATAGGAAATTGCTAGGTAATAACATAGTCTGGCCTGTGATTCAGACACATTACTTTGGTGGGTGTGTGAAGGATCAATTAGAGAAGAGAGAGCCTGGCAACAGAGGCACCAGTTTAAAGGCTATGGAAGAGTTCAGCTGAGATGTGGCCAAGGTGCAAACCAAGATGGCAGCTGAAGGAGCAAAGGATGAGACACATGGGACAGATCAGGCTCAACAAGCCTCGGCAATTGACTAAATACAGGACATGAAGGAAGATAAAAAATTGAGGATGAGGTGATTGAAAATGAAAGCCCCTATATAGGGGAAAGGGATAAGATTTCCCTGTTTGCTTAGGTAATGTCTACCTCTTCCTTATTTGATTCAGCAAGCATTTATGAAAGGCCTGCCATGTTCAATGGCATTGTCCTAAACACCGAAAAAGATGGAATGAAAAGTAAGGTTCTTACTAAACACCCAGGAAACCTTCAAAGCATCACTAATTTTATAAAAGAAAGGAAGGAAGGAAGGGAGGAAGGGAGGAAAGAAGTGAGAGAGGGAGGGAGGAAGGAAGGAAGGAAAGGAAAGGAAGAAAGAAAAAGAAAGAAGGAACAAGGAAAGAAGGAATGAAAGGGGGGGGCAAGTTGTCAAGGACTTTAGATACAAAACAGAGGACTTCATTTTCCATTTTGGAGGTAATAGGGAGCCACTGATTCTCTCTCTTATTCTGAACCTACCCTTTCACATGGTCCTGCTCCTAGATCCCCATTCACTGGCAGGACTGAGTAGCTGCTGGATATCATTCCTTGTTCTCAGCTTTTGGCTCCAATTCCTTCTCTATTCTCAGGATCATGAGTCATGGCCTATGCTCTTCCCTGGGGATGGAGTTGATAGCCTACATATTTGTACAACAATCACAAACAAAAATTCATGTGACAACAGAAACATAAATGTCTTCTCACCATCCTATCATCTCTCCCCTGACTTCCTCTTCCCCTCTTCTCCCAGCCCCTCATAGTAACTGGGCATAGCTAAATCACCACAGGAACACTGAAAGAAATCTCAGCAAAGAGAATTAGAATCACTTAGCCAAGCAAAGCTGAAAAAAAAAACAGGAGGCAGAGAGCAGATTGGGGTGGTGATTAATAAACTTAACGTCAAGTAAGGAAAAGTAGGTTAAGTTGAACAAAAGAAAAACAAGAATGGGAGGTAATATCACAGTAAATATCGACAGCACCATCATAAGAGGTTGTAGAGGATACTGGGGTTGATAGGACAACAGACCCCTTGCAAAGGATTGAACATCTAAAGGGAGAAACTCATCACTAACTGGTGAGTATGGAAGATGGTGTGTTAAGGGTAAATGGAAAGTGGCCATTCATTTGAAGTACAGTGAAGACAACTAGAACTTAATGGATAGATAATGTGTTAAGTGACAACATTGTACTTAGAATAAGGGCAGAGAAAAGCAGGTCAGTTGTGTGATACCTGATCAAGACAGTTCTACTAATGGAAAGATCAAATGTTATCTGAGGACATTGACAGTGGAATGCTTGCACAGGAAAAGAAACACATTGGCTTACAAATGGCAAGGAAAGTTTTCTGTTTTGAGTTCCTTGGTTTGTTTGTTTGTTTTTTTAAACATGGAAGTAGTCTGGAAAGTATGATAGATTTTATCTGAGTTTATGGAGTTATTAATTCTGTATTTGAAATTTGGGGCTTCTTTGAAATAATCATTGGGCCTTGGTTTCCTCATCTATTAAGTAAGGAACTTGAACCAGATGATCTCTGAGGTTTCTTCTGGATCCAAACACATGATCCAATTTTCAATATCTTCTGCCATTTCCTAGTCAATGGGTACCAACTTCTTTTCCAATTCTTTGCTGCTATGTATAGTCTATTACATGGAGTACTTGTTTTTCTGTCTTTCACTTTCTTGGCATACATGCCCTATAATGGGATCACTGGGGCAAAGGGTATGAACCTTTTAGCTTTTTTTGCTTATTTCCAAAGTGTAAAAAGATTTCTTTTTGGAAGATGTATTTAATATATCTTAAAGATACCCACTACCACAAAATTACTTCAAGATTTAAAGACTAGAGGCTTGCCAATAGACAGATGAAAGAGTATGAAAAGCAGAAATCCCACCTGGAGTATTTGGAATGCTATATGATGAACATTGTTGAATGCAGCATAGCTAGAAAGATGATATAACAAAACAAACTTCTGATTCACAACCAGGATAAAATGAGTTCAGGAAAAAATAAGACATTTTAGGATAAGTTATTGATAGAATGATCCTTAATTTTGAAAAGGGTTCAGCATCAAGAGGTAAATTAGTAACTGCCACTAACTGACTCTGTGACTTTGGGCAAGTCACTTGGTTCTATATGGATTTTCTTGGGCGAGGGAACTCAGGGAGAGGAATATTTCTTATGCCATTTGTACTTGGGCAAAGCACTTACTCTCTGTTTGCCTTGGTTTTTGCATCTCCTATAAAAATGGGGATAATAGAAGCACCTATTTTCTGGAATTGTGTGAGGATCAAGTGAGATAATTTTTATAAAATTCTTGGTACCCAGCAGGTACCATATAAATATTGGCTTTTATCATAAGAATAAGATTCAAATTCAGATTCTCTAACTCCCGTGAAGCTGCTTTCTCTATCCACTTCTTTGAGATCTTGGGAACTTTTCGTTTTTATAATGGTTACCTGAATTAAACTTTTTTTGGAAAAGATGTCTGAAGCAATGTCAGTTCTTCTATCCATTTCCCATTTTCCAGAATCTATGACTTGTTTAAACAGGTTAGATAAGAGTTGCTAAAATAGAAGCCTGCACTTTATCTTTCCTCTTTCTTCTAATTTCACATTAATCTTAACCTTTGCTCTAAACAGTTGATGATCTGGGTGTAAGTACAGCTGATTCTGATATTATTGTTAAGTCTGTAATCAGTAATTTCCTGTCTGTTAAGATAGAGTTCATCTCATTTTTAATTTTTCTAGATGACCTTAATGTTGTGTTCAACTCATCCAGAACCTTCTGACCCTTCTCTTGAAGAGTATATTCAAGTATACAAGTGTGAGAATTCTGACTTCATCTTTTTAAATGGATATCTTCAAATCTTTGGCCTCCTTCATTTCCTTAGCCCAGTTCCTATTTTTCAAAGTGGTTTTTGGCCACTATTTCTGTAACTGTTTATTTTTTGCCTTGAGACTACAAATTATCAAGGTATAAACTGTTTTTGTTTACAGGAACCTATCAAGAGGGCCTTATAAAATATATCCTCTTCTTCATCATCTGAAAGACATTATGATTCCTCCAAAAGTATGCAAACTTGTTGATTAAAGATTTTGAGCTAGGAGTCACAGACGATTTTATATTTGTGGATAATTTAAGAACTAAGTGCAGAATATTATAGCAGAAAGCACACTGAATTTGACTCAGAGGATATGCCAAATCATTTAGCCTCTCTGAGCCTCAATTTACCTATTTGTAAAATGAAAGGATTAGATAAGCTTATGGCTAGGATTGCATTTACCTCTAACCACAATCATGCAAAGATTGTTGCTATCAATAATAATAAATAACAACTTAGGAGCCAGCATGCCAGTGGATAGAGAGCCAATCTTGGAGGCAGAGGATGTAGGTTCAAATCCTGTTTCTGAAGCAAAAATCGACTTTGTGACCCTGGGAAAGTGATTCAACCTCTGTTATCAATGAATTGCATCAGCGAATGGAGTGTCTGTCTAAGGAGTTCCCAATATAAATGAACTAATAGATTCAACTACAGTCTCTTAAAAAAAAAAAGGCTACCTATTCCACAGAATTAGAGGTAGCATGTTATGGTAGTAGTATGTTATTGTGGAAATTGTAGAAATTGTAGATTTTGGAGTCCAGGTTCAATTCAATTCAGACCCTGCCTCTATCAATTACTGCCTGAAAGTTCTCTGACAAGTCACAACTTCTCTGGTCTTCAGTCTTCTTATCTGTAAAATGGGAGGGATCCTTCTAAAAAGGAAGCCTAGCAAGGTCTCTTTCAGCTCTAAATTTTAAGACCCTATGATACAACACTTATTGTGAGACCTAAATGAGATAAGGCATGGGAAAGCACTTTGAAAATGATAAAATGCCATATAAATGTACATATGTATTTGATAATGTAAAGACTATGAGGTATTATTCACTTTTATGCATCTTATCACTTATTTACAAAGTACTTTCACATACAAATTCAATTTGTGTCTGCTCAGTCTACTGTTTTTATTTTACAGATGAAGAGTAGTTAAATTTCTTGTCCAAGGTCATGGATAGTAAGTAGCAAAACCAGAGTCTGAGAAACAGGACCCTTGATTCCAAAGTTGACATTGTCTTTCTAATCTTGGTGAGTTTTGTTTTTAAAGATAGTGGATGGGGGGAGGGAGGGAAGGAGAGAAAGAGACAGAGTGAAGCAGAGATGTAGACAGAGACAGAGAGACAGTCACAGAGAGGAAGACAGAGAAAAAGATACTGAAGGAGAGAGGCAGAGAGGAAGACAGAAAGACAGAGATAGAGAGGCAGAGAGACAGTGAGGCAGGGATGGAGACAAAGACAGACAGAGAGACAGTCCCAAAGAAGACAAAGAGACAGAGACTGAAAGAGACAGAGGAGGAGAAATAGAGAAACAGTCACAGAGAGCAAGGCAGAGAGGACATAGATAGAGAGGCAGAGAGACAGTAAGGCAGAGATCAAAACAAAGAGAACAGAGAGAGTCACAAAGAGGAAGACAGAGAAAGAGACAGGCTGAAACACAGAGACAGAGAGACAGTCACAAAGAAGAAGAAAGAGAAAGAGACTGAGACTGAAAGAGAGAGGCAGAGAGGGGAGAGACAGATAGTCACAAAGAAACTAAGACTGAGACAGAGATGGATAGATGGAGAGACAGAGACAGAGAAAAAAAATCTCCCAGTACTCCTTTCTCAATAGTTGCTTGCTATGTCTGCAAAGTCCCGTAGCCATCGCATTTCTATTCGAGCAGTGGAAAGACTGGTTGCGATCCTTTAATCCCTGGGTGATGTGGCCCTCACTTCCCCAAGGAGACAATGAGACTATTTGATTAGGCGAGTTGGCATTTAGTCACGTGCCCAGTTCAAAAGTGACTTATCTGTAATGTACATTATGACTAACTAGTAACTAAACCGTTTCATTGTGATCTCGGTGTCAGTGGAATTCCTGACACCTATCCAACGTTTAAGTCATGTTGCATAATTGCCAGATGACATCATCAGTCTACAAGGTGATTGGCCAGAAAAGAAAAGACACCCCCCCCCCCAAAGTTTCCTGAACTATCAGCCTTTCCGGTATCTGAACGGACTAACGACTTTGTACCGGGACTGTGGAACAGCCAGAGAAAATGTATTTGAAGTGGTTTCTGCTTCTTGTCGGGGTTTTTTGGTGTGTCATTGAAAACCTCAGACGGAGCAGGATGAGGCAGGCAGGCGGCCCCAGGGGAGATTCTCGTTTTCTCCCACATCCCTAACTGTTAGAATGGTCTATTTTTCCCTTTGGGATTGTCCAGAGCCAATCACTGAGGTGTGAGGTGAAACAACTCAGTATAAACGGATCCTCTCGTAGTGAAGGCATTTCATTTTTCACAGGACTTGTCTTTTGAAGGAGAAAAAAACTTTTTTTTAATGAGCCCTCCATCTGCAGAGCATAGACACCAAAGAGTTAGGTCAGCTGGGACCCAGCTGAATATCTGATGTGGCTGAGAACTGGCTTTTTTCCAAGAGAAATAGTCGTCTGGGTTAACCACTACGTAAAAAAAAAAATACACTTCTGAAATAAAACTACTACAATTATTTTTTTAAATCCTCAATATGAAGTTTTACATTTCATCCATAGAAATGTTTGAAAATTGGTACTGGGGTCTGTCTGGCTCTATTATAATAAGGATGAATATGATTAATATAGGGAGGCTTGTTCTTTAATCAGGTTATAAAGCCATGATTCAAAAGGAGGGGAGACAGAAGGATGCCAGGAATCAGATCATCCTGGTCCGGGACTGGTATTACAGGATTCGCTGGGTGAGGAGAAGTGGCATCCTCAGCTGACCATCCTGTTTGATGTAGGGAAAAGATCGCTGCGCTTCAAGTCAGAAGACCTAGATTTGAGTTTCAGCTCTCCCACTCACTTTTTGACCTTGGACAACTTGTTTCTATTTACTGAACCTCAGCTTCCTCAACTATAATGGGGGTGGGGGTGGATCGGATAACATTTAAAGTTCAAATTTAACATCTTCGAGGAGGGGTTGTTCTAGTGAAGCATGAGTTGCCAGGGTTTACTTGTGTGGGTTCAGTCCTGGATGAGAATTGAGATGCTTGGGGGGCTAGGGGCCAGATCTACATGCGTATCACCCACGTGATTAAATGCCATTCTGGGGTCTCTGGATGACCCAGCTCCGGGTATATTGGGGAGACCTGTTTTTCCTTTTAGCTTTGCCCTCTTTTTCTTCTCCCTCCTCCTCTTCTTCCAAGGCCACTCATCTGCCCCGCCCTCTTTTAGTAATCAGCCTCAACCTCGCACATGCCCAGTTGTTTTCTATAGCTTCCCTCCCTCCTCCCCCACCTCCCCAGCACAGACTCAGTTCTCTGGAATGCGGCCACCCATAAGCAATGACACACATTTTCAAAGGGCTTTAGAAATTCAAATGATTAGTGAACTTTATTTTGCCAAAGGGGGCAGGGCAGCTTCTTTGCACATGTATAATCTCTGAAGCCACCACTTTACATGTTTCCCTTGCTTTATGAAAACTCCATATATGAAAACTTGAAATTACAAAAGCAGTCACTTAAAGGGTGATAATTCATACTAGCAAAAAGATTCTTTTTGTCATACAAAAAAAAACCCCACCATCCTGTCCTTTGGAATGGAGAATTCTCCCGGTGCTTTATAATAGGATTCTGTTTATAGGATAAGAATTGGTTCATTCACTCATTTTATTCACCAAGTATTTACCAAATGGTAAGGCCATGGTAGGTAATGTGAGGATTTTTAAAAATGTGTGGAAGTGGGCTCTGCCCTCATTAATAGATTAAAAAGATGTCACAATATACTGAGGAGAGTAGCATACATGACATTAGTGCCATGAGCGGAGAAAAACGTGTCATGGAATTTAGAAAGAAGTTATAATGGTTAGTAACAGTAATGCTAGAAAACATTTAAAAGCTTTAAAGTTTGGACAGCACTTTACAGGTGTTATCTCTTCTGATCCGCACAATAACCCTGTGAGGTAGATGCTAATATCATCCCCATTTTACAGATGAGGAAATTGAGGTCGAGAGGTTCAGTGACTTGCCCAAGGTCACCCAGTTACTAAGCACCTGAGAAGGCATCTGAGCTCACTTTCAGGTAGCATGACTCCTCTAGGGGAGACTTCATGGAGGAGAAGGTATTTATATTGGATCTTTAAAAAAGGGAAAATATTTTGTTGAGTAGAGATGAATGAAATGGGGAAACTTTTACAGACAGGAGTAACCTCAGTAAATCATCAGGGTAGGAATGGACAAGTTATGTCTGCCTTATAGAACATTCTTCAGAAATTGTGTGGTATGGTGGGGGAAAAAAGAAACTCTATCTGGAGTTCAAATCCTGCTCTGAAATTTTACCTACTCTGTGATCTTGGGCAAATCACTGAATTTCTCTTAATCTCGGTTCCTCATCTGCAAAATGAATGGATCAGACAAGATGGTCTCTCTATACCTATGATCTTATGATACACTAGAGAAAATGGGGTCTACCTGCAATAAAGTGGTGTTGATGGTCAGTTTTTTTTAAAGAAGAGAATATCATGGAGTAGTGTGGCTTTATTTTCCTATGAATAAGAAAAATAAACTAAGAGTATTTATTTCTGATCATCTGGTTATTCCTGTCAAGCTTGCCCCTTGGTACTGAAGGTATGAGAGAATCTAGTTCTGTAAACAATCCTTGGCTGCCCACAGGGTGTTGTTGATTCCATTGGTTCCCAAGAGACTTGGTCCCCTGACCTTCGAGTGCCCTCAGGTAAGGCACTAACTTTTCTCCTTGACCCATATTCCTTAGCTATAAAATTGGCAAAGCAGCTCTGACTGAAGGTGTGAAAAATCAATCAAATCGTTGAAGATTGGAGTTTTGTTATTGTGTGGTTCTTATACCAGGCCATGTCTTTTGACCATTCTCTAGCCAAAACTGACTCAGTATGAGGTCCTTTTGGCTTGTTAATTAATGCCTTTCTAGGTTAGGGACCAGGTTGGATGGGCCTTGCATTGTTCTATATATGGTTTATAGTATTATATGGAGGATTGTGTGGTTTGCCCTTTGTTCTTGAAGAGGATTATGACATCAGGAAGATGATGCCTTGACTTGCAAGTGAATTGGATTTAAGTGAGAGAGGGCTGTGCAAAGTCACCAGCCTCAGTTTCTCCTCAGTAGTCATCTGGATCCAGAGGCCAGATATAGATCAAAACAACTGGAGATGGCCCCTACATGGCGAAGAATGTAATAAATTTAGATTAACAGTATGTTCAAACTAGCAAAAAAAAAAGACAATGCTTTAAGTTCATTTTCCTAATGAAGTCTATATCCAAAGCTTCATTTGGTCTTGAAGAGCATCCTAGGTTCTCAATAGCTATGTCAGTGAAGTTTAAGTTCTGGCAGATTCTATCCAGCTGGAGAGGCTTCCATCATGTGACTAGCACCAAGATGTATGGCCTGTCATGTGAAAAACAACCCTCAGCAAGAGCTAACTGTCACAGTGGATAGGGTTCTAGGTTTGGAGTTAAGAAGACCTGAATTCAAATCTAGCCTCAGATATTTAGTGGGCAAGCCATTGTAACCTCAGTCTGACTCAGTTTCTTCAACTGTAAAGATATGGGGATAAGAATAGTGCCTCTCAGGGTTATTGTGAGGATCAGATGAGATGCATTATATTTTATTGTATTATATTGTTTTGTATTATATTTATTACATTATGTTATATTATACTGTATTGTTACATATTGTTATATAGTAGATACTGTATAAATGTTGGCTGGTAATATTATTGTTATCTAAATTCAGAGAGGCTCATCATCAAAAATTGACCATTGATGATGAATTTACTTTTCATACACAACAGTTCCTAAGTCATAGAGGAGTTGCATTTTTCATTGATAGAAAGTACACGTCTATCAATGAAACAATATATTCTTGAAATATAGATTGGTACATGCCTGTAATCTCTGCTATTAAAGGAAGCTGAGGTTGATGGATCATTTGAGTTCAGAAGCTCTGAACTGAAGTTGGGCTTAAGTCAATCTGATGTCTGCACCATGTTGGGTACTGGTATGACCAACTGAGGTCCACGTTGGAAGCAGAACAGGTCAAAGGCTGGTGGGGTTAGGCCCATGAAGGACTGTTGCATTCCTCTCCTCTCCTCTCCTCTCCTCTCCTCACCCCTCTCTCACTCTCTCTGCCTAACTAATATAATACATGTGATATTTATCATATATAAGAAAGTTCATTGAAGATTTAATCAGGAATACTGACTGGAAGGCTCTGGACTTTCAATGGCTTAAGTAAATCTGTTAAGCAACAGAGATCACATCTGGTCCATAAATCCAATGGGAAGTCTTAGTGAGGCTGAGATAGAAAAAAATGACCTCTTCAGAGTAGTATAGTCAATAAGTGTCAGAAGTAGGATTTGAACTCGTCCTCTTGACTTTCAAAGTCCATCACTCTACCTACTACATCATTACATCATTTTCCCTTTCAGGATACAGATTTAATATTGAATTTCACTAATATAGGACCTTATCCTAATATAGATATCAATTTGGAGATTTAGAATTATGCCAACAAATTGGAGACGTAGTGTTCAAGACTCCTGTAAACGCCTCCTGTATACCAGCCTAAATGCATTTTACAAATACTATCTCATTTGATTCTCACAACAACTCTGAGAGGTAGGTGCTATTATTAACTCCATTTTATAGTTAAGGAAACTAAGACTAGTAGAGGTTAAGAGACTTGACTAGTTGTCTGATACTGGATTTGAACTCAGGTGTTCCTAACTCCAATTTAGCCGTTTATCCACTTTGACTTATAGCTGTCCAGGTGATCATTGGACGAATCAACCAAATGGTCTTTTAAAGTCCCTCTGGTTCCAGAGTCCTATGATTCCATAAATAGTAATAGTAACTGTAATTTATATACTGCTTTAAAGTTTGAAAAAGTGGTTTTATATATTATCTTAGTTAAATCTCAGGACAATCATACTAGAAATATAATTATATAAATTTTCCCAGTTAGGAAAGTAAAGTTCAGAGACTTGTCCATGGTCACATTAGTCAGATCTTTCTTTGAACTTTGGCATTTGGTTTCACCAGGACCTTGGCTAATGAAATGGTCAGGACCACTATAGCTGAGGGATTACAAAAAGGGAAGAGGCATTAGAGAAAGAAGTGATACTCAGCAGGCACTTCTGAATTCTGATCCTGGACACATTTTGCCTTTAGAAAAAATTCATAATTATGTCTTTTCCTCAGGCTAGTCCATAAAAGTTTTTCAACTTGTGATATAGATGGTATATCCTGTGAGCATAATCATTTATAACATTATTGTTAAAGGAAGAAGATTCAGGGTTCTAAACAATTGACTTAGAAAAAGCAAAATCCTTTGTAAATTGAGAACGGTGAAAAGATAAAGTATTTGTCATGAAGATCTATGTTCGAATCTTGGCTCGACGAACTAGTCTTGTGAAAATCAGGTCATCTCTCTGAACCTCAGTTTCCTTGTCTGTTAAAATGAAGTAGTGGATTCAATGACTCGAGATTCCTTCCTAATATAAATCTTGTGATCAATTGAATTCTGTACTACATATCTAGATGGCATAGTAATTAGAGTGTTGAACCTAGCATCAGGAACACCTGACTTCAAATCCAAATTTCCTAGTAATGGCCTCGGGCAAATCACTTAATATCTCTCAGGTTCTTCATTTATAAAATGGCTATAGTCATAGCACTGATATCATTGGTGTATTGTGTGGTTCAAATGTGATGATGTATGTAAAAACATTTTGCAAATTTTAAAGCACCATATAAATATTCACTCTATATCTTTCTTCCCTCCCCCAGGAACAATCAACGGTCCGGACCAGACATTATAATGAATGTTACTCATTATAAGAGCTAACATTCATATAGTATTTTAAAGCATGTAACACACTTACCATGCCTTATTTCATTTGATTTTCATAACATTTTACAAATGAACAAACTGAGGCTGAGTGGCAGGATTTGAACTCACACCTTCCTGACTCAAGCCCACTGTGCCAACTACCTGGCCACCTTGCAGCCCTAATTATAAAGAAAATGAATAAAGTTTCATTTTTCAGGGTGGATTTTAAAAATCCATTAAGCTTATTGGAAGTACATATGAATGTCAGTTTGAAGATTTATATTTAGTTCATTTTAAAGCAAAATGGTGTTTTTCATTTTTCTTTGCCATAAAAATATTTCTTTTGACTTTCATTAGCTGCACATTAATGAAAAGAGATCTGTCTTAATATTACTAGAAAATTGTTTATGCAGCCATTAAATCTTCTGTAAGAATAATACCCGGTTGTCATTTAAAAATAGCTACGAAATATACTTATTTTTTTAAAGTAGGGTGGAAAATGAACAGTTCCTTCTTGAGTAGGCTATATTTCAGATGCAATTTTGCACTTAATTGAATATTTGTGGACAAGCTATAATCCTTGAAAATAGAAATTCTGGCACATCCTTGTTTGTTTATGTATCACACTACTTTATGACAAATAACCAGGAATGCTTATTTAAATAATAACTCTTTATAAATATGTTCAGAGAACCTTGGTTTAGTAGTATTTATAGCCTAAGAAATTTTTAGAAGTAATATTTATGTCTATTTTATTATTCATAAAGACTTCAGGAAACCTATATAAGCATCATTCTGTCTCTAGGCTGAAGATAGAGTCTTTAAAAGAAGGTGTCCCCACAGTACCTTATGGGAAAGTATCCAGAGGTTGTGAATTTCTGTCTGTCTGTCTATCTACCTATCTCTCTATCTCTCTATCTGTATCTATTAATTATTCATCTATTAGTGTCTATCTTTATATCTACCAACTATCTATCAATATCTACATCTATCTATTTATAAACATGCATGATCAATTTGTAAGTGTATAGGTCTTGAAATCATTGGATCAGAGACTTAAAACTAGAAGAGTACCTATAAAGATGTCTATTTAAGCTTAATACCTTTATTTTATAGATAAGGAAGCTAAGACATAGACAAAGAGAATTTAAATGACTCACCTCATCATTTGACCAAGGATAGAACCTGAATCATAAGAATTTGAAAGTTGGAAGGGATGTCAGCAGTCATATAATCTAACCCCAAACAGAAAGAAACCTTCCAGTATCACATGGAACATACTTAACAAGTGGTTACTCACTCTTTGCTTGAAAATCTCTGGAGGGAGAAACCAGCACACACCAAGGCAATCCATTCCAAGGCAGTTCTGATGGATGAAATATCTTTCTTGATGTTGAATATAAATTGACACCTTTGCAAGTTCTATTCATTGGTCCTGGTTGCGTTCTTTGGGATTAAACAAAATTTGTGTGCTAACTTCCTCCACAAGGAAACCCTTCAGATGTTTGGAGTCACCATAATGTCTCACCCTGACCTCCAAAGTCTCTAGGCTGAATATACCCAGTTTCTTTAACTTCTTCTTATATGACATAGACTCAAGGTCTATCATCATCTTGGTTGTCTTCTAAATTATCCACCAATGTCTTTCCTAACCTGTCACCCAGAACAGAACACAATACAATAATGTGTGAAAAAAGGTCTGAAGAGGACAGAGACTATGATCGACCTGGAGAGCAAGTTCTGCGAGATCAGGGACCATACTTAGTATTGACCCTTTTTTGTTATTGTTGAGTTGTGTTAGTTGTACCTGACTCTTTGTGACCTGGTAAAGATACTGGAGTGGTTTGCCATTTTCTTCTCCAACTTAATTTACAGATAAGGAAACTGAGTCAAAGAGGGTTAAGTGACTTGTCCAGGGAAACACAGTGAGTAAGTGTCTGAGGCCAGATTTGATTTCAGGAAGACAAATTTTCCTGATTCCAAGTCTGATGTTCTATCTACTGAACCTGCAGTATCTGTCTTAGGACCTGCTTAATAGAGTGCTAACACAGCAGCTTGTCCTCAAAATATGCAGTATAAATGTTTGTTGCATTATTTTGTGTTGTGCTGCATTTTCTTATTTGTTGTATTTTGTTGCTGGTTTGTCTCTAACACTTCACTTTCACTGACTTCGTAGTACAATGTAATTGATGTAGGGAAAAATGTTTCATTTTTGCTTTTGTATACCCCATACATACCCAAGAGCCGAGCATTAAGGAGTCCCTTAATATAGTCTTACTGAATTGAACTGAATACCTTGTCCGAAGTCTATGCAATGGCCCTCCATTGAACATTATTTATTCTCTGTGAGCTCAGTTTTCCTTGGATCATGCCCAATCCCTTCTCACTAATGAGTATTCAGCATAGCACTCCCAACACCACACAAACCCTCCAATGGTATAATCTCATCACGTTCGGGAGAACCCCTCCAGTCATGAAGATTATAATACATCCACATCTATCAGTTCTGTGTGATTCTCTTCAGTGACTGCCCAAAAGTTCACCACTGAGCACCCCAGCATGAGGGCCTTGTGTAGTACCTACCAATCCTTTTTTTTTCCTATGAAAAATGGTAGAATATTGGATAGTGAGCTCCTTGAGAGCCATGACTGTCTTTTGCCTCTTTTTCTATCCCCTTAGCATAGTGTCTGGCACATGGTAGATGCTTAATAAATGTATATTGATTGACTGACAGAAAGTGATCTGGAAAAGTGAAGCTTCTGGGTAATCCAGAAGTCTTTGTCTTATAATTCTTTCTTCCTCAATCGTTATCTCCCATATATTTCTCACCATTCTCACTTTTTTCTACCTTTACATTGACAAATATCAAAGTATATTTTGATTTGATTTGGATAGTATTATCAAATTATGCATAAAATTTCTTTATGATTACATCTTTTTAACTTTTATCTTTAATTTATGGAATAAAACAAGCAGTTCCATAACATCTTTAGCAACTGTACAATTGTATGGGTTGCATTTATTTTCAAGGTGGTCTTTTTTTTCAAATGATTATGATTAGAAATGGTGTATATGTTAACTAAATATCCCATGAAATAGTGTTTTATTGTCTCTGGGCATACAATAAAAGTCATTCTGTTAACTCCTGTCTTTGTCTCTTTAAATAGTGGGGCTTGTCTTCCTTCCTTCAGTTATGACTTCCTTTTTTCTTCCAGTTGTATTTATATAAAGAATTTCAAAATTAACATGATTCAGTTCAGAGGTATGTCAGAGCCCAGCTCAAGGTGGCTCATGAGAGTGAACTGTTAAATTTTCAGTGTGAGCCCTTACACCTTGGAAATCAACAAATGATATAGATCAAGACTTGATATATTGTTTCATTGATTGTCTAGCCTTAAGAAAGTGATGGAGAATAAGCAGAGTAAACTTAAATGTGTATTGTATGTACTTTTTTTTCCATCAGAGTGGTAGCTTTTTATTTATCAGCATGTGGTTGATTCATTTCCTTCAAAAATGTGTCTCCTTCTTGATCATTGCACAAGGATCTCACGTTTAGATCCCTGTGCTGATGGTGTAAAAATTTTGTAATTTTCAGCACCCTCTGCTCCCTTTTCTAACATTACCACCATCAATACAAAAGGAGAAAGAGGCCAGGTGAGACGGAAGACTCTTTAAGACTTTATTTTTTTGGGACAGGTTGGTGGTGGAGTGTATACCACAACTGTCCCTGGAGTTAGGAGGACAAGAGTTCAAGTCTGGCCTTGGACACTTCCTAGCTGTGTTATCCTAGGCAAGTCACTTAATTCGGATTGCCTCTAGAAAAAAAGGCTTTCGTTTGTTTCAACGTAGCCAAAAAGATTCATCATCAAATGATACATCTACCCATTGTTATTTAGTCTGGTCCTTGGGAAACTGTTTTAATCTATTACTTTCTAGTGTGGTAGATAGAATTTGCCATAGCTTATTCTCTGATGTCATGGACCACTTCCAAGCAACAATGAGGAATTGGAGTAGGAAAACTATTTGATAAAATTTTGGAGGATTCTATAGTGTGTGTGTGTGTGTGTGTGTGTGTGTGTGTGTGTGTGTGTGTGTGTGTGAGAGAGAGAGAGAGAGAGAGAGAGATAAAAATTCATTGTGTGAGTTTTGGTAAATATGAGGTTTTACAATCACATTGTTGGAAGGAACTTTGTGGATTCAACCTGTATCTCAACAAGAATCTTTTTTTAATAGTAAATTTATTTTTTTATTTAATTATTTTGTTTTCAATTTTCTACAATCATTTTCATATATCTTAGACTTTTTCTTCTCCCTCCCCCTCCTTTCCTCTCCATTCCCCCTCCCTTCCCGAAACAGCATTCAATCTTATATAGGTTCTACACATACATTTATATTAAATACATTTTCACCTTAGTCATGTTGCATAGAAGAATTAAAATGAATGAGAGATATCACAAAACATAAGAGAAAATGGTCTATTTCATTCTATGATCCAATTCCATTGTTCTTTCTCTGGATGTGAAAAATATTTTGCCTCAAGAGTACGTTGGAAATTTTTTAGGTCCTTTCATTTCTGTGAAGGACTAAGTTTGCCAGAAAAATTCCTCACACACTGTGGTTGTTACTGTGTACAAAATTCTCCTGGCTCTGCTCCTTTCACTCAGAATCAGTTCATATAAATCCTTCCAGTCCTCTCTGAAGTCTTCCTGTTCATCATTTCTTATGGCTCAGTAGTACTCTATTACATTCATATACCATAATTTATTCAGCCAAGTAATGGGCATCCCCTTGATTCCAGTTTTTGGCCACCACAAAGAGTGCTGCTATAAATATTTTTGCACATGTGGGACCCTTTCCCATTTTTATGATCTCTGAGATACAGTCCTAGAAGTGATATCACTGAGTCAAAGGACATGTAGATTTTTGTAGCTCTTCAGGCATAGTACCAAATTGCTCTCCAGAATGGTTGGATGAGCTCACAGCTCCACCAACAACGAATTAGTGTTCCAACTCTCCCACATCCTCTCCAACATTTGTCATCTTACTGTTTCGTCGTGTTAGGCAATCTGATAGGTGTGATAACAACATGAATCTCTTTTAGAACAATTCTTCTGACAAATGGACATCTAGTCTCTTCTTAAAGACCTCCACTGCGGGTGGGAAAGTGATGCTAAACAGAGACAAATACACATTCTGCTCTTTCACAGGATGTATGCTTGATATAAAGTAGCCTTTTCTGACATGATTCACACCTGGGTGTATATAAATACTGTTTTACTGTTTTTATAAGAGCACCCTGTATATCCACAGCACCTTTCATGTGAAGATTCCAAAGAGTTACCTAAACATTAATTAATTCTCACTGCACTCTTCTGAGGAAGGGCACTATTCTTAGCTCCATTTTACAGATGAGAAAACTGAGATAGAGGAAGATATAAATGATTTGTCTAGGGCTACCCCCAGAACAGTAGCAGAGCTAGAAATAGTATTCATGAGTCATGATATTTAATCTCATGCTCTAATCACCAAACAATTTTTTTTTCTTCTTGAGCATGTGAGTACCTCTGGGGTGAAGACTGTGACTTTTGAATGATCTGTAGTATAGCCACATGTCTCTAGCTCAATGAAATATTATACCACAGAAGTCATTGCTATCAAAAGCATTGTTTTTGCTATTAAGTGCCAGATAAAGAACAAAAGATGATAATGAAATATTAATAAAATTTGATATACATATATTTATATACATATGTGCATACATATGATGTGTATATATGTATATGTATGTATGTATATACATACACACATACTTGTATATGCCATAGTAAGGGCTTATTAACCTAAGGTCCATGAACTCACTTTTCAAAAATATGTTGACAACTATGTATCAATGTAATTGGTTACCTTGGCAAGCCTATGCTTTAAAAAACCTTATTCTGGCAATGGGGTCCATAGTCTTTACCAGATTATCAAAGAGAACAATTGAAAAAAATGGCTAAGAACCCCTACGGTGTTTTTTCTTCCTATGTCCACTTTCCAAAAAGCACGCTGACAAATGAATCCTCAGTGTTACTCGGTGAGAGGTGACTATTATTTTCTCTCCCCTGGCAAAGAAGTAATCAGATATTCACAGGAGTGAAATGAAGGTCATGCTTTGGGCTCAGATCAACACTGACTCAAGTCCCACCTTAGATCCTTTAGATCCTTTGACTTTACTTTTAGAGCTGCTGCTCACTCATGTTGATATTGTGAAACTTGGTTACAGGGAGGGAGATTTGGTGGAGGGAGGGCATGACATCCAGGATAAGAAGAGCCTTGAGTGGGATTCATGTTACAGGTTTTCCATGAAAGGGAATAGTCATGCAGTCCTGGACCTCTTCTGAAAACCTGTCACTTCCCACTTGTGATAGGGATCTTGTTTGACAAGCCCAGGCATCAGAGCTCTGATGAGTGAGTAATCTTTAAAGAGCCTGCCTGCCCTGATCCAAGTTGTCCTGGAGGGAAGGAGCTCCAGAAACAGTGATCTGGTTGTTGAAGGCCAATATGTATTAGGTAAGCATTTCCTTCTCCCCATCCCCACCTCCCATTCCCCCAGTGGCTCACATTGACTCAGAGAGAGAGAATGAGCAAAAACTCCAGCAGCCTTCTCTATTTCCTCTTGATTCATACTGATTTTTCATTTCATGCTAAGATACTGATCCGCTACATATTGGGTTCACAAGATACCTGAGAGAGTAGAAATTTTAGTGATATAGAAACCATGCAATCATCTTTTCACAGGATGTTTTTCAAGAATGAGAGAAAAGTTCCATGGTTGTGGGGATGGGTATACCTCCTGGTCCCTCCCATTAGTTATATGTGCTCTGGTCGATTCCTCATGGATGCACCAATGCTCTTCTCCCTATACAAAAATATCTGTAGCAGTATTTTTTGTAGTAGTAAGACTTGGAAGGAAAGTAGATGCCCATTGATTGGAGATCGTTGAACAAATTATGGTGTGAATATAATGAAATATTTTTGGTCCATCAGAAATGAAAAATATGAAAAAATTTGAAAAAAATTCAGGAAAACTTAAGAAGACTTGTATGACCTGATTCATCCACCTATTGCCCTTCCTGCCAATCACCTTGCATCTACTTCATACATGCCTATATGTGTATGTCCTATCTCCCAGGGTAGAATATAAACTCCTTGAGGGCAGGTGCTATTTCATTTTGATTTATGTATATCCAGCCTCTACTATGGCTTTTGATACGTACTATGTACTGAATCAATGTGTTTGAATTGATTGATAATAGAGTAAGTACAGCCATTTGCATGATGCCCACAATAATGTAAAGGAAAATCATGTTGAAAGATTTCAAAATTCTAATCACTGCAGTGATGATTTAGACCTTGAGGAAACTTAATAGTGAAGCATGCCTCCTTGTCTCTCATCAGAGAGATGGTGAACTATGGAGGTGGAAGGAGGTATACATTTTCAGAAGTAGCCAATGTGATTTGTTTATCTCAACTGCACTTAAGTTTTTACTTGTTACCATGAGGGGAGTGAGGAGAGAGGGAATAAAGACGTGCAGTGCCTACTGTTTGCCAGGAACCATGCTAAGTGCTTTCTACAAATATCATCTCATTTGGTCCTCCAAACATCTCATCAAGGTATACAATATTATCTTAATTTTACAGTTGAGGAAACTGAGGCAAGCAGAGGTTAAGTGACTTGCCCAGGGTCACACAGATAGAAACTGCTTGTGGCTGGATTGGAATTTAGGACTTCTTGACAGGCCCAGTGACTGATCCACTGTGCTACCAGCAATTTCAAGCTACTAATTTGTCACAGGAGGATTTTACTGGGGGATCAGAAGGGGAGTCATGGGAAGTTAACTGCAATAAAAAAAGGCATGAATGAATCATTAAAAAAGGAAGAGGGTAAGAATGAGAGAAGGCCCTACAGATGTTCTCTGTGGTGGCCTCAAAGACATCGGACTGTATTTCTCCAAGGCAGGACATCCAGACTCCAGTCTTCTGGGTGACTTACTTTCGCTGCCTTCGGAGTCTTGCCAGATTTGTCCTCCATGTGTCAGCCTATCCTTGTGACAGGAAATATGTCTGGAGTGCTGAAAGGTTTTTAATTATGCCTCCAATAATGATAGCTTACTTGTGGGTACATGTCTCAGAGGAGAGTCATACTGCTCAGCCCCACATGCCACATACAGATGCCTTCATTTTCCTGTGCCTTTGGGTTGAAACAGAAAAGATGGTGTCTAGAGATGCATGCATACTGGCCCTACCAGCCCCACTCAGACTAAGAGAGAGACACCAGGACATGAGAGTTTGCAGGGAGGGTCCTGAAACAGACTCCAGGTCAGGTTCTGGCTGTGAGATAATGACAAGGAAGGGTGGCTAGGTGGTGCAGTGGATAGAGCAGAAGGACCTCAGTTCAAATGTGACCTCAGATACTTACTAGCTGGCTTACCCTGGGCAAGTCACTTAACCTTAATTGCCTTAAAAAAAGAGAAGGGGGGTTGTCACTGACAGGAAACAATAGTAAGGAGAGATTGAGCTCCTGCCCAAACAAATGTCTCTGTAGTCAATGTATTACAGTCTAGGGGTACGGGGAACCCCAAAATGTACAGGATACAGGATACTGCCTGGAAAGAATTCAACCACTCAGGCCTCAAGTCAAAGTTCACTTGTGAGTTTGTGACTCCAGTACAAGTAGGCCAGACTCCTAGTGACTCTGTGCATTTGATAGGGACAGGACTGATATTTTTATGGGGGAAAAGGTTGTGAAAGGATTTGGATAGGAACCCAGGAGTGGCAATTTGCCTGGGGTGGTTAGGAGGTAACTGAGAATGAAGGGTTGGATGAGGTCAGGGGCTACAAAGAAAGGATGGTTGAAAGGATTGTACTAGGATGAGCACAGGTGAACTCCAGGGATCTGGGTTCAGAAAATTCCTGGGAAAATTCAAGGTGGGGGGCAGTGGTCCAGATTCCATATCTAGTCACATGGACCCTTGTGACCCAACCTTTCCAAAGAGGATCTTAGAGGGTTAGAAAAGCTTTAGATTTGGATCTGGAGGGCCCAGACTTGAATCCAACCTGGGAAAGTAGATCAAGTTATTCCAGCCTTAGTTCTCCACCTACAAATGGGTGAGTTTGGACAAGATGACTTCAGAAGGCTCTTCTCTTTCTAAATCTATCCCAAATCACATAGCTAATTATTTCCTGGCCCCCTAGAAAATTGGTATTTCAGCTACTCAGTCTTTCAACAGAATGAAGAATGTGGGAGAGGGCGTAGAGAAGTGGAAATGGAATCAGAGGAGCCAGGTTCAAATTTACCACTTTCTACCCAGGGAACTCAAGAAGTTACTTTTTAACCTCTCTGGACTTCATTTTCTTTATCTGCAAAAAGAAGGGGCTGGACCAGAGAATGTTGGAAGTCCTTTTCAGCTTTAAATGTATGACCTATATTTATTAATTTGGGGGGGTGGGTGGGAGGGAGTGGTATATGTGTAATTCAATTTCTTTTTTTCTTTAACTTTCAAAAAATGTTCCTTTAAACATTACTAGGATTGTCTTTCCCCTTCCCCATCCATAGGTCCAGTTGTATTCATTTTATGGCCGTTAAAAATCCCCCCCTTTACATGCTTATCTCATCACAAGGACAGGTTGACGCATTGGATCCAGTTTAACAATTGGCAAAGAAAGTAGACTTTTAAAATGTTATTTTTACATTGCCTTGTAAGGGAAGATCTGGGACTCTTTTTTTTTTTTTTTAAGTTTTTCAAGTCTAGCTATAAATTCATATATCAATAAGAAAGTTTATGGAATTGAGATTTTTGCTTTTTCAAGGAAGGAAATAATCCTTATTTCATAGAACTCAGTTCCACTGAGTTTACTGGAAGGAAGTCTATGAAAGTCTACCTCCATCCTTCAAACAACTGGCTTAAATCTATAGAACCTATTCACTGGGGAGTTGGGTTTTGAATGGTAATTGAAAGAACAGAGAGAATAGTTTCCCATCCCTTTAGATTTTTATTTATGGAGGCATAATGAAAACATAAAGTGTTGCTATACCGAGGGAGTAATTAACTCAACCTGGAACTCAGAGGTGAAGTTAGAATTCCGATAGGAAGGACCAGTGAGAATCTACTAGATGGACTGAGATTTAGAGTAAGGAATTGTTATAAATTCAGAGAACTCTTGCTCCCTTCCCCCTCTTGAGAAATGCCAGCCTTAGAGACAAGTCTTAGAAATTTGCCTGATGGGGTTCTGCTCCACAGTAAGGGCCCAGCAACAAGCCAGGGTATGTATCAGACAAGCTGCTCATTCTAACCCAGAGCTAATTCAAGCTTTCAGCATAACAGCTCTCAGTGAGCCCAGGACAATGTCGGCGGCCCTCTGAGCTGCCATTCATTCACACAAGGTCTGCTAACCCTTGCACTTCTGGTACCTCATTTTTGGAGCTGTCAGGATAGAGGAGAACAGGAGGGCAGCACGCCCACCTCCCTGACCGCCTACAGCTCCAATTCCACCATGCAGGTAGATGGGATGCTCTCTGATACCGTGGACCAAATCATCCCCTGCGCAGGAAGCAGCAAGGACCAACTCAGAGAGAAAGGCTGACTTCCCAGGCTGCTGAAATTGGAAGAATTTCACACCTCCTGGGAAAGCTGATAAAAATTCATGATTTGTTTTGTTTTGTTTTTGACTGGGAATGCTAAAGAGAAAACAAACAGATAACTATAAGAAAGTACCCAACTAAAAAAATTATTTTTGGCCTTGGATTTAAAATTTCCTCTTTGCCTCAAGGCATATGACCAAAGTCTACCTCCTGTGCTCGAAGAGAAGAAAATTTCCAATGTGACTAAGGTGGCCAGTGCACAAAATACTCTGTATGGAGCTGAGTAAAGGAGTGCAGTGTCTGAAGCTGCCTGGGGAGACTGCATGAGAATACCTATCATCTCCATGACAGGCAAGGTCATAAAGAGGTGGCCTTGTACACTAAGGAGAGACAAGCTCTGGAACCAGAGGGATCTGGACTCCAACTCAAACCTGTATGACCTTGGGTGACCACTAGACCTCAGTTTCCTTCCCTGTAAAATAAGGAGCTGGGACTATATGATCTCTAAGTTTCCTGCCTTAGCTCTAAATCTATGACTGTGAGATCTTTTGCTGTATCCTATGACAGGGATTCTTTTCCCCAGAGAGATTTCAAAGGGTCTGTAAACTTGGATAGGGAAAAAAACTGGGCATTTTTGGTTTTCACTAATATCTAACTGCAGTTTATTATTTCCTTCAGTTATTTAAAGTCATGATTCTGAGAAGAGGTCCAAAGGCTTCACCAGACTTCTGAAGGGATCCATGACACAAAAAAGGTTAAGAACTGCTGACCTAAGAGCTTGCCCAATGTTGAAAATAGCAACTCACTGAGCTCTTTGTTGCCAGCTGAAGGAGATGTCATCCTTTTTAACTTACAATATATGCATTATGCCGCAAGAGGAAAACTCATGAGACTGCCTATTATAATCAAGATGTGCATTATATGCTAAGCTTTGAACAATTTCTTTTTTAAAGCAAAGATTATAGTTAATTTCAAGCCACTTGAAAGGGTGTATGTCATTCATGGTCATGGATGGGATCTGATGCCTGTTAAGGAATCTTTGGGCTATATCTTTGGGCTATAGGCACATACAAGTGAAAGGCTTGAAATTCTATGATTTTTTTTCCTTCTTCTTCTAAGAATTCCAAGATTATTCAACCCCAGGGCAACCAGTTTATTATATATGAGTGTAATAGCATACTTCCCAAGCAGGGCTGAGGCTGTAATTTGGTTTCCAGGGGAAGGGAACCTGTGGCCTTCTAGGTCCTCAAGTGCAGCTCTTTGACTAGATAGGGCTGCACTTGAGGACTTAGAGGGCCACAGATTGCTTATGCTTGCTTTAGGCAGTCATGGGTTAGTGCACTGCCCAAAGCCTTGGAGGATGCAGGATCCTTTGTGATCCTTGTTTGAATTTTCCTCTCGAATATTACTTTCTTTGCTTCCATCATACATGTATTTTATATGTACCTAGTCTTGGTACATGCAAGTTCTTTAAGGGTAGAGGCTGTTTTTGCCTTTCTTTGGAACCCTTTTTCCTTCCCCCTCTTCAGTTTAGAACAGTGCTTGGTATATAGTAAACAATTAATAAATGCATGTGTGTTTACAGGTCCCAGAAAGCTCTCAAAGATATAGGTTAGATATCTTTAGATAGCTTTTTCTTTTCTTCCCCCTCTCTCTGTTACTCTATTTTTTTCATCATTATCTCTGTCTCTCTGTGACTGTGTCAATCTCTTTGTCTCTATCTCTCTGAGGCAATGTGTAGAGGATGAATGCTCCATTTGTGGTCAGGAGAGACCAGTCCTGGATTACACTTCCAATGATTATTAATGATTTGACCTTGGGCAAGTCATTGTAATTCCTGATTTCCTCATCTGTAAAATGGGAATAAGCAAGTCTTTCTTGAGAAATAGCCTGGGCTAACCTGATGGAGAGCCAGCCTCAGAGTTAAGAAAAGTTCAAATCCTGGCTCTGACACATATTGTCAGTGTTACCCTGGGTAAGTCATTTGCATTCCCAGTCCCTCAAGTAACTCTCTAAGAGTATATAATTCTCAGAGGAGTTACTGATCTAAGTTGACAGAAAGTGTTTCCTCATCCTATATGAATGACCAATTGGTTTAAACAAAAAAAACCCAAAAAACCCTTTTCTCACCCTGCTGTTTTGAGGCTCAATGAGATAATGTGTACAAAGTGCTTGGTAAACCTTAGAATACTACATAAATACCAACCATGATTATCCCTTGAAGAATGAGTCATGACTGCCCTTTGCCAACAGACATGACATCTTACAATGTGAAAACCCCTCCCGTTGCCAAATCTACTACATGGTCCCATAGGAAGCAGACCCATTCGGATTTTTCCAAGGAGTTCTTTAAAACCACCTCCTGTACCTCTCCAGTCAAGAAAAGTTCACAATACACAGGGAGTCAGGTGGAGAGCCCTCCCTGGCCCACACAGCTCTGAATGACTAACCTAAGGATTAGAAATGGAAGAGGCCAAGAAAAGCCACTGCTATTTCATCGGCTCAACTAAAACAATGTGGGATTGAGCTCTCAAGCTTGCTTTAGAATAAAATCTCTCTCTCCCCCCGACCCCTCCACCCCTCCTGCGGTTACCTCACTGTAGAGTAGTGAGGGAACCCTTTGTTAAACCAACCAAAATACTTAAAGGATCTGTGACAAAAGGTGGAGAAAGCTATAAAAGGGAACAACTATTCTGGATCTGATTTGGACCAACCAGAAGGAACTGTTTGCTGAAGGAGAGACCATGGGAACCTTGGGAGGAAGTAGAGATTTCATCTCAACATTCAGAGGAGAGGGCACGGAGTCTGGCATAGAGTCTAATATTTGGAAGAGTAGGCTTCAGAGCATTCAAAGAAAAGGTAGGGAGCATGGTGTAGAACAAAACCTATGCTAAAAATCAGCCCGACACATGGGAAACTCGAGGATGAAATTCTGAAGACAGAAGGAGATATAATTTTAACTTGATGTTGTTAGTCATGTCCAACTCCTTGTGACCCTGTTTGGGATTTTCTCGGCAAAGATACTGAGTGGTTTGCCATTTCCTTCTCCAGCTCATTTGACAGATGAGGAAACTGAGGCAAACAGGGTTAAGTGACTTGCCCAGGGTCACACCCAGCTACTAAGTGTCTGAGGCTGTATTTGAGCTCAGGAAGGTGAGTATTCCTGATTCCAGGCTGGCACTCTATCCACTGTGCCACCTACTTAGCTGCCCTGTACTATGACTTAGCACTGTACTAAGAAACTAACTACCAACCAAAAGGAAGATAGCACCTGTCCTCAGGGTGCTTAAGGGTTAATAGAGGAAGACAATTCATAGAAGAGAATTGAAAACCTGTGGTGAGAGTGAAGGAAAGGTACCAGTACAGGCACATGGAAGATGTCTAGAGAATCAAGAACTGAAGCCAGAAGAGAGCGAGGCAGTGAGGGTAGGCTTGGCCAGGGTGATTCCTCAAAATGGAGGTTCTAGAAGAAATTCCTCATCCAGAGGATGATGCCAAAGGGGCCGAGGGATTGTCCAGGGTGAGGAGCCTTCCGAGACATAGAGAATTACAGAAAGTGAGGCCTGAAATATAACATGTTTGATAAAGATTATGTGAATTGACTTCTTTTTGCACATTTTAGAGTAATGCTGGAACCTCATCAACAATCAGTTGATCAACTACAAGAACTTCCTATGTCCCAGGCACTGCAGATGCAAAGAGAAAAATGAAACAGTTCTTGCTCTTAAGGAGCTTACTTTCTGTCTGCCTGACATAAAAATCTGTAAAGAATTGACACTAATATAGACAGCTAAAAGTCATTTCTCAATAGTAATCAAATGATGTGAACAAACAGCTTTTAAAAGAAGCAATGCCCTCTATCAACAAACATGAAAAAGTACTCCAAAATGCTATTAATAATATTAAGCAGATCAGTCAGGTCATTAGTCTAAGAGTTCAGATCAGTGATATCATTTGAAATTCTTCCCAGTCCAACCATTTGGGGAATTACTGATTGTTCCCCTCCCTCTCTCCCTCTGTGTTTACCCCAAGGGATCCACCCAATTACTGATTGTTCCCCTCCCTCTCTCCCTCTGTGTTTACCCCAAGGGATCCACCCAAGGGAAGCAAAGAAAAAAAATTAAGATGCCACTAAAAAAAGGGAAATGCAAATTAAAAGTGCCCTGACACAGTACCAAATGTCCATCCAACCAGCAAAGATGAAAATAATAAACATTGGAGAGGGAAAGTAAAGATAGATACACTTATGCATGATTGGTGGGACTTGGAGACTCAACATTCTGGAAAACATTTTTTAAATATACAAGAAAAGTTTTTAAATAGTTGTTCATATACTTTGGTCTAGTTTTTCCATTATTAGGCCCCAAGGAGGTCAAAGACAGGGAAAGATTTTATGTATGTATGTATGTATAATATATATATATATATATATATATGTGTGTGTGTGTGTGTGTGTGTGTGTGTGTGTGTGTGTGTATGTATATATAGATATAGAGGCAGCTAGCTGGTGCAGTAGATAGAGTACCGGGCTTGGAGTCAGGAAGACTCATCTTTCTAGGTTCAAATTTGATCTCAGATACTTACTAGCTATGTGATGCAGGGGAAGTCACTTAACCCTGTTTGCCTCAGTTTCCACATTTATAAAATGAACTGGAGGAAAAAATGGCAAACTCCTTCAGTATCATTTCCAAGAAAACCCCAAATGGGGTCATAAAGAGTCAGAAATGACTAAAACAATGCATAAATATATTACAAAAAGAGAGATTTTATTCTAAAAATGCATAACTATATCTTTTGCAGGAACAAAAGAGTGGGAACAGAGAGAGTATTCACTGATGAGTGATTGACCATTTGGTGAGTGGCTGAACAATTTGTGGTGTACAAATGTTTTGGAATATAATTGGGTTGTAAGGAATGATGAATTTAGGGAATTCAGAGAAACGGGAAGATTTTTGGAACTGATGCAAAGCCAAGCCAAGCCAGGAGAACCAGACAGACAATGACTTGAATAATGTACATGAAGGCAAAAATCAATAGAATATCCTTTGGATCAACTGGAGTGAAGTACCTTGGTGTCTGAGGATTAACACTGGAGCATCTTGCCTCTAAGTCCTTCAGAAGTGCTACTATAGATATCAAATATTCCATGCCTTTTGATTCAGGGTCTCTTTATTGGCTAGTTTTGGTTACCTTTTATTTTTTTAAGTATTTTTTATTTTTTAAGTATTTTTTTTAGGTACTGGAAAGGAAAGGTTTATTGGGAAATGATTGTGATATAAAAATGTTATATGAAATTTTTTAAAAATGCTGACCCAAATACATAAATTATAGGATTGGCCACAGATTTAGATCTAGAAAGGACATCAGAGAAGATAAATAATCCAACCCCTGGGCAACCTCATTTTACAGATGAAGAAACTGAGACTTGAGCAAGGCCTCAGCCCTCTGACCCCAATACCAGGGTTCCTTAACACACCATAAAGACTGAAACTACCAGAAATAGACTGTGAGGAAGCATTTCTAGTACCAGTTAGATTTATGAGTCCTGTCCGGGATTACACGTGGTTCACAGAAAGTTCATGTTTATCTCAGTTCACCTGTATTCACACCCCTTCTTGAGCCTGGCTTCAAGTATGCATTCAAGTCAACCTCAGGACTCAACTGTAAACATTGAACCATTGAACAAGGCTATGGGCTTTGCAGTTAAAAAGGAGAAAAAAACAGGGAGAGAGCCAGGAATAAACAAGTTTCGCCTGATTTCCAATCTGAGTGGTGAACTGGCCTTGGTTCACTCAAAATATCTGTATATTTTGCAGACTCCAATGAACCTTTTTGGAAAGCCTGGCCTACAAACTCATTGAGGGAGGAAACCCAAAACCGGGCAGGTTTTCTTTAGTATCAGATTCCTTCCTAGCTCAGCTTGTAGCCTCTGCAGGAGAGAATGTGGCCCGAGTGCATTTTCTCTTAGCTCCCCAGATTTGCCTGGGTCTGGGGCTAGAAGATTTTCTGACTATTTCTGACTCATTAGGGAAAAATGCATCTGGGAAAGCTGCAGAGTCAAATTGGTGTTTGTTGCTAAGGGCAGGGCTATAAAATATGATCTTTCACAAGCTTTCCTCTCTCTACCCCCACCCCCTGGTTTTCCTTTGGAGCTCAAATGACAGCACATCCTCACAGCAGAAGGACTAGGCTGGTTTGACATTCCATACTTTCCAGAATTAAAATGTATCTCTTCGAACTCCTCACCTCAATCCCAACTTGTAGAAGGGTCTCCTCATGGGGGCTCCAGTGGTAGTGACGTTAAACCACATTCTATCTAACATTTTCTGAGCCAAAGGTTAAAAAGAAAATGCAGGGTGTGGGCTTGGCTGGTTGATTTTTCTTCTCATTTTTAGGAGCCTAAAACTCCACTCAGAAGCAGCCATTAGATCTCAGTGAGATCTGGCCTTTATACCTAGTTTTCCAGCTGAGTTAAATAAGACACAAAAGAAACACTTTTCAAAGCACTTTATGGAATTCTGTCAAGTCTCATAACTTCCTCTCTTCCCCTCCCCAACCCGACCCGCATTGTCCAATCCTTTGAAAAAGA
The DNA here is from genome assembly GCA_028658325.1 of Potorous gilbertii. Lineage (NCBI taxonomy): Eukaryota > Metazoa > Chordata > Mammalia > Diprotodontia > Potoroidae > Potorous > Potorous gilbertii. Next base: position 511,673,909 of record CM053771.1, read on the forward strand.
TTCCCAAATAGGTAAACTTACTAGCTGAGTATCTCACAGAGAGGCAACTACACAGCCAGGATTTTATTAAAAACATCACACTCCTTATTTTTGCTTCCCCCTTCCCCCTCTTCTTTCCCCATACTACAGCAGAAAATTGTTAAAAAGAAATAGACAAGCCTGAACCCAAAGAAAAGATATGAATGTTTCTCTCTCTCACTCCTGTCTTCCAAGTCCCAGCTGAAATCCCACTTTCTCCAGGAAGCCTTTCCCAATCCTTTTTAATTCTAGTGGTGACAATACTGACTTATTTTTGTGGATGATTATACAACGTATTAAAATCAACCGACATATACATCAAACTATTATATACATATATATATATGTACAATCACTGCAATAGATTACAATTATACTGTAATACTATTTCTTGTTTATCACACCCATAACTTGTTTGTATATAGTTATTTGTATATTGGCTAGATTATGAACTCGTTGAGGGTACAGATTATTTTTTGCCTTTCTTTGTATCCCCAGTGCTTAACCTACTACCTGGCATGTTGTAGGTACTTAGTGTTGACTGACGGACTTTGCAGAGGTAGGAGATCATAGCATCTTAGTTATAAAAATGGAAAGAGTCTTAAAAGTCCTTCAGTCCAGTTCCCTCATTGTATACATGAGGAAGCTGGCTTGTGACCCTGAGGTTCCAGAGTTAGTAAGTATCTAGGGCAGAATTCAAGCCTAGGTCTTCTTGATTGTAAGTACAGTGCTCTAGCCCCTATGGCCAGGCTACATGTAATACTTTATTTGTTTGGATGTATTGATTAGTTTTGCTGAACTGATTCCCTACCCTCCCCCTTTTGTTCTTTGTTATAAGGAAAAGCTTATTGAGAGATGGAGTGGGGAGGGACATTGGAAAATGAAAACAATGAAAGAAACATGAGATCAATAATTTTTTTTAAAAAGCAAATGATTTATCTTTTAGCTCCTTTGTTTCCTCCAGGTCTCAAAAGTTGATAAGTTCTGCTTGTCAATTCTTTTCTATGTCTTTGCAGCCAAAGTAATGTCAAATACTTTATTGGCATTTCCAGAGTATGAGGTGGAGGTGGGGACTGTCAAGATCTAGCACCTGCATGATATCATGTCTGAAAACAATAGAATTTTAAAAAACTGACAGATCCCAAGACTTCTACTGTATCTACTCTTATTCCCATACAGAGTCAATGTTGAATTAAGGCTAGCAAAGCAGGTCTCTCAATTTGGTGATGTTCAAACCAATTGGTTTCCAGTAGACCTCAGACCCTTAGAAGATCTGAATCTTGGATTTTTAGAAGAAGAAGAAAAAAGACTTATTCAAAGGTCATTAAAAGTGTCAATAATGCCTAACGGTATAAATCTACTGTTTTTTTTTTTTTAACAGCTTGAGAGTTCCCTTACAACGTACATTGCTTAAAGTTTGTGTAGAAGGGGAGAAATTAAATTAACTTGAGATTTTAAAAAATTGGGAATGCTTCTGAATTTTTTAGCCACTTTCCCCCCAGTAAAATGAATTGATCATTTTAAAGATGGAATAGTGATAAGAATATTAAGTTTAAAGCCAGAGTATCTGAGTCGGAGTACCAGGTCTGTCTCTGCCTGTATTTGTGAATTCCAATTTTCTCATCTGTAAAATGGAACTAATGCTATCCACCCTGCCTACTTCATAGGGTTTTTGTGAAGAACACACTTTGGAAACCCAAAAATGCTACGTAGAATTGAGTTTTTATTCAATCATTTATTATTAAACATTGACCCACTGTAGTTACTACATTTTCTTTGGAGGTGCTCTAAATGTGTGTCCTTCCATATATGGACATCTAAGCCACTTAATTTTTAGACTGAGTAATTTATTAAAAACCCTAATTGTAATTGATAACATCTTGTAACTGGTAAAAAAAAAATCCCAGTGAAGAGCTCTGTACGTGCTGGCATCAACATTTTACACCCTGGTGAGTAATGAGGTTACTACCTCAGTGATGGCATATGACTGAATTTGGATGAGTGTGGTCCAATCAGGATGAACCATGGTGAAATTCTTTGTCAGTAAAGGGGTGCCTCACCATTAGTAAATTGATTGTAATGAACATCCAGTCCGCCTAGGCTGAACAAGGCAGAGGAAAGCTGTAGATCCAGTCTGGTCTGCTCACATGCCTTTCTCTCCAAGGGATACCACAGCTAAAAGAGCTTTTCACCCTTTTTGGAGATGGGGCCCAAAGTCCAACCTTTGACAACTTGATACAAACTTATTAGACCTTGAGGTGGGGAGAGAAAAGAGCTGTCTTTGGCAGCAGCTAAGAGATTATCAAAGGCAATCCCACTTCAGAAGCTTGTTAAATTGACTGGCAATTTTTTTTTCTGGGTGGGGAGGGGCGAGGTAAAAGACATAAGATAAGGCCTTTGAATTTGCTTGAGAATTAACGACCGGCATTGCTTTAAGAGTGCAGATTTATAGGAGAACAGAGGTTGCTAAAATGAGTTAAAGAAATATAAGTGGCTTTCCATCAGAAGAAAAGGAAAAAGGAGTTAGTTCACCTGACTCCTAAAACCATATATTTAATTCTTTGCATTGGAGACTGGATCAAATTCAGACAGATTTATGGGATGATAGGGGAAAAAATAGATGGAAAAAACCAGAGAGGATGGCAGAGTTGGTTTTCTTTAGAATTTCAGATCAGGCTGGTAATTGTAAACTCTTTTAAATAAGGAATTGGTACTGCTAGCAAGGAGTCTTGCTCTGACCCAACACAATTCCACAAAGACTCCATGCTGCAGGAGCTGGTCAGAGAGAGATAAGTAGAATGGATGGTGGTGATTTATGAGTTCTCATGTAGCTTCTCTTGGCCATCTGAATTCTTTTTGAAGTGAGTGTCTATGGGGAGATAGATAAGGGCTAGCTAACTGGAGTGATTGGGAATTGTGGCCTATGTTGTCTTTGTAGTAATTTCTTTCCCATCAAGGAAATTGCCCACTTTGTATTTGAAGTCTTCTCAAATACTTTTCAATGGGACACTTTAGTATATCTCTCTGTTATCTACATGGCATATTCTTCAATTAGCTTTTGTACCTCCTTTTCCATTTGGTCCATTTTATTTTTTAAGGCGTTCTCTTCAGTTTTTGTGCCTCCTTTTCCATTTGGCCATATAACATATGTACGTACACAAATACATACAGGCACACACATGCATGTGTATATGAATGTATATGTGTACATGTGTGTCTGTACATAATACATATATGTATAGCACATGCACATGCACAGACATAAATACCTTTAATATTAAGATTTCAAGGAGCCAAGTGCCTCCTTGCTAAAAAAAAATTTGTCCAACAACCTAGGTAGCTTACCTTGGCTATTTTTGAAGAAATAGTCATGGATAGCTAGGGTGCTACAATGGGAGATGAATGATTTCATTCTTTTTTAGTTCCTTGTGAGGTTTTTCTCTTTTTAAGCTCTTATAGTTGTATGAGACAGTAATTTTAGGTTGGGGTTTGCTCAGACTAATTTTGCAAAAGTACCATGAACAGCTAAGAAATATGTATATTCCCTTCTATTCTGATCCAGCAATTGTCAGTGACCCTTCTAATCCAGCTTTTCTAAAATTCTGTTTAATTCCTTAACTTTTTTCTTGTTTATTTTTATTTTTGTTGTTAGATTCATCTAAAAGTGGAACACTGAAATCCCTAACTATCATGGGTTTGCTCTCTATTTCTTTGTATAAATTGACTAACTTTTCCTTTAAAAACTTAACTATGGTGCCATTTGGCACACATATACTAAGTATTGGCATGAATTCATCATCTGTGATACCTTTAAGCATAATTAACTTCTCAGTTTATCTCTCTTAATCAACCATTTTACTGCTGCCTTGTCAGTGAGGTCATGATGGCTATTACTGCTTTTCTGAGTTTACCTGAAGCTAGGTTTTGCCCTTTATTTTAATTGAATCTTCCTATTTCAAGTTTGTTTCTTGTAAACAACATATTGTTTCAGATTAACTTTGTATAAATAAGAGATCAGAGGATTTAGAGAGTGGTGTGTAAATGATATTATCCAGGAAAGGCCTGATCTGTAGATGGGTTAATTATATAGTAAGTAGGGACAATAGACAGTCAGAGCACTGTACTGACACCTCCACAAAATCTTAAAAGACCTAGAGGAGGCCTTTACTATGGTTTATGTCAAAATTAATTTTTTATTTATTCATTTTTCTAGCTTGTTCATTTATGTATTTATCTATTTTTGCGAGGGATTTCTCCCTTCTACTGCCCTCCCCCCAATTGTGTAGTAAAAGAAAAATCAACATTTCATTACAAATATACATTCTCTGGAAAACAAATTCCCAAATTAGCCATGCCCTCAAAATATAGGTTTTCATTCTACTTTTTAAGTCCATTATCTCTCTTGCAAGAGGTAGGTAGAATATTTCATAGGCAAATTCTCTGATATCTTGGCTTATCATGATATCCATCAGAATTCTAAAGTTTTCAGAGCTGTTTTTCTTATGATGTTTTTGTCTTTTAATAAAATGCCTTCCTAGCTCCACTCATATCACTCTTCAATTCATAAAGATCGTCCTGGTTTCCTCTGAAACTGTTCATTTTGGTCACTTCTTAGGGCACAATAATATTCCATTATTTGCATGTGTTCAGCCATTCCCTAACAGACAGGTACCTCCCAAGTTTATAATTTAGGGCTATTATGAAAAGAGCTGCTAGAAAGACTTTTGCACATAAGAATTCTTTTCCTCTTTCTTAGATCTCCACAAAGCATCTAGCACATCGAGTAGACTCCCTACTTTTTCAGACTATGAGAGGTCAGGGTTGTTGTTGTGTTTGTCCTACAATCTCAAAGAGGACCTTGACATCAAGATGATGACAGGACTTGCAGTTGACTTTGATTTGAGTGAGGGAGGGCTGTGCGAGGACCTTGACATCAAGATGATGACAGGACTTGCAGTTGACTTTGATTTGAGTGAGGGAGGGCTGTGCAAGGTCACCAGCTTCACTTTCTCCTCCTGAGCCATCTGGGTCCAGTGGCCTGATATTCATCAGGATGATTGGAGATGACCCAGGATGCAGTGAAAGACCCTGACCCTTCCAGGCTTAGGTCTTATCACAATCTTTGAGTGAGATACACCTATTCTATGAATATAGAATTCTATGAATAGGCTTCTTTAAGTTACTCAAGGGATGGCCTTAATAAAAAAAAAAAAATCAAACTGGGAGGGGAAGACCCTCAAGGTTCCTGGGTAAAAGAGAAACAGTTACTATTTAATTATTGCCCACTTTCTCCCTTCCCCAATCTACCTGAGAATATTAACCCCATAGTGAGCGGAGGTGACTTTCACCAGCTTGCCTGGCCTGTATTTGGTATACAAAGCCACTCATCTTTCCCCCTTCCCCAATCTAGCTGAGAATTGAGCACGTGTCATTTGTGGGTGCCACTGGGAAGAGATCAGGGAGCATATCATTGGCAGTAGTGAGGGAACTACTCACATGGATGAATTTGCTAATCTGTGGGAGCATTGAAGGAGCATTTCGTGCTGGAATATCTTGGAGATGTTTTAATTCAAAGCCTTCTTATTATGAGGAAACTGAGGCTCAGATCAGGTAGGTATTAGCCCAAAATTATACAGGTCAGAGGATCAGAGGATCTAGGAAATGGATTTGAACCTAAATGATGTAATAGCATCCTGGACTTAGAGTCAGATAGACATGCTCTGAGCTCCTTCTCCCCAAAATCAGACTTCCAATCACTCCAGCATCACTACCTGTTCTTTCATCCTTTGGGCCTCCTATCCTTGAGAAGACTGACATACTCATTTGTGCCCTTAACTTCATCCTTCACATCTCTCCAAATCATTTTTCACACGGATGCAAAAATGGCTATTCCTACAAGAGATATATTTTATTCCTCTCCTCAAAGATCTTTCATAGCTCCCTATTACGTCTGGGATAAAGCAAAAATTCCTAAATGCCCTCCATAATTTGGCTTCTACCCAACATAACATTTGAAAATTGAGCAGACCTTAAAATATTATCTAAATGTTAGCTAGTCCCTTTCCAGATAGTTCATATTATTAACTCACTCCATATTCTAGCTAAGTTGGACTAAAGATTATTCCAAGCACACCCTTGTTCCCCTACCCCCGCAATCCACACCACATTCAACAGTCTCTGGATCTTTTCAAGGCACCCTAAACGAGGGATGTCTTCCAATGGCCACCGCCCCTTTTTGGTCTCTCTTAAGACTCAGTTTCACTGTCCACATACTCTAACCCTTTCCAATTCCCTCAATCGTTTGTTCTCATTACCAGGTATTTATTTATCTGAGTACACACCCTTGGGGCAGGTAGGTGGAGCAGTGGATAGTGCTCTGGGCTCGTTACCTGGAAAACTAATCTCCCTAAATTCAAATCGGACCTCAGACACCTACTAGCTAGGTGGCCCTGGGCAAAATCACTTTACTCTATTTGCCTCAGTTTCTTCATCTATAAAATAGAATGGAGAAGGAAATGGCAAACCACTGCAGTGTCTTTGCCAAGAAAACCCCATAATGGGGTCACAGAGAGTCAGACACAACTGAACCATAAAAGTACACTGCTTATTAATTCCAGTAGAGGATAAGCCCCTGGGGCAGGGATGTTTCATCATTATCTTTACTGCTTTGCAAAGTATCCTACACAAAGGAAATGCTTAATAGATGCAATCTTGAACTGCATTGAATTGTATCCAATTGAACTCTGGTACCAAGGGATCCACAAGGCTTTGGGTATCCTGGGATTTAGGAAATTCCACTGATACATCTTTGGGCTGTGCTTTTACCATTTGTCCTGACTACAGGATCCTGTGGGACTCTTTTCCAAAGCTGAGGTTACACTACTAATTATCTCACAGGCTTTACAGAGCTAGCTGTGTTTTGCCCATTACTGATGCCCGCACATGCTTAGTTATCTACAGTCTTGGATGACTAACAATGAATGCTGACATCTTCAGTCAAGTTGCATCTTGTCAAGGTGAGTCTTCCTGACTCCAGGCCCTGCACTCTATCCACTGCCACACCCGGCTGCCCATATAAGTGCTAACTATTGTTATATGGGGAAGACTAGAAATTACTTCTATTCAGACACCTAATTTTTTCTTGGAAAGGGATCAGGCAGAGGATTGAGAGTTGGAAAAGACCTTAGAGTTCACCTAGTCCAACCTCCTTATTTCACTGATGAGGTAACTGTGGCTCAGGGAAATAAAATGAATTCCCTAAGGTTTCACAGTTGAGATTCAAACCCAGCTCTTTTGCCTCTCAAATATATCAGAGGTTCTTAAAATGTGGTCCAGGGACCTCTCCAGGTCTCAAGTCCTTTTCAGAGGGTTCTTGAGCTCAAAACTATTTTCATAATAATGAAAAACAATTACATAGAACTCTACAAGTTTATGAAGCACTTTATAAATATTACATTTTATCCTTACAACCCTAGGAGACAGGTGCTGGTATTATACCCAACTTACCAGTGAGGCAACTGAAACAGGCAGAGGTCAAGTGATTTACCTACAGTCAAAGAGTTAATGAAAGTCTAAGGCCAGGTTTGAACTCAGGTCCAGAACTCTATCCACTGGACCATCTAGCTGCCTACTAAGTAAAACAATAGATATTGATAGCTATAACTTACACAAAGGCTCTTTAAGGGGTCCTTGATAATTTTAGAATGTGAAGGAGTCCTAAGCCTAAAAAGTTTGAGAACTGCTCTGATGTGCCAACCTTGCTGTCTAACTGCTCAATGAAGTTAATGAAAATCATTGGCCAAGCATATACCACAATTTTGCAAACCATTGCTTGTTAATAAATTGGTCAATCAGCAAACACTTATTAAATTATTACTGTGTGCCAAGCCCTGTGTTAAGTATTTTGGATACAAGCAAAAAGGTGACCCTTGGACTGAGTATTGAAGGAAGTTAGTGATTCTAAAGGGCAGCTGGGTGGTGCAGGGGATGGAGTACCAGACCTGGAGTCAGGAAGATGAATCATCCTGAGTTCAAATGTGGTCTTAGAAACTTAATAGCTGCATTACCTTGGGCAAGACACTTAGCCCCCTTTTGCCTCAGTTTCCTGTAAAATGAACTGGAGAAGTAAATGGCAAGCCAAGAATACTATTCTTGCCTGGAAAAACCCTAATGGGGTCATAGAAAGTTGGACCCAACTGAACAATAACAACTATGATTCTAAGTGATATAATTGAGGAGACAGAGGTGCAGGCCTAGAGAGCGGATGTGGGAGCATCATATGTGAGGAATAGCTAGTCAGACTATAGAGCATAGAGCACATGCAGTTGAGTTATGGATGAGAAGACTGGAAAGACAGGAATCAGGATGTGAAGAACTCTAACAGCCAAATAGAGGAGTTTGTTGTCGACCTAGAGACAGTTAAGAACTCACTGTAGTTCATTTAGTAAGGGCGTGACATGGTCAGACCTTCACCTTAGGAAAATCACTTTGATAACATTTGACATTTCTTCATCTAGTCAAAATTATGTACTTTCAGTTCCCCAAATGTGGCATGTAATTTCTCAACTCTGTGTCTTTGCATAAGCTCTCTCTCATGCCTATATTATATTTTAGAGCCACACTTGAGTCTCTACCAGAGTGCAGCAGTGGCTAGAGAGGATTTCTTACTCCTACCCCTCCCCATCCCCCTTTGGCTAATGCATTTTGCCAAGTAGGTAGAAGGTAGAAGTTCCTGTGTCCAGTAGGGAACAGTGACACATGAACACAGACACAGACAACAGAGAGAAGGCAGGAAGCAGATTCAAGGAGAGTGAATTCTAGGGGGGAGATAAGAGAGCTGACTATATATTCAAGAAAGAGCTGGCCCTGGCAGTGAAGAGACAAGCTATGAAAAGGAACAGGGTAAACCCAGGGATCCTGGCTGAGTCATAATTTTGGAGGTGCAGATTCACAGGATACCTTTAGAACCAAGGTAGTAAGTAGCACATACTTGGGGACCCAATCTGCAAGTCTGAGAGTGTTGAGTTGGGGAGAGTGTTGTATTAATAAATAAATTTGCAAAGTATTTAGTGACACCTCCTACATGCCATTAGATCAATATCCATACTATGGATGGATTCATAGGCTTCTCCTGAGAGGTCCAGCTAGCTGTATGGCCTTGGCTGACCCTAGACCCCACTCCCTATACACTCAAAATGGAATCAACTTCAAGAATTTGCACTTAGATGCCCTTCCCCTGTTCACATTCAGAACATGGAAGAGTCAGTCATAGGATTTCTTTACCATCTCATCCTCCATCCTCCATGATAGTGTTGGTGCAACCGTCTTCATGAGAGTCTTTTTGCTTATGCTTATTATATACAATGCAAGATGAGAAACACATGCCCAATGAAGTTCTATATTTTCTGGTCTTGAAAGAGAGCTTCTCAGAATGAAAATAAGCTTCCTCTCTGAGGGTATGCTTTCAGATACCCTTCCTTGCATTCATTCTTTTCTCAGCATTTAACATCAGTTCTTAATATCTGAATGCACTAAAACTTGCTCTATTTTCCCTCTCTATCTCTCTCTATTCTTTTCTCTCTCCATACTCTCTGTTTCTTTTCATCTCTCTGTGTCTGTCTCTTTCCTCCCTCCTTGTTATATTTGGTTCATTTATTAAATGATATGTCTTGTTACACATATATACAGTAGCTAGATTTAGAGTATCCTGATGCTGTTTTAAGGCTAGGGGGTGGGGGAGAGGAAAGATAGAGGAAAAGGAGGAGACTGTGAATTACTTCAGAAAGCTACACAGATGTATCATCTCTGCACAATTTTCCTGTCTTCCCCTGAGATTCTTGACTCTGAAAACTGGGGATAAACAAAGTGAACTCTTAATGCAAAAATATAAAATGTAGCTTCCTAGGACACCAGAGATTTGGTAAGATGTGATCCAAGACTGTATATTTAATTCAAATAAAACTTAATTAGATTAAAGGGGTGATGAGTAACAGTTTATAGAAAGAAGGAGGAAATAACACACTTTAAACTTTGCCAGTGGTTTAATGCCCCATTTAAAATCTCACAGCCCTGTGAGTGAGGTACTAATATCCCCATTTTAAAGATGAAGAAATTGAAACTTAGAGAGATGAAAAGGTAACTTGCCCATGGTCACCCAACCAAGTAAATGTTGGATATGTGACTGGAATTCAGGTCTTCCTGATTCCAAAGCCAGCACTTTGAAGGTAATGGATGGTTGCAGTGAAGACTGATAGACCCAACACTTACTTTTGTACCCAGTGCCCAAGGCCCTTCTATGTTCCTTTCCCATCTGTTCTAACTCTGGGCTCAAATAGACCCCAGTTCATTCTGGAGGGCCCTCATCACCCTGAAAGGCAGTCTTTTCTCTCTCTCTCTGACTCTATATTCCCTCTAGAATAACTCAAGAGAAATCTCTAAAATAAATTGTAGATATGGGGCATGTCTAGTGTCTCTCCAAAAAGAGGAAGTAAGATGTCTTCTAGGAAAGGTACAACATGGTTATCAGGTAGAAGATGAAAGACAGAAGGTAGAAGATGGAAGTTTATTTCCTACCTCAGAGAAAGCTTAATATGAAAAATTCACAAGTGCACAGTAACAGATATAGAAAATGGAAAATATCTCATTTTTTCCATTACAATTGTTATGTAAAGTAAGGGCTCTGGACAGATATTTTGCCTTCATCCTCACCTCAAAACTTCAATGTCTGAGTAACTCAAAAAGGGAACTGCATTTAGATGTCATATGACTTATGTGCCTCAAAGCAAGAACACACAAAACTTTATGGGATACTTAGTTCTTATGTCCCAGTGTGTAAAATAAGAATAAGTAAAAAGACTCTCATGAAAATAATTACACTAACATATATCATGGAGCATGAGGTAGGGGAGAAATCCTATGATCACATCTTCCAAAGGAAATCACCAAATATAATGATGACATTCTGAAGATAAGTACAGGACAGGATAGCAAAAAGCATGTTAGAAAATATATCACCATATAAAACTGTGCATACTCTTTGACCCAGCAATACTATTTCTAGGTCTGTATCCCAAAGAGATAATAAAAAATGGGAAAGGACCTACATGTACAAAAACGTAGCAGCTCCTTTTGGGGAGGCAAAGAATTGGAAATTGAGGGGATGCCCATCAATTGGGGAATGGCTGAACAAGTTGTGGTGTGTGAATTGTAATACAGTATTACTGTCCTATAAGAATGATGAGCAGGCAGACTTCAGAAAAACCTGGAAAGAATTACATGAACTGATGCTGAGTGAAGTGAGCAGAACCAGGAGAACATTGTACACAGTAACAGTGACATTGGGTGAGGATCAACTTTGATAGACTTGATTCTTCTCAGCAATGCAACGAACTAAGGCAATTCCAAAAGACTCATGATGGAAAATGCTCTCTACATCTGAATGCAGATTGAAACATACTATTTTCTCTCTCTCCTTTTTTTTTCCTCATGATTTTTCTCTTTTGTTCTGATTCTTCTTTCACAACATGACTAATGTGGAAATATGTTTAATATGATTGTACATGTATAGCTTGTATCAGATTGCTTACTCTCTTGGGAAAGGGGGTAGAGGAAGGAGGTGGGGAACATTTGGAACTCAAAATCTTGTAAAAGTGAACATTGAAAACTAAAAAAACAAAAAATAAAATTTAAAAATAAATTTTATAAAAGAAAATGTATTCAGTTTGAGAAATGAATTTACTACTCATAAGCTTTACATATGCATGTTATAAATACTTTCTTCCAGAAGGGAGACAGAACTGCTAGAAAGGACAAGCACTGAATCACATTTCCCAAATGAAATTGTCTTTATCTTAACAGAGAGTAAACAACTGGTTACTGACATGAAATCATATCAAAATGACTTGTCAATGTTCAGTCAGATCATTGGCTAAAGGTCAAAATCATCCTCAAATTTTAATGAAGTACAATGAATATTCTGGAGCTACTATTCCAGTACTTCCTAACATTGAAAGTTTGGCTCCTACATCCTCTCAGAGATGTAGGGGGTAGCTCTGCGGTGTTGGGGGGCTGTTTAATCTAGTACCACATATAGCTCAGAAGCCCCCCACTGGTGTGTCTCTTTGATCACTTAGACTCAATTAGCTTACTAGATCTGTTCAGTACCTCATTAACTACCAGTTAGTAGAGTGAGATTTTAGAGCCTTACAATTTGTCAAATTAGAGGACCTGTCATGAGTCTGTTCATCACTAAGTGACTGTGTTGAATTCCCATTGACATCTATCAAAGTGGCACAGAAGCTAAGAGCCCTCCCTTCACAGCACACACTTGAATCCCTTTCCTTACACATCACACCAAAGAAAATGTTCTCCTTGCCAGCTGCCTACAGTGACTCATCAGTTAAGGTGATAGCCCTCCAAACCTGACATCTTTGAATAGAAAAACCAAAAAATATGACAGTGCTCAGATATCTACTAGGTAGGTCATAGAGTTAGAAAAAGTGCTTGTAATATTAAAAAATGTTGGGGGTAGGCAGGGAGAGAGAATATAAGCCCTCCCCAGGGCCTCCCTGAGAATATTCTGTAAGTCTGTGGGCTAGTTGAATACAGGTAGAGTTTTGGACAGGACCTGCATTTTCATTGCTGTAGAAAGTCCCTAATAAGGAAACTTACTTTATTAATGTAGAGATGCCCCTTCTCTGGAACTTAGTCTTCCTCTATGGCCCGGGGGCTGAGGTGAGTGATTGGTCCAGGTTTACACAATTCAGTGCATGTCTGAGGTGGGACTCTGGCCAAATCGTTTTTATGATGGGAGTGTGTGTGTGTGTGTGTGTGTGTGTGTGTGTGTATTTGTCTGGATTAGTATGAGATTTCTGAGATACTGATTCACTTGACGTATAATTTACATTCTAAGACAGTTCCCTGCAGTCCTGAGATGGTAGGTTATTTACTCATGGTCACGTAGTCAGCATGTGTCTAATGTAGGCTCTGATTCCAAGACTCCACAATAAGCCTTTTTTTCTCTCATCTCTTATCCCAGAGACAGTCTTGAGTGACAATTGTGACACAGTCACACTGTGACTGGGTCTTTAAGAATCCAAACTGGGAAAAGCAAAGCATATCTCTATTTTAATCAAAAAGGGAACATCGCTTTTTGCGGGTGTCTTCTGTGTTTGTTGTGGAGCGAAAATGTTGCGAACAGGTACTTACTCCCTGAAGCAGACCAGCTGAGGCATTTAATTAGCTTCAGTGAAAGCTTTCCTTCATTTCCTTTTCAAAACTTTGTGATGAGGCATTTAGATGGTATAAAACATAGACCCTGGATTCAGGAGCACCTGAGTTCAAATTCAGCACCCGACACTTCCTAGCTGGGCAAGTCACTTAGTTCCAAAAATTAAAAATAAAAAACCCCACAGATTTGAGAGGTGCTTTTATTTTAAACATTATTAATATTGTTCATGTCAGTTAATTATGTGAGGTCAAGTGACTAATGTTAGGGTCATAATGTTCAACTAGAACCAAACCTTTAAATGCCAAAACTGAAACCAAGTCATTTAGACAAAGTATAGAGAGGGTTAATTCCTTAGTTGCCTCTGCCCCACCCATAGACAGGTGTTGCCTAGGCCCAAGACTGGAAAGGCAGGGTATAAGTTCTTTGGGCAGGGACCCATTTTGCCTTTCTTTGTGTGACACCAAAGATGCTGGCAAAGGAATGACCGGCATAGTGTGCCTGCATTAAAGAAAGTGCTGTGCTCTATAAGCAAAGCATAACTGTTTTAACTCAAAAGAAATATGAGATGCACAAATTGAGAGCCATCTCCACTCTAAATGTTCATATGGACTGTCTGTGCCCAAGCATTCCAAGCTCATAATGGTCTGATCAGCCATACTCCAACACACTATAACTTGACTCCAACTTAATGATGTCATTGTGGTCCTCTTCAAGAATGAAGGACAACCACCAACCAACCAACCGTTCCCACACCATTTTGCATACAGTAAGTACTCAATAAATGTTTGTTGACTGACTGACAGACTGAAAGGGGCTTTTGTCACTCCAGTTTTGGTCCCAGAGAACCAATATCTCCAAGAGGATTCTGGGATCACTTTGCAAAGAGAAGAAGGACATCAGTCTGCTTTGATGCAACACCCTCTGAATCTACTCAACACAGGAAATAAATCACTGAATGAACTGTGCTCATAGATAGACCTGGAGATCTCATCTCTTCATTTGGGGGTGGGTAGGGGTCATCAAACAGAGGCTATTGTCTGTTCCTGGAGTGAGCTTCCTTCTCTCTTAGGCCTCCCAAGGCTCAGCTCAGGCACCTTCTTTTCTATGAAGTCCATCTTCCCCCCACCAAACACACCCAGATTATTTTGTTAATTTATGTCTGTATGTCTTGTGTGTCTCTTCAGGAAATTCCCCAAGGACAAGGACTTGTCCTTGCACCCCTTGGTCATCAAATGAGATAATATTTGTAAAGCTCTTAGCCCAGTGCCTGGCACATAATAGTAGGTGTTTAATAAATGCGTACTCCCTTCCTCTTCCCCTAGGCCTAGCACAATATCACAGTAGGTGTTTAATAAGTATTTGTCATACCGAATTAATTGAAATAAAGAGCAGCCCCTCTCTGCTGGAGAACATTCACTTCAAAATTAATAAATGCCGATAGAGTCATAGTCTAAAATTTAGGGGGGAGACTCACAATATAAACCATCATCAAAAGTAAATGGAATTTATAAAGTCACTAAATCAACCCTGAATTATATCCACAAAAGAATGGGACACTGGACTAAGCATAAGCTCCTTCATTCACTAAAAGAAAGATCAGAATGCCTCTTACAATCTGCCAGATAAATGAAGAGAAATCTAACAAGGGCAGGCAGCCCTTTTATTGCGACTCTCCTTACAGCTCAGTTTAGCTGTATGGGCACCAATGAATTCTGCCACTCTAAATGGTTATTTGGTCTCAAAACCTAGAATGCATGAGAAAGTGTAGGATAGTCCATGAGCTGTCTTTCATGTTTTGCATTAAACAAGGATGGGGAAGCTAGTTATATTTTGGATTTCTTCTCAGCCTCAGCTCTTTTTTAAAAAATTAATTTTAATGCCATTTGTATTTATATCACTTTCATTTTCAAGTATTTTCTTTTCTCCACTCTCCTATCCACTACTAAGTCATTCCTTACAAAAGAGATTTAAAAATGAAATAGTGTGGCCTGTGGTTCAGACCCTACCCATCAAGGGTTCATATGGAGCCCAGATTCATCCTAGAGTCTCAGTGCCATGAAAAAGGAAAATCAATTTTTCCTCCCTCACTCTGTGGCTCACTGTAGAACCATAGTACTTCCAGGAAATTCTCTCCAACATTGGTTAGATCTGGCTCATGTCCAAGGTGTCTCCCCCAACTCTCCCTGATCACAGGGTGTCTTCTAGAGTGAGTACTTCATGGAGGCTCTGAATAACAGGTGTACAGCAACCATTTCTTTGATTCACCTCAGAAAACGCTTAAAATCCAAAACATTTCTAAACATATACTATCAGGGACAGAAAAATAGAACAATGATCCATCACACAGATTATACTCTTCCCAAAGGTAAAGACAATGTTATGGGACTAAAATAGATACTTCCTTGTCATCTCGGACCTGTACTATCTGAGCAGCTCGTAAGTTCCAGATTTCCTGACTGACCAGGACATAGCTTGGTTTTTCTTAGTTTTTTTAGCAGCTGCATTTTCCTATTTATGCCAAAGAGCAGAGCTATTTCAGGAGCCACCTTCCAATGGACACACAGCAAATGCTCAATAAATATTTATTATGCCCCTACTATGGGCCACACACCATGCCCGCTGCTGTTCTCTTGAAGTTGTCACTGGGGCTGTAACCATCTCTTAAAGGCGAATGGCTTTTTGATCTGTGCTCAGAGAAGAAAAGAGAAGTCAAAAAAAAGTAGCAAAAAACTGAAGAATATTCTTTCTGTCATGTACTCATAGCCAAAATTTCCATTGGAGAAAGGCAGAGAAATCCCCTCCTCTCCCCACCCTTATTGGGAGTTCAAGAGAGGAAGTAATAGAAGAGTCCATTAAGAAGGAAACTGAGCTAGTTCTCGTCTCCACCTCCTCTTCTAAAGCCCCAGGGAGCATCTCCTTCCAGTTCCTTGGGACAATTCTCTTTAATGCCACTCCGCTGCCCGGGACCAGTCAGGAGCTGCTGTGTCATTTCAGCAAAGGGCAGGTGGTTTAGCAAAGAGCCAGAACTCCAAGAACTTCCCCACCCCCAACCCCCAACAAAACAGTTTAACAAAACCAAGAAACACATAATCCTTTCAACAAATGCAATATTCCAAACTCATAATCCTTCAACCTCTGCAGGGAAGGGAAGAAGGTACATTTTCTCAAGAACCACATTTTGCCATTGTAATGAGAAAGCATTCAATTTCATTTCATTGTTCTTCCGGTTTACATTGTTGTAGTTATTGTGTATTTTGTTTTCCTGGTTTTGCTTACTTTACACCAGTTCTTGTCTTTCTATTACATTTTTTTCATATTTGCTGTCTCTTGTGGCATAGTAATATTCTACTGTATTTCATGTACCATGTACCTCAATTTGTTTAGGTAATCCACAATCAATGCATACCCACTTTGTTTCTAATTTTTTGCTACCACAAAAATAAATTCTGGTATGAGTATTTTGGTGCCTAGGGGACTTTGTTTTCTGCCTTTGACCTACTTGGCTTCTATGCCTAACAGAGGTATCTCACTCCAGTTCTTAACACAGATCAAATCTCATTTCAGCAAATGCCAAACCCACATTTTAACTCCTTCATGGTAGATTTTCATTATAATAAATATTACTTAAAATAAACCCCAAACACCTGATCTTAGCTGTATATTAGAATATTCTCCTGAGTGTGCTAATCCTCACTCTGTGCATACCTAGTCATCTGAAAATGTTTCAAAAGAAATGTCCCTCACTCAAATTGTCATCAACTGTGCCTTTGGGTCCATGTCTATATAGGCCAAGTAAAATATAACATTTTCTAAGAATGTGAATAATGTGACAATGCTGAAGTCATTTTGCCTGCAAAAACCAAAATACTTTTCCTAGTCTTGTTTTGTCTTCTAAATAAAGCTGCCTACATGTCCTGTTTCCCTTACTAGTCATGGCCAAGGAATTAGACTGTGCCCATATGTTTTCCCATGTGTGTGCTATGTAAACTCTGTCACACAATCAACTGTTGGATGCTTTTTCTCTGCAGGGAAATAGTCTATTGTATTATAGGGAGGAAAAAAATAATACCTAAAACAATGTACCTTATTTGTAATAGTTAAATTATTTTTATTCAAACACTTTTTAAAAAGTCTTTACCCATGAATTAGTGATAATTTTTTTTATCATGTGTCTTATAATTTGTCTAATTTTAAGAAAATATAAATATAGGAAAGGCTTCAGGCCTTAGGAAAAATAGGAAAGCTATATGGAATATAGTAGAAAAAACCATTGGGTTGGGATTAGAAAGCTAACTAGGATCCTATACTACTACTTCAGACTAGTCATTTCCTTCTTTATGGTTCAGCTTGCTCAACTTGAATGAGAGTTTGGACTAAACTATTGATAAGATCTCTTCCAGCACAGATTAGGAATCAGAAAACCTGAGTTCAAATACTAGATCTGTTATATATGATCTGTGTAATTCTGGAAACATCAATTCTCTTCCCAGGGACTCAATTTCCTCATCTACAAGGGATCATGGATCATAGATCTAGTTCCTTGTAGGGGATCTCAGAGGCCAACTAGTCTACTCTCCCAATTATGATGATTAAATGAGAAATTAAATTAAATCAATCATATTGATTACTAAATATAACAAATATAGATAAAGAAATTGAATATGAGGGAGATTAAGTGATGAAATCTGTACTGGTAAAACATATCATAGGCATGTCTGGAACTCAGGTTCTTGGACCAGACTTCTCTAATCAGCCGCACCCATAGAATTTGCTTAAAATGGAGGAGTCTGATAGGGAAAAGCTGAAAGAAATTTTCTCACCACTGTTTGATTTAACTTCTTTTGCAGTTCAGGAAGTACAGTGCTGGGAATACTTGCCACAGGTAGCCACACTGGATAAGAACTAAAAATTTAAATGTTTCAGTTCTTAACATCAGACAGATAAGAATTGAACTGAGACTCAAAGTAGATGGTAGAGGAGAGAGGTGAGCTGATGGTATTGTAGCCTGGACACTTCCTACCTCCTATGAGCATCCTGGAAGAGAGGAAAAGTTTCAGTCATTGGCAGAAAGAGAGAATTATATCTCCTAGGTCAAGAAGCTAAGTGGAAAGAACTCAAGCCTTCTCTTGTCTGAAAGAGGCTGCTTCCTAACAGCACCACTATCACCACCCCCACAGTGAGTAATGGACAGAATAACAGATAGACTGAAGATGACCGGAGCTGAAGAATGCTAGGGGAATAAAAGAACACTGACCAAACTGTAGTCTTCCCCCTCTGGATAGGGGCTTACTAACTATAACAATAACCAGTAGGTAGTAGACATTGTATTGAGAGACACAAAAGAGAACTGGCTATCTGGATAGCTCCAGAGCTATAATCCAATGCTTTCAGCAAAATTTGGAAAGATTTACACGAACTGATGCAAAGTGAAATAACCAGAACCAAAAGAACATTGTACACACTGACAGCACTATTGTACAACGATCAGCTGTGAGTGACTTGGCTAATCCTAGCAATGCAAAGATCCAAGAGAATTCTGAAGGACCTGGGATGAAAAATGCTATTCAGCTCCAGAGAAAGAACTGATGGTGCCTGAAAGCAGATGGAAGCATACTTTTTAAAATTTATTTTTTCTTGTTTTATTTAATCTGTGTTTTCTTTCACAAAATGGCTAATATGAAAATATATTTTGCATATATAATCTCTATCAAATTGCTTGCCTTCTCAATGAGGGGGGTGTGGAAAGAGGAAGAAAGTTTGAAATTCAAAATTTTAAAGAATGAATGTTAAAAATTGCATTTACATGTAACTGAAGAAAATGAAATTAGCTACTTTGGAAGATGGTGGATTTCACTGTAGGTCTTCAAATAGCAGATAGCCACTTCTCAATATGTTATAGTGGAGATTCCTTTCAGCTATAAGTTGAACAAGATGACTTCTGAGGTCATTTCTCTTAAAATTAGACCTCTAAAAATGGAAGGGGCTACCTCAGGTGATGTAGGTGCTTCCTCTTTTTTGGTCTTCAGGTGATTACTTGTTAAAGGGTTTATTGTTCAGGTCCTAATCAGGTTAATTACTCAACAACAAATCTGTGTTAAGTACTGAGAGAAATGATTATTAATAACCAATGATTTGGGGGAGACCCAGACTTCCCCTTTTTTCTATAGTCCTCATTTCAAAGTTCAGTCTTTTGAAGGACATCACTGATAATGAGAATGAATTAACTCTCCTCAATCTTGGTCATATCCCATCCAACCTTATATTAGGGTTTGGGTGGGGATAAATTCTTGATTGGATTGTTCAGGGCTAGAGAGAATTTAGAAGTGAATGACTATCAAAAGTTCATTAGAATAGGTCCAACCCCTCAATGTAATATTCATCCTCTCTCATTGCTTGTTAGTCAATCAGAGTTGATTGCCTCCCTCTGGAACACCCACTTTTCCAAGGGTATATAAGCCTTAAGCCTGCTATTTCCTGTTTTTGCTATTTGAGAGTGACACCGACCTCTTTTATTAAAATGCTAACATTATTAATAAACTGACTAATCAGAAATTGTCTCTCAAACTTTTAAAACATCACAGTACATGTTAAATGTTACACACTGTGCTTGATGTTGAGAATTTCCCCACCCCCCCAAAAAAATTAAATAAATCATCTAACTCTGAGATTCTGTGATTCATTGTCATGATCATATGGTATTTTTCCATCATGGCACATTCCCCCTACTTTGGACACAGGCATAACTGGTCATCCATTGTTCCCTTTGGGCAATGTTCAGGGAAGTGTGTGGACTGCCCTTTCCCTTCCTATTTGGTCCAGGAAAGAGAGAAAAATGGAGGAGATTCTGTAATGGAGGGGGAAAATAAAAGATTAAATGAAGGTGTTGCTCTGTGGGGCTGAAAGATTCACCAACATATTCTTTATGACTTGTATCAGATGGATGTGCTACCTTGATGGATGTTTGACTTTACCAGAATGGGGACTCTGCAGACAGAAGTACAGCCCAACTCCTACATAACATCTTATCTTGGGTCATTCATGTCCATATCTTTCAACAAATGGTCCACAGAAGATATGCCTAACATTGTGGAAGTCTCCTTTTTGTTCTTTTAATATCTCGGAGATACAAATGGATAGCATGGCTGTCTCACTCTCAATTATTTCATGACAAGTCCACCTTCTATTCCAGTCATCCATATCCTTGATAAACGTCTGTTGATTTCCTTCGTAGTAAGAGTAGTATTATAAGTGAGGTAAAGTTCCCCATGACATATGAAGTCATGTGTCAACTTGTTGATGACTAGACAAAGATGGCACCTGAAAAGTACAAAGAATAAAATTTTCAAAATCTTTTGTAGGTGTTTTTTCTTTTTACATTATTTTCTCTTCCCAGTGACTCCTCTCCCCCAATAGAAGCCTTCCTTATAACAGATACATATAATTAAGCACAACAAATCACACTGACAATGTCTACAGATGTATATCTCATTCTCCATTTGTAATTCACCACCTCTCTGTTGAGAAGCAAAAGATCTAATTTATTGTCAATCCTCAGAATTCAAGTCCAAGTTATGTTTGTGAATGAATTAAGAACTGAGTGAAGGGATACTTAGTACCCAAATTTGCATTTTCTGTCATTCAACCACTGTCCTTGAAAAATAGAAGACCACATAAAATCAATGGTCTTCTGCTATTGATTTCCCTTCCCTACCCCTTTTTGTCAATTTTGTGCTAAAAACTGGTCTTTTTTACTTTGGAAAGATACTGAAATGGTTTGCCATTTCCTTCTCCAGCTCATTTTAGAGATGAGGAAACTGAGGCAAACAGGGTTAAGTGACTTATCCAGGGTCACACAGCCAGTAAATGTCTGAGGTCAGATTTGACTTCAGGCCAAGCACTTTATGCACTGTGGTGCCATCTAGCTGCCCTACCTGGCACACAGTAGGCACTAAATAAATGCATATTGACTGACTTAGCTAGTCTGATTATCAGACACATGGCCATAACCAAAGTCTTTCCAGCTAAGTAGATTCTGTCTGAGCTTGAAGTCAGTTGAAATAGTCTTTGAGAAACCTATACCACAAAGAAACACCAGAACAAGACTCTAATGAAGGCTTAGAGACGCATAAGGTTAAAAGAATAAGACAGAAATAAATTGTTTTTTTTTCTTGTATAGCCTGGGGCCCCAGCAGAGGGGAACCTGTGACCTCAAGGCCACAAGTAGCCCTCTAGGTCCTCAAGTGTGGCCCCTTATTCAGATCAGTAAAAGGGCCTCACTTGAGGACCAAGAGGGCCATATGTAGCCTCAAAGCCACAGGTTCCCCACCTTGGCTCTGGGCTTTGCAGGAACAGCTATTATGAGAATATTTTAATACTCCAGTTGTAAGGAATCTAATAGAAAGAAACATTTCCAGCTCCAAACCAGCTCCAACACTATGCATTTGTTCAAGTCTAAGGATTTATTATTTATCTGAACTTTTAATGTTTCTTGACATTTTTCAGTTTTCCCTGACAAACATCTATTGATAAATGTGGCTTTTATTGGGGGGGGGGGGTGGCTGTTTTTATCTGGACAAGTTTGTGATGTTTTCTGTGATGTCCTTATCTAAGTCTATCATCTGATTTCTGTCTGGTCATTACTGTCACAATTTATCCTCTTGCACTCTTGAAATTTAACAATGAAATTAACAAATGTATGTTCACTGCCTACCACAAATAAGACAAGAAGCAGCTTGGTCTAGTGGACAGAGTGATGGGTTAAGGATCAGAAGATCTTCCGCTGGATCCTGCTGCAGACACTTAGAAGATGTGGGACCCTGGGCAAGTCACTTGGATAATGAAGATAGTGATAGGACCTATCACGTTTATTAAGCACCTACTGTGTGTCAGGTCCAGGGCTAAAAACTGGGAGTATTAATAAAGGCAACAATGCAGTCCCTGCCCTCAAGCAGTCATATTCTAATGGGGGAAGCAACATACAAGAAACTGTATTTATGAGATATATAGGGTAGGAGGCACTGGAGGGGTGCTATGGAGAAAGAAGAGAGAAGACTGGCAAAAGATTCTTGCAGAAAGTGGGGTTTCAGTTGAGTCTTGAAGAAAGCCAAAAGGTACAGGTGAAGAGGGAGAGATTTCAGGGAGTGAGTGTCAGCCAGTGAAAGGGCATAAAGAGAGACGTGGATACATTTCAAGGAACAGGAGGAAGGTCAGTGTACATAGACTGTAGGTGCATAGGAGGAAGGAACATATAAGAGGGCTGGAAACGTAGGAAGGTGCCAGGCTGGACAGAGCTTTAGAAGTCAGAGAGTTTTATGTTTGATTTTGGAGATGACAAGGAGTCACTGGAGTTTGTTAAGTAGCAGGGGACATGCCAGACCTCTGCTTCAGGGAAGTCACTTTGGTGGTGGACTGGAGGATGGATTGAAGCGAGGAGAGAGTTGAGGCAGAGAGATTACTCAGAAGTTTATTGCAATAGTCCGAGTGTGAAATAATGCGGATCTGCACCAAGTAGATGGTTGGGTAAGTGGAGGCAAGGGGATATGCAAATCTTATGGAATGTGTAGTGTGAGATTAGAAAACAAGTCTTGGCCAGGATCAAGGGAGAGAATATGAAACATAGCTAGATTGGGATATGGGAACCACACTGCAGAAGGTCCTAAATACTAGGCTGAGCTATTTATATTTTGTGGAATAAATATTAGGAATCATTGAGTAGGGGAATGACATGGACAGACCTGCATAATGGGGGCATTATCTTGGTACCTGCTGGAAGGATGGATTGGAAAGGGCTGAAACTAAAGGAAGAAAAGTCAGTTTAGAGGCTACTCTGAGAATCCACATGGGAGCTGATAAAGGACAAGCATTGATTACACATTTAACTTTGTGCCAGGCATTAGGCTGAGCACTTTACAAGGATTATCTCTTAATCTTCACAACAATATAATTATTGCTCCCATTTTACAGTTGAGGAAACTGAGGCAAACAGAAGTTCTGTGACTTGCCCAGGGCCACCCAGCTGGTAAGTGTCTGAAGGCAGATTTGAACTCAGCTCTCCTGACTCTATCCTCCCTACCACCTAGCCACTTTTGATGAGGGATGTAGAAAGGAAGAAATAGAAGAGATATTGTAAAGGTTAATGAACAGTACTTTTGGAGGTGTTTGGATGAGGGAGAGAAGAAGAATCATAGATGATTCCAAGACTTTTACCGTATTCTTAGATAACTGGGAAGATGATGATGATGCTATCAAAAAAGCAGGGGGGAGAATGAGGGAAACTGAAAGAAGGGATAGAATATGATGATCTAGGTTTTGGACATTTTGAGTTGTAGGACCAGAAGGACATCCAGTTATAAATGCCCAATGGACAACTGGAGATGGGCGTAGAGAATTAAACCCGTGGGAACAGCTGAGATCACTGACAGTACATAGAGACATGAACAGAGCCCAAGACAGAATCCTGAGGGATACCCACAGTTAAAGAACACACGAAGGATGAGTTAGGGAAATAAGTGAAAGAGTGTTGACCAGACAGGAAGAGAAGTAGGAGAGAACATTGTCACAGAAACCAAGGTAGTGTAGACCAAGAGGAAAGAGTGAGTGGTTCACAGACTCAAAAGCTACCAAAATATCAAGAAGTCTATCAGTGCTGAGAAAAGACCATTGGGTTTTGGAAATTAAGAGGTCACTGGTGATCTGGAGAGAGTCATTTCACTAGATAGGTAGGGAATGAGAGGCTAAAAAGTGGGTGGGTGGTTTGTCGTGAAGAAGCAGAGGCAGCAGGAATAGATTCTTCTTTCTAGAAACTTCACATGGAAAGGGAAGCAAGGCAAAGGATAATTGCTAGAGACAAGGGCAATTTTAAGAGAAGGTGTAGGTTTAGGGTAGGAAACACCTGAGCATGTTGGCAGACAACAGAGAAGGAGTCAGCAGAGAGGGAAAGATTGAAAATGAGATAGTAGGACATTCTATTCTATTCTAAGAAGAAAAGTTCGATACAACAAGGATCTGGGGGAGACTGAAAGGCATCCCCATGATCAAGGATCTAATGAAAAGATGAGCTTTGGCAAAGAAGACCATCTCCTCTTCTGAGACTTGTGCAAAGGAGACCATGGCAGATTACGTGGGAATTTTTAAAGTGTGAAAAAGGAGAGCTGAGGAAGCCAAAGACAGATGTTCCTCTATTTCTAAGAAGGTGAGATCATCCAATGAGGAAAAAAAGGATTAGGAGCAAAGTTGGGAGTTTGAGAAAACATTTGGAACAGCTGCTGTAGAGTGCTAGAGGAAGTCAGTTGGGATTGCTGCATAGCAGTGAGAATGCAGGCGAGATTAAGTAATTCAAATTTGTAGTAGACCTGGGCAGAATTGGTCAGATCTTCCTCCATCAGCTTGACTAGCTAAGGAGACAGAGGGAGAGAAAGGAGCAGAACCGAATAGTGGAAATGACTCAAGGATCCAGATGAATTTGGCAGAAACAGTGAAAGTATTTGGAATGAAAGGATGGAGGTCAGTGCCTTAATTGAAATGACGGTTACTCGGTCAAAACTTTGAAGATAGATAAATGAAGTCAAAATAGGAATGACTGCCTCAGATAACAAGGAGGTGATATCTAGGGATACCATGAGCCTCTTGACAATAATAACTTGAATTTATGTAGCATCTGAAGGTTTACAAAACACTTTACAAATATTATTTCTTTTCCTTGCAACAACCCTGAAAGGTGGGTGCTATTTTAATTTTCTTATTTCACAGATGAGGAAACTGAGACAGGCTAATCTTGCTTCCTTTTTTGACAGAGTAACTAAACTGGCAGGCCAGGGGAGAATGCTGTAGATATTTTAGCAAAACATTTGACAAAGTATTAGATACTAGTTGAAAAGAAATGAGAGATAGGCTGACTGATAATCCTATTAAATGGATTTGGACATGGTTTAAGTGAGTTAAGGAGCAGTTGTTAATGGTTCAGTGTCAAAGTGGTAGACTTCCCATGAAATGTCCCAGGGATCTGTGTTGTTTAACATTTTTATCAGTGATTTATTTAAAGGCATAAATAGCTTGCTTATCAAATTTGTACTTGACACAAAGTTCGAAGGTGAAGAGACAGCTAACCTATGGGATATTAGAATCAACTATCCCTAAAGATCTTGAGAAACTAGAGCACTGGGTTAAATCTAATAAGATGAACTTCAATAGGGATCAATGCACAGGTTCAAACTTAGGTTTAAGGAATCAACTAAACAAGGGCAAGATAGGGGAGGCATGGTCCAATAGTGTTGGAGAAATATCTGGGTGTTTTAGGGACCACAAGCTCAAAATGAATCAGCAGTCTGACGTGGTGGCAAAGAAACTAAAATGATCTTGGGCTGCATTGAGAAGAATTGTTTTAAGGAACAAGAAAGTCTTTCTGAATTCTGCAGATCACATTTGGAGCATTGTGTTCAGTTCTGGGTGCCACATTTTTGGAAGGATATTCATAAGTTGGAGAGTGTCCAGAAGATATTCTGGTGAAGCAGAGGCCTTGAATCTCTTTCCTATGGGCATCAGTTGAAAAAACTGGGGCTATTTATCCTGGAGAAGGGAAGACACAGAGTAGGAACCATCACTATTTGCAAGTATCCAAAAAGGGATGGGGATTATGCTGTTTTGTTCCTGAGGGCCAAAGTAGGAAAAATACAAATTTAAGTTTAGTGTCGGAAAAAGCCTCTGAATAATTAGAGCAGTCCTGAAGCAGAATGGGCTGCTTTTGGAAGCAGCCAATGGAGGTTTTAAAGCAGAGGCTATGACCACCTATGGGCAGCTAGGGGGCACAGTGCATAGAGTATTGTGTCTGGAGTCAGGAAGACTCATCTTCTTGGGTTTAAATCTGGACTTAGACACTTAGTAGTTGTGTGACCCTGAGCAAGTCACTTAATCCTATTTGCCTTAATTTCCTCATCGTGAATTGAGCTAGAGAAGGAAATGACACTCCAGTTGTGGCTGTCTGTCTTTTGTTTTTGATGAGGACCAGTGACATCAGTCTTGACTCAACTGTGAATTGGATTTAAGTGAGGCAGACTTACACAAAGTCATCAACCTCACTCTTTCTTCTTGAGTCATCAAAGTCCATTGGCAAGACAGAAGTCATGATGATTGGCAATGCCTTGGGATGTAGTGGGTGACCTCAGTATGTTCCATGTTTGACCAAGGTCAAAGTGCCCCACAGCACTTGCTTCAGCTGCCTTCATGATCATTGGAATAAATTGTTTTCATTCATCTGTTCTGCCGGCAAAAGTCTTCACATGCTTGGGTTGGACACCCCCTAATTTACCAACAGGTTTGAGGCCTGTCAGTTACCCTCAACCTCATTTAGCCCATCTGCTGAGATGGGTTTACTGGGGTATGGCTACCGCATATGCTACAGCTTCTTGGAACCAC
Source organism: Potorous gilbertii (assembly GCA_028658325.1). Taxonomy (NCBI): domain Eukaryota; kingdom Metazoa; phylum Chordata; class Mammalia; order Diprotodontia; family Potoroidae; genus Potorous; species Potorous gilbertii. Next base: position 511,700,565 of record CM053771.1, read on the forward strand.
AAGTGAGAGTTAAGTGAAGGTAGACACCAAAGGTGGACGAGCAGCCCTATTACCAGAAATGCTAGTCTTCCTGAACGCCCCATGCACTTCTAAACTCCTCCAGTATCTTTGCCAAGAAAACCCCAAAATGGGGTCATGAAGAGTCAGCCATGACTGAAACAACTGAACAATAATAAAGAATGAGGCTATCAAATAATGAGGAAGCCAAAAAAAATCCATCCTTTGTAATTTAAAACAAATAAATAAATCACCTCTTAAAAAAACAATGGACAAAAGCCTCACCAAACCCTCTGATCTCGTCTCTGATTCATTCCCCACATAGCTAGCAATTCAACATGCCTAGAGCACAGCTCTGACTATGTCACTCCTTGCTAAAGAAACATCAGTGACACCCTATTAGCTCTGGAATCAAATACATGCTCCCTTGTTTGCTATTGGAAGCCTTTCAGAATCTAGCTTTAACCTCCCTCTCCAGCTTTGTTATACGTTATTGCTCTTTACTCCCTTTATAACTGGGTTGAACCATCCCACTCTTCTCCATGCAAGATAATCTGCCTCCCACCTTCTTTGGGGCATGCTATTTCTTATGTTTGAGATACATTCTGTCCTTATCGAGATTGCCTTGGCTTCCTCTACGGCTCACCTCTTCCCCCTGGCCCTAACCACTAGAGACGCTCACTAGTGCACTTTGTGTGATATGATTTTCTGTTTACTTGGCATGTATCTTGTATCTACTTATATCCATGTATAAGTATGTATGCACACCTACATATATGTTGTTGCCCCCAATAGAATAAAAGTTCCCCAAGGACAGGGGCTGTTTTCCATTTGTAGCTCCAGTCCTTATCATGGTTTTGTAGTTCATGGTAGATACTTGATAAATTCTTCTCAATTTGACTTGGATCAAAGACACATAATGAAGGGAGTCTAGATCTTCTCTTTTTCCATGACTAAGCTGATTTCAAGTGGGAAATGTGACCTGATTTCTTAACAAGATGACATTTTAATCTTGCATTCCTCAGAAGGAGACAAGGCTTTCTTGGAAGTAGAGACATTTTTCTGAAGCAATTAGCCCAGCATTATTTGCACAAGGTGACTGTCAAATGTGTCTCTGCTTGAGAATCCCTCTGAACCTATCAATTGGGTGTGTGATCTGTTTCTTCCCTGGGGAAATGGGATGAATATGTCCTGTGGCTGGGACCATTTTTCAGTTACACACGTGCCTCAGTGATGAACTACAGTGAATCATAAGCTTACAAACATGTAGCCCTAAACCTGTCATGCCAGGGTTCTCGGAGGCAGTAATTCAGGGAAAGGTATGTCAGCATTGTCAGGATGATTTAGGGGTATGGAGTGACTCACAGGGGCTGGGGTTCAATAATCTAGGCTTTAAAAAATAACCAAGGCTTTATCATATCCATTAGTGGAGGACAGGGGAAATGCAGAAGTAGGTCAGGTAGTGTAGCACCCACTGGACATGGATAAGACTGTGTTCAGCATTAGTATTTTAAAGAGGTCAGAAAGCGGGGATGAGAATTTTAGTGGAAGAGGCCGAGCGTAAAAAAAAAGAAGCAGAGTGTGATCTTGGAAAAGTCATTTTTATTTCTTTAGCCCTTGGTAAATGGCAGGGTGGAGTGGTGATGTAACTCTGGATCAATTAATCAATCAACATCTATTAAGTACTTAATGCTTGCTAGGCACTGCATTAAACACCAGGAATTCAAATATGAAGAAAGATTATCTCTCAAATTGAAGTTCTGAGATTGATGATTCAGTTTTAAATTTGAGAGGCAGCTTAGCCCAGTGGAAAGAGCCCTGGATTGAGAGTCAAAGAATTTTGGTTCAAATCCCAACCACATGATACCTGTGTGACCTTGGGCAAAGCACTTCACCTCTGAGCGTGGCCTCTGTTTCCTCATGTGTATAATGAGGGAAGTTGGGCAAGGTGGCTTTGAAGGGCCCTACCAGGTCTCAAGCTATGATCCTATGAGGTCTTTACACTTCCTTTTTGGGACTTTGAGGATTTTTCCTTTCTCTTGTTTCTCTTTCAGGATGCTTTCTTCAGTTTTCCATCTTGTTTCAGTTACTGGCCCTCTTCTTCCCCTTAAGTCCCCCTGAAATCTGCAGGTCACATATTAAACTCTATGAATTAACTAAAGTAGACCAGTGACCAACTAATTAGTAGATTGTGCACAATCTTTTATAGAACAAATCATTTCTTTTCTAAGGATGCTTTTAAAAACTACAGTTTAGCCCAAAGTCTTCAGTAAGATCTGTTTTTAGCACCAGAAAGGTATTTTTAGTTGTTTGTCTAAACCAGGAGTGGGGAGCCTGCAGCCTCAAGGGCGCATGTGGTCTTCTAGGTCCTCAAGTGTGGCCCTTTGACTGAATCCAACCTTCACAGAATAAATCCTTCGTTCTATTAAGAGCTTAGTAAGCTCTTCACTGTGCCTGCTTCAGTTCTTTTCATGACCTTTGGAACAAATTGTTCTCATCTGACCATTCCACTGGAGGAAGACTACCTTAAGTGCTGGCCATACAAAGAAAGTCAAGCACAGTCCCTGCCTTCAGGGAGCTCCCAGTCTAACAGGAGAGACAACATGCAAAACAACTAGGTACAAAGAAAACATATGCCCGATAAATTAGAGGTCAAGTCAAGGAAGGATACCAATAGAGAAGGTGACCAAGAGAGGCCTCTTGCAGAAGGTGAGATTTGAGCTGCGTCTTGAAGGAAGGTGGGGAAGTCAGGAGATTGAGACAACGAGGGAAAGCATGTCAGGCATGGGGGACAAACAGTGAATAGGTATGGAGTCAGGACAAAAGGAGTTCTGCCTGAGAAACAACAAGAAGCCAGAAATATTGGATAGCAGAGGTCTCGAAAGGGAGTCAAACATAAGAAGACTGGAAAGGCAGCTAGGGGTCAGATTGTGATGGGTTTTGAAGGGTAAACATGTCGAGTTTTAGATATCTAAAGGATATTCATTTTGAGATGGCCAATAGACAGCTGGCAATGCAAAACTGGAGGTCAAGAGGGGAGTTAGGTTTGAATAAGGTGATCTGAGAATAAATAGATCTGCATAGAGATAATTGAATACACAAGAGCTGACAAGATCTTCAAATGAGAGGATATAGGCCAAAGAGAAGAGAACAGAGGACAGAGTCTTGGTGGTTACCCAAGGTTAGTCAATATGTTGTTGTTGAGTTGTTTTTCAGTCCTCTCCAATTCTTTGTGACCCCATTTGGGGTTTTCTTGGCAAAAATACTGGAATGATTTTGCCATTTCCTTCTCCAGCTCCTTTTACAGATGAACTAACAGGGTTAAATGACTTAGCTAGGGTCACACAGCCAGAAAGTGTCTTTGGCCAGATTTGAACTCAGGAAGATATTATCTTCCTGATTCCAGGCCTGACATTTTACCCACTGTACAATCTACCTGCTATTAGCTGTCAGGTTCTGGTTGAATATCCAGTATAGGAAAACAAGAAGGAGCAGTCAAGAGAGGAAGGAGGAGAATCAGGGCAGAACACCTTCCCCAAAAGTTTGAGAAGAAAGAGAATCCTTAAGACAATGGCTGTCAAGGACAGCAGAAAAGAGATTCTGTGATAGTTTGCTTACTTCCATATTTTCCTTCAAGCAGTAAATGAGATGAAATTCTACATATATTCTTTTCAAGTGCTACAAATAGCAAAGTGCCTAGCATATGGTTTGTACTTAATAAATACTTTTTAAAAACCAACTTACATATGCTACTAGCCAGCAGTGATGGCAGCAACCATCAATTAAAGAAACCAGAGGGCAAAGAGAAATCGAATTGACCAATCTGCTTACTGTTGGTAGATACCAGATGATTTGTTTCATTTGCTGCTCACTAGCCACTTTTTAATTCCAGTAACTAGCAGAAAACAGCTATAATTAGCTGCCCTGCTGACTATATAATAACCACTGGTGATGAATATGTTCGTATCATTAAAATTTTCCTTCTCTTGATCTCTGTAACAGAAAGGCTTTCAAGCAGATAAAATGACTGAGGGACATTAGAAGACATTTCACTTTCTCTGATCTCAGACACAAGTGTTGCATTTTTCAGCAGACAAGACTGATTCAGGGAGGCTCCTCAAAGTAAAATGGGAAGTCTTCACTGACCCTCACTGACCATATAGTCTGGTGCAAATAGAAACATTGAAAATACACATGTAAAAGTAGCTGGCATGCAAGGGACAAATGGGAGGAGATTGCTCCTAGCAACCTGGAGATTCACACAGCTATTTAAATTGCCTCATTGAAGATTTAGGTTAGATAGAAGGAAGACCTTAATGAGAGGAAAGACTATTAGCAGGATCTTTCAGGGAGAAGGAATGGAGTTACCTCTTCTGTTACCCTTTTCTCATTCTTTGATGTAAAGGGTGACACTCTGGTATGGGAAATGAGAGTAACACTGTGGAATGGAGATGATGTCAGAATAAAAGATATCACAAAAATTTATTTTGTACCCTAAGAGCCTCAGTTTCTTTATTTGTAAACTGAGGGGTTTGAACTATATGACCTCTAATGGTCCCTCCCACCTCTGAATCTATCATCTGTGGCCTCTCTTATTGGATGGACAGAAACCACAACAAAAAGAAAGTGGATCGTCACCTATAATTAATAAAAACAATTATTTCTCTTTTGACCAATAAGTTCAACTTGACTGAAAGAAAAGGATGAATAAATGTGTGAGGATTAGGTGATCTCTCAGGTCCCTTCCAGATCTAAAGCTCTATCCCTTCATGCCTCGGTTTCCTCATCTGTAAAAATGAGGGGGTTGAATTTGTTCTAACTATATGATCCTATAAATTATGTTGGCATCTCCAGGGTTTAGGTTGCAGTGGAGTAGAAAGAAAAGGGTACCTGCTTTGGAGTCAGATGGTCTAGGTTCAAATCCTCCTTTAGGCAATATCCTGTGCGGTCACTCCCAGCTCTGGCTCTGGGATCTTATGCATTTCCTGTCTCCACGGAGCATTTATTTCCGCTCTCTCATATGGAGAGACTGGACTGTGACCCAGATTCTGCCCAGCTAGTGTTGTCATCCATGATGGGTCATAATAACTGACATTTATATAGCCCATCAACCTTCGTAAGGCAACTTTGCCTATATGGGGCGTCCCAGCAGCGAGAATAGTTTTAAGGTGTGTTACAGTCTAAAACCACACCAAACTTCTGGGGGCCCCTGTATTATGTCATTTGAGTCTCATAATGACCCTTTGAGCTAAGTACTTCACATATTACAAAGTCCATTGAATGTAGGAGGAATCGGAAATTTCCAGAGTTTACTTGAGCAGAGTCACACAGTCAGTCCATGTCAGAGGCAGGATTGGAAGCCAGGTCTTCTTGACTTCAATGCCAGCACTCTCTTCACCATGCCAAGCTTCTCTTCTGGGGACTCCAGTATGGAAGAAATATGAATACACAAAGAACTTGTGGAAGTAGAACCTCTAAGATGCCAATGGACAGGAGAAGTGGGTGGAGAAGGCTGAGTCAGAAGGCTGCCAGGTGTTTCCAGGAGATGCACATTGGCTTAAACTAGATTATACTTTTATAGGCAGGAGTGGCCCTCCTACAACCTGATCCCAATGACCTGTGACCATGGGAATGAAGCTGTCACAGGCATGTGAAATTCACAATTACCCCCCAACTTCATGGGGTCCATTAGTTTCAATTCTAATGCATCATTAACAAGAAAGAGTAGTTCACAGACTGCATGGGGCTAATTTAAATTTTACCATCTTTCCTTGTTTCATAATAAGAATGCTAACTGGTCAGTCAGTCATTGAATATTTATCCATTAAGTATCAGATATTGTGCTAAGCACTTGGAATACAAATTTTAAAAAAAGACAGTCCCTGCCCTCAAGAAGCTTATAATCCAATGGGAGAAAACCACACATAACAGGAAGCTGAAAAGCTAATATAAAAACCAGCTTAAATAATTATAAGCTCTTGGAGGGCAGGGAGTCTATTTTATTAATGTTAATCTTACACAAAATACTCTTGATAAGTGCTTTGTTGGGTTGAATTGAAATTGAAAAGAAAAATAGGAAGCTTGGGCAAGCAGCACCACACCTTAGAGATAATCATGATTGACTCTGTGTGTGTTTGTGTGTGTGTGTGTATGCACACCTACACCTCCCATGCATATGTGTGTGTGCATGTATGTATGTGTATATATATATACATATATACATATACATATATATATATATATATATATATATATATTTCAAATGAGAAAATATAACTCATTGGCCCAAGTCCAAGGAATTAACTATACACCTGCCAACTTAAAAATATAAACCAAGTGTCAGTGGGAAGATATCAGAATATACAACTTTGGACAGTGTACACCTTCATCACTAAAGGTAGCTAGGTGGTACTGGTCCTGGAGTCAGGAAGTTTTGAGTTCAAACTTAGTCTCAGACACTAACAAACTAGGTGACTGGGCAAATATTTAATCTCCACCTGCCTCAGTTTCCTCACCTGTAAAATTGGAATAATAACAGCCCCTATCTCCTAGGTTGTTGCAAGGATAAAAATGAAATGATATTTGCAAAGTGCTTGGCAAATCTTAAAGGACCGTGGAAACGCTAGGTACTATTAGCTCTCATTACTAGCTCTCTTGCTACATATCAAATTGTCTCACCTGGTAAGGTGTTCTACATGAGTATTTTGGCTCTACCTAAATGGCATGTGGAACCATTACTTTTCATGTCGTGGGAGCATCTTGACCCTTGCTTTTGCCTAAGAAATGCAAACTTATTGCCAGGATACCAACTTCCAAAAGTCCAAATGCTTTGCCACTAGCTGGGATTTCATTTTCTTGGCCATTTTGACAACTTCAGGATCTTAGGCCTCATAATGGAATGAAAGGAAGAAAGAAAGGAAGAAAGGAAGGAAGAAGGAAGGAAGGAAGGAAGGAAGGGAGGAAGAAGAAAGGGAGGAAGGGAGGAAGGGAGGAAAAAGGGAAGGAAAGAAATAAGCATATTCAACATATTGTGCAAATATTATTTCATCTGAGTATCACATTAACCCTGGGAAATGGGTACTACTATTATTCCATTTTACAGTTAAGAAAATTGATTCAAATGGAGATTATATGAGTTATCCAGGGTTATCCCAGCTAGTAAATGTCTAAGGACATATTTAAACTCAGGTTCTCCTGATTTGGGGCCCATCACTCTGTCCACTGGACCACCTGAGCACTGCTACTAATACACTATTTCCCATTAGTAAGTGGAATTATGAATTCATTAATTTTTGTTATTCCAGAAGTCATTTGTTCACTTTACCCGTAAACATGAACTATTCCTTAGCATCTGTTTGAAGATCATTGTGGTTCACCATAGCTACATGTACCATGAGATGGACGTCCAATGAAACGCGATAAGAAACCGCCATAGCATACTTCGTATATTTGAGACTATTAGTTTACTTTCATCTTCTCCCAGGCCTGATCTGCTTTCCCATAGGAAAACATAATGCCCTACTTCTTCTCATTCACAAAGCTGAGTTGGAACATCCTGGATTTACATAATCAGTGACACATAGCTAGGGAGTAAACCAGTCTTTATCGGTGATGCTGAGCCATTTAAGGGAAACATGAGTGGTTTTTTTATTGTTGCTAATTTCCTCATGGTTGGCAGAGATCCTGCTGACTCGCCACCAGATCCTCCCATGACCAGAGGGAGCTGCCAAGATAGGCATGCTATCTTAACAGGTAGAGAGTATGACTATCTACACAGATTGCTGATATGCTTGTAAGCCTGGCAGATCCAGTGCCCTCATCATTCATGAATTTTTGAATCTTATCTTAGTACATTATTATTAGAAGGGGAGCATGGGGGCTATTAACTTAGTACAATGTGAGCTAGACAACAAAGTTCATTCAGAAAGGGTTCTTGACTTTCAAGGGCAATGGATTCTGGTGGTTTTGCTATTTGAGATTATGGGTGGGTCATGCTTAAAGAAATTCCAGTGTAGGGAAAATACAGAACCCAAATCAATGAGAGGCTGATGATTTGTTTCACCAAAAAACTCTTTTAGTTACCATACTCAGTACAGAATGAGAGATTCTTTTTTGTCCATGGCCAATATGCAGATTGTTTTGCTTACATGTGCTTATTTGTTAGAAAAGCTAGTTTTTTTTCCATTTTAAAATTGATGGCTAGCAATAAAATTGTTCCCTCAAAAAAGAAGAAAAAAAAAGAAGAGGGTCATTGAATGATTTTTTAAAGTGAATACAAACTGAGAGAAAAAAATTAAGAAGGGGACAGAGATGAGCAAGACAGCTTTTTTATTTGAATTTATGATATATTTAACATATTATATACATAAACAGAAAAGAAACTGTACAAAATAGAAAATCATGGTTTTGCATACAAGCCTCATGATCTGCTTCTCTCATCACTCATATTCTATAATCCCATGTTTCTTCCAACGCTGGGATTTGATGCATCCATTACAGTTCTTTACTGAGTCTATGGATACCATGTTTGTTGAACACTTTCCTGTCTACCACTATTTAAAATTAGAATCGCAAACTGTGGTAATTCTTTGGCTCATCAGAAAGGTAACATAGTATATAGTTCAGGATTTGGATTCAGGAAACCTGAGTTCAAATCCCAGCTCTCTCTCACCTACTGTTCAAGGCAGATCCCTTGGCCTGTGTGAGTCTACTTACCTAATTCAAAGTCCAGTAGGGAACTCTGATCTCACAAGGTTTCTTTCCACCTGCCCTACTATTTATTTGGTATCCATTCATTAAATCAAAGGCACAGAGGAAAGCACTGAATTAGATGATATGAGGACAAAGCTCCCATCCTTCCAGAGATTACAAGGCCATTGAGTCTCCAATCAGGCCAAATCTCATTCTAATAAATCCCTTGACAAGGAATATTTCTTTAGAGAAAAAAAGATATCCAGCCCGAGTCAAAGAACCACTTATTTCAAGCAATATGCAAAACACCTAAATTCTTATTCAGCCAAAGAATCTGTCCCATGTCTTGGAATTTGTGATACAATCTAACAGACTTTTGTTAGCCATCGACCACGTGCTAGGCACAGGGCTAGACGCTGGAGATATAAAGATGGAAACAAAAAAAATCCCAGTACCTTCACGGAGGTGACATTCCAACAAGGAGTAGAATACAATCATATAGGGGCAAGTATAATAGAAAGGACAGAGAGAGGACTAGGATGTGGGAGAGGAGAATGTGGGAGGGCTTCTTGGAGAAGGGAGCAACTGACCTGAGTTGTAAAGGAAGACCAGGATTCTGAAAGACTGAGAAGAGGAAGTGATTTCCAGGCGTGGAGGAAAGCCTGTGCAAATAAGTGAAAGATAGATTATCTTGTTCAGGGTACGGGCTAGACATGGTCCAATCCAGCTGGAATGTTGTTTCAAGCAGGTGAGTAATATAAAATTAAACTGGAATAAGTAGGTCAGAGACAAAGTCAACTAAATTCAACCCAATTATCATTTATTAAGCACCTATTCTGAGGAGAACACTTAATTCTGTATTGGACTCTTAGTAGCTATGTGACGCTCAGCAAATCACTTAATCTCTGTTTGCCTTAATCCACTAGGAAAGGAGATGATAAACCATTCCAGTAACTTTGTCTGGAAAACCTCATGGATATATTAGTCTACAGGGTCACAGAGTTGGATACAATTGAATGCATCAATAATAAAAACAACTTAGTATGTGCCAGGCATACTAAATGCTTTATAAATATCATGTCATTTGATTCTCACTACAGCCCCAGGAAGTAGGTGCCTATTATTTTCATTTTACAATTGAGGAAACTGAGGCAGAGAGAAATTAGGTAAGTTATCCAACGTCACATAGCTAGTGTCTGATGTCTGATTTGAACTCATCTTCCTTACTTTCCACTGAGCCACCCAGTTGCCTCTCAGTATGATAGAAGTTAGTAGAGGATAATAGAAGCAGCATTATATTTAGATTCAGTTCTATAGGCTTGAAGCCCAGCTTTCCTCTTTATCACTTCAGGCCGGTCCCTTTCTGGGCCTCAGTTTCCTTGTCTACAAAATAAGGAATTTGGACTAGATGACTTCTGAGGTCACTTCCACCTCTAAATTTAGGATTTTATGAAGATTGTTGTGGCAGTTACTTGGGGGATGAAATAGGAAGGGAAAAACACGAAACAAGGAGACTCATCAAGAGATTAACCAATAATTCAGTTAAGAGGTGTTAAACATAGGTGATGACTATGCATGAAAAGGGATCAGATGTAAGATACCTTGTGGGGAGAAAGATTTTCAAACTGAATAGATACTGGGTGGGAAGGGGACAAGGAAACAAGAAAGCATCATGGATGAAAACAAGGGTACAAACCTGGGTTACTGAGAGACTGACAGTCACCTTAAGAGAAAGAGGGAAATTTTGAAGGAGGTGAAAGTTTATCAAGAGGAGATGATGCCTTCTTTTCAGGCATATTGAATTGAAATGTTGATGGGATAATGAAATATTCATCAATTAGAAATGTGGGATTGACACTCAGGACAGAAATCAGGGTTGAGTGGATAGATTTGGAAGTTATCTGAGTGAAGATAATTTAGTAGATGAGAAATTGATGAGTAGATGAGGTTGAAAAGCAGGATGTAGAGAGAAACAAGAAAAGAATACCCAGGATAGAATATAGGGGGAAAACCCATTCTTAGAGGATAGGAACAATTTAGCTTTTATTTTTGGATTCCCAGTGTAAATTTCTAACAAATGTTTCTAAAATGATTGTGGGGTTATGGTCATGTAAACTCTCAGAACCTCAGTTTCTTCATCTGAGTTAGAAGTGAGTCCGTCTAACAAGCCCGCAACAGTGAGAAACATGCTCACCTTAAACAAAGAACAATGCCTATTGTGAAATCAGGAAAGCCTTTATTAATCTTTGCATCCATTGCCCCTGAATGGTCAGGTAGCCTCCCCAATAAGGTTACAGGAAGACTAAAACATGTGCAAAAAGATGGGGCTTCTTATACTGTTTTCCTAACTTTGGATCTCCTGCGATATTGTCCCCTGGCCATGTGACTCCATGTTCTCCTCTCTGATAGGCTCTTCCTCACACAGCTCTTTGGGCCTGTGCATTAGTTTCTGACCTCTAACTTGTCCATGCTAGGTCACAAGCCTTATCACCTAGGAATGTGGACAACAGAACTTTCTTCCCACAAAACCCCCCCTTTTTATCTTTATTAAAATTTCTGTTTCCACACCTAAATCCAATCAATACCTCCTCACATTCTTTCCCCTATGAATTTTTTCCTTCATCTATCTCCTTTTTATGTGAATACGGGAAGGGAGCAAAATCGACTGATGCATTGACAAATTACAAGGGGACAGTCCCCTTTCACAAGTACAGATACAGAGATTCAAAATACAAAGAGATCAATGAATTGTCCATTCAGAGGTTCCATCTCATACAGCAGTCTGGAGAGGAATATCATCTGATTCAGTTTTCTGGTCTGGATGCTCGTTCAAGCCATCTTCAGCACAGTATCTCTGTATCTTCTTCCCTTTATCTTCTTATAGAAATCCAGGTGTCCACTCTCCTACAAAACTGACCTTAATACCATTTTAGATGATCTTTCCTAAGCTTTATACACTTATCACTCTCAGAAAATCAAAATTGGAACTTTGGCCAATTGTCATGTTTAAGAAATTCACATTAGAACTCAGTTTTTACATTTTACATTAATTCACTATTCATTTCCCCCATCAGGAAGATGAGATTTCACTAAGGAGTCAATACCAGGCTCCAGTACTTACATAAATGCAATAAATAATCATTTTTAACACAGTACATATCACATCACAAGACAATTCCATCTTCTGCTTATGTGATACTTCTTTTAAAGCATTTACAATATAGACCATAAATCATTTTTCTTTTAACCAACTGAGAGAAAATAATAATAGCTATGCATGCTAACCTCACAAGCCTTTGACCTGACTGTTTCCATGCAATCACTAAGAATTAACGGACCTTAACTTATTGTTGTTAAGTCTGAAATCTTAAACCTAATCATTTAATTTTTGACTTAACTTCAGATGTTCCCCTACCAACATTCTGCTATTTATAGATCTGGTATTACGCTTACAAAGCTTTTGATTATAGGAATTTGCCATTAAGAGTAGGGACATTGCAGGGAAACAACATCTCCCTAACTTCATGTCAGTTCCAGGCAGGAGTAGATTGTCAACTGGCATTCAGCCAGGCTTAAAGTCTTCCAGGTGTCAGTGGGCAAATTGAGTCAGGAGAATCCTATCTCAGCCCAGGCTGAACAGCTGCTCTCCCAACCTTCTCATGAGATCACCTTTTTACAGTTGATACCAGCATCTCACAGTCTCACTGGCATCATGGATCAGTGGCTCAGACTGTCTTTCTTGCTATCCATACCTGGAGTTAGACTCAGAACAGTCAGTTAATAATTCCATAAAATCTTAAAATACCAAGCTCCAATAGTCAGGTTTCAGATATGACTATAATTTCACATTGGCTAAGGAACATCTTTTGAAGCAAGTCTTAAGTAGCTTGTATGGCTTTCTATACTTTTTCTAGTTCTTGATTAAATAACAATCATAAAATCAAATTTACCATTATAACCATAAGTAAATGCTCTAATAGATTTCCATCTGTTTCCCAAACTATTCTATCCCTTCCTCACCCTGCTCAATATAAAAGAATGAGCTACATATATGATAAGTTCAAACACTAACTTCAACTTGTGTTTATTAATGAATTCAAATCAAAATAAACATTTAACTTTTCCATCAATGCCAAATATTATCAGAGGTTACCTGCCTCTTAGAAACTTAGACTGAAATTCTTTTCCCCAAACTAAAGATGTCTTTGATTTAGTCTCAGTAATTAATTCAGTCAATTGTTTTAATACATCATTTTGTAACATGTAAAGACATTATTCCAAGTTGGGACCTTTGTCTATTACTCCAAAAGAATTTTAGTGCCATTTGTCTAAAAGGGCCTTGGAAAAACCTCACCTTGTCCCATGTGAACTGGCTCTCTAGAGGCCCATAAACTTTCCCCTATCACTATGCCCTATCAATCCAAATCTTTAGATTACTGGTCACTCCCATCAAGACCATTCCTGGAACCCCCAGACTGATTGAGGCCACCCCAGACTCCTTCCCCAGAGTCCCTCTGTAGGTAAGATACATCTTGTTTTAGCATTACATGCTCAGATTCCCTAAAAGTTCACCCAATTTTGAGAAATCTCAACAAACTTTGACCCTCTTTGGTTGAAAGAAGGCTTGTGTGGAATTCATTTGAGCAGAACCCAGAAAGTTGCTGTCTTTGGGTCCTCAACATTACAGTTGGGTCCATACCATTACAGTTAACCTTAAATCCTAGTCTTGTTCTATGGAACAATGATACAATATCACATTCATACTTTGATTTCCTTTTCTTTATCTAATCATTCCCATAACATTTAAAAATAATGGTCCCAGGGATTTTTTCTTTCACAATACCATACCAGAGTACCCATTTACCCAATTAATGGAAAACAGCAAGATTTCACTACTTGCATTGAGCTTACAACTTAAACTATCTCTTTTCATTATAGAAACATGCCATGAAGATGAAAAACAAGGACCCAATTAGATACCATCTCTACTTTATAGTCAGACTCAGAAATAGTCAAGTAGGAAAACATTCCTTTCCAAACCAACACAATGGGGAAACTGGGCCAAAAGGATTCCATCCCAGGCTGAGGACATAATTGTCCCCTGAAGCTTGTACATTAAATGACAGGTTTCACTAATTAAAAATTTTACTGTGACTCACAACTTAAATTTGTTCTAAAAACCAATCACTAGAGATTATTTATCACCTAAGCAAATTCCTTGTTTAGGAATTCCATATACAAACAGTTTGCACTTTACATAGAGACTACAACTTTAACAAAGTGAGAGGTCACATCACTTGGGTGGTTATTTTTAACTCTTCAAGTCTTAGGGACCCCTGTTTTCTTTCAACAATAGAAAAGAGTTAACATCTCTTCTCTGAGCACCTCCAGTTCAGATTAGATCTTAAGAATTCCTTCTGTAATGACTGGACTTCAAAAGGAAAGGGAGATGGGGCCAGGAGACTTTTGGTCTTAAAATTATCACAGAGCTTCCTAGAGCCACAAAATTCCTGGTCTCCCTTATCTTGTCCCTTATCTTCCAACCCTTGATAAAACCTGAAGTTATTATAACTTGGTAGGTAAACTTTTCAGAAATCATACAAAAGATTTTATGAAACATTTCTTCATTCAACAAAAAATTTCCACTTTTAAGAACAATTTCCAATTTATCACAAAACCCTCGTGAACCTAATTGACAAAAATTACAAGATCTAAAAACCAAGGCCTTTTCACATTTGCCCATAAGCTTCATTTTATAAATATACTTTTGTAAATGCTTGATTTATAGCAAAAAAATATTTAGTTAAAACTTCCTTCTTAATAACAGAAATAAACTTTTAACATACTTAATACATCATTAGATAGAACAGGCTTGATAATCACACCCATATATAAAAATGTATATGTATATTTTTCCAAGGATTCTCATTTTCTCAAAAGGAATTCTACAACACAGAAACTCTTACACAGAATTCATAACAGCTTCTTTTAACCAATTCATCATTAATTTAACAATACAATTCCTAATATAACAACATTTCAATTTACTTAAAAATTTAAAACTATTTAAGTTTACTTAAAACTTAAAATAAACTATTACTCATTCAGGTGAATGGATTTCCACATCACCTTGCACAATAATTTACCTCCTTATCACCACATGGGCACATTCTTATCACTTTGATCAGATAGAGTCATCTCAAATTTGGTTGAGCTATTAGCTATCAAATCAAGTTGCATGATTTTTTTTTCTTTTCTTAAAATACTTCCTCACACCCTCACAACTTACTGAAATCATCTGAAACTGATCCACCCAGAACTATTCAAACCATATTCATCTTTCCAAGACTCTTAATCCCATTACAGATTATTCAATTCCTCCATATCTTAACTATAACGGTCTGCACTGGAATCCCTTTCTAGCTTAAAGCAAAGATGTTAACTCTACCATTATATACCAAACATCAGCATTTTCATTGTTTATTTATAACCAAATATAAGTTTCAAATTATCAAATTTCTATCACATTCTTTTAAAAACTCCAATCTATATATAACAAAATCAAAAGTTAAAAATTATGTAACAATTACATTAGATTAATGTTGTATCTAACATATACTGATCCTTATGTTACACTTTACAATCATAAATGCTAAATAAAAATAACTTTTTCTGCTTAATCCTGATAGGAAAAGCATTCTCAGATGCTGCTTGTTATTCCTTCAGGACAGATTTTAGCTTGAAATCATATCAAACCTAGATTTATCATCACTAATGATAAACATTTTTGCCCTCTTTGTAAAAAAAAATACTCTTGCTACTTAAAAGAAAACTTTATTTATAACTTCCCATAATATCTTTTTTTACTCTACTTCCTTAAAGAGCTGAAAGGCCATCTTCTAGATTCCCTTCCCCCTCCAAGGTCCACCAGAACACCATTCTTAGTCTCATTCCAATCTTTAAAATATATGGATGTGGAGTAACCTTCCCCTTGTCCATGTGGTCTGAGCACATGTACATAGTTAATGCTTCTGAAAGAAATCACTGAAATTCTAAAGTGAATTTGCAATTTTACACACATAGTTTGGTATCAAATATATTTACTTGAACATAAAGTACAGTTTTTGGTTTGAGATCTCATTAAATCAAAATTCAACTTCTCTCATCAGACTGCCAGTATTTTACTCTGCTAATTTCCATTACAAAAGAGATCCTCCTTTAGGTAAAGAACCTCCTTGCCCAGACAAATGGGCCTAAATAATTTAACACTGACAAAGGGTGACTTCCAAGCAAGAAACTTGGGAACTTAATAACTAGTAGTAATAATTACAAATCACAGCAAACAATTCTTAAATCCAATAATCTTCCATGACTTTGTCTATTGGTTTCCCAATCAGGCTAAACATTTTCTTAAATGGGATGGAGGGGGAGGGAGCACATGGTCTGAGCACATGGATACTCCTCCATCCCATCCATATTCAACCAAACGCTCACCATTTCTTCCAGCTTCTTTGTTCCTTAAAAAAAAACTGAGGTGTTAAGAGCCTAACCATTTAACTTATCAATAGAGCCACATTTTTAAAGTTAAATACTCTACAAAGAGTTCTCTCTCTCTCTCTCTCTCTCTCTCTCTCTCTCTCCCTCCAGCCCACCCACTCCTCTGAGGCTGCTGTAATCAGGAAGGGAAGGAGAGGGGAAGATTGAGACATAGCAAAATTCCAAGGGAAAGTCCAGCTACAGCCCTAGCTGATTGTATGGCTGTGTTTACCATTTAACAAAACACTCCACAAACACACAGACATACACAGAACAGATAGAGCAATACAGTTCCTCTTTTTAGGATATAAACTAATTTTAGATTAGATCAGTCAAAATTCAACTATTCATGTCAATTTACTCTGACTGATTCCAAGTCAATTTCCCAGAATCTAGATTCTCCCTCTCCCCTGTTTCTTTCTTCTCTCCTTCCAGAGCAGACATAGGAAGGAATATATCCAGCATTCCTTCAAACGGGTTTCTGAAGGAATACCCAGAGGGTTATTCATCCCCTCCCAGGTACCATTATCTTAAGAGTATTTACTTGGTCTCTTAGGACATATGCTCCGAAGGTCCCCGAAGATCCCTGAAGGACTAGTTGTGCCTAAGATCCCAAGGCAGATAAGGCAGTACTTAGCCATCTGTTTTCCTGCTGTTGCTTGGGTCCCTGACTTACACTGCTTCTGTCCATTTCATCCATTGTTTTACGTGTGTTCCTGAACTTGCAACAATTCCAAACAGTCCCAGAGAAGTTAGCAGTCAGAAGAAGGGAAACATGCCTATGGGTGTTTGGGTCACTGAAAAAAAACAATGGGCACACTCCCATCCCCTACAAGTGAGATTCCATCCTAATCATTCTGATGCTCAAGATCCTGGATGAGCCCCCAAGAATTGTTAGAAGTGAGCCTGTCTAACAAGCCCCCAACAATGAGAAACATGCTCACCTTAAACAAAAAACAATACCTGTTGTGAAATCAGGAAAGCCTTTATTAATCTTTGTATCCATTGCCCCTGAATGGCCAGATAGCCTCCCCAGGAAGATTACAGGATGATTACAAAATGTGCAGAAAGATGGGGCTTCTTATACTGTTTTTCCTAACTTTGGATCTCCTGTAATACTATCCCTTGGCCATATGACTCCATGTTCTTCTCTCTGACAGACCCTTCCTCACACAGCTCTTTGAGCCTGTGCATTAGTTTCTGGCCTCTAACCTGTCCATGCTAGGTCACAACCCTTATCACCTAGGAATATGGACAACAGAACTTCCTTGCCTCCCACAATCTGTAAAGTGGAGGTCATGATATTTTCAGTGCCTACCTCAAGAGAGGTTTAGTATACTATTAGTATACAATTCAGTGCTGTCTTTAGCTTCCAAAGACCTGGCTTTAGATCAGCTGCTGACATCTGCTCTCTGTGTCACCCTGGCAAAGTCATTTATCCTTTTTGGGAACAGCTAGAGGTAGTCCAATTTGACTGGAGTGTTGGTTTCAAGTGGATGAATAATATGAAATTAGGCTAGAATACAGCAATTGGAGACAGAGTCCATTAAATTCTACCCAATTAAGATCCTACTATAAGAGGAACAAGAATAAGTATTTATTAAGCCCCTACTATGCACCAGATACTGTGCTGAGTGCTTTACTGATATGGCAAGCAGTTCCATAGAACTAATGCACTAAGACCTAGCTTTGTGGAAAGAGTTCCCCTTCCTCCATCTGTTACACAAAAATCAATAAGTTCAAAAGGGATAAAGCAGGTGAAAAGAAAAAGAGAAACAGCAGGAACACTGACCAGAAGACTAGTACAGTCATCCAGCATGAAGTGATGAGGACCTGTACCAGGGTGGTGGCTCTGTGAGGTGATGTAGAAGAGAGAAGGTAAAAGGGACAAGATCTGGCAACAACTAGATGTCAGTGGCAGGAAACTTGAATTCAAATCCATACTCAGATACATACTAGCTGTATGACCCTGGGCAAGTCATGAACCTCTGTTTTCCTCAGTTTCCTTCCCTGTAAAATGTGGATAATAGCATCTACCTTCCATGGTTGGGCAGATCAAATGAGATGATGTTTGTAAAGTACTTAACACAGTACCTGGCACATAGTAAGTATTATATAAATATTAGCTATTTATTATTTGCTATTATGTGGGAAAATGAGAAATTGAAGATGACCCTGAGTGACTGAGAAGTCACTGAGTGAATGAGAAAATGGAGGAACCCTCAATAGTAATAGAGAAGTTGGGATGAGGAGGCCTCAGGAGGAAACCTAATGAGCTCTTTGGTAGATTTGGTCAACTTGAGATACATTCAAGAGGCAGTTGGTGATGTGGGAGCCTGGAGCTCAGGAGAGAAAATAGGGCTGTACATACATACACACATATACATATACATACATGTGTATGTATATATGTGTAGTTATGTTACATGCTTATATACGTGCATACAAACATACATATATATACATACAGAGACAGAGAGAGAGATCTGGAAATGACCTTCATAGACATGATTATTCAACTCCTGGAGGCTGAGATCAGCAAGGAAGATAATGTAGTGGGAAAAGAAAAGAGGCCTCATGATTAAGCCTTAAGAGACATGCGAAGTAGGGTGAACCTGACAAATATTCCACAAAGAAGAAGATGGAGAAGCCCTGTTTAAATGGGTTGGAGCAGAACCAGGAGAGACAGTGTCAGGAAAACACAAGCAGGAGTCAATCCTCAGGAGGAGAGTAAGAGATGGCATGAAAAGCACAGAGAAGTCAAAAGGAGTGAATATTGAGAAAAAGGCATTTGATTTGGCAATTAAGAGATCACTGGTAACTTTGGAGAAATAGTTTATGTTGAAAGATGAAGTCAGAAGCTATAAGCAGAGGGTGTAGATGCAAGTGTGAGTATAGAAAGTGGAGACACCTAGTATAAAATGCTTTCTCAAGGAGTTTAGACATAAAGGTTAGTTAGGGATGGAAGTGGGAGGAGGGGAAGATGATGGCATCAAGTTAGGGTGTTTTTTTTTTGTAAATAAGTTTTGTTTTCTTGCTCTCTTGTTGGATGAGGAAGAGGAGGAGGAGAGAGAATTTGGAATGGAAAAAAATTAAGAAGTCTCTGTACCTGTGTAACCCTGGGCAAGTCATCTAACCCTGCCTTGCCAAAAAATAGTCTGTGTCCTTTAAAAAGCACTAAAATTAACATTTTGAAAAAAGAGGAAGGGACACATGGAAATGTTTGTGGTCAACAAGGAAAGGAATCCTTCCGACAGGAAGGGATCTTTGTATCCCTAATGCTTAGCATAGTGCCTGGAACATAGGAAATGCTTCTCTTCTACTTTAGGGTTTCAGTTGGTGTTCTTATCAGTTCCTCATTATCACCTCCAATTTTTTGATCTATGTATCTAGCTCTAACCTCTCATCACATGTCCAACTGCTTTATTGGATATCTTGAATTGAATTGGATGCCCCATAGAGATTTTAAATTCAGCATATAAAACTGAACTCATTTTCATTCCCCCCACAAACTTTCCCATTTTCTGAACTTTTCTTGAACATCCTTTTACAACCTAGGTGACATCCTCTATTGCTTACTCTCTCTCTCCTTCCATATCTAATTCGTCACCAAGTGCTACCAACTTTATCTTCATAAAATTCCTTCTCTGAGCATTGACACCATCACCACCATGGATCTACATGACCCTCACCACTTCCTAACCTGACTATTACAATAGCCTTCAGTTGCTCTCATAGCCTCAAGTCTCTTCCCATTCCAGCCCCACTTCCACTTAGCTATCAAAATGATATTTCCTAAAGCCTAGGTCACCCCTCTACTCAGTAAATTCCAGTGGCTCCTTCTCATCTCTAGGATCAAATCCAAACCATTTTTTGGCATCTGAAGCCCTTCACAGACTAGGCTTCCCTTACTTTCCCAATCTTCTTATTCAGTGGTGGGGACCCTGTGACCTTGAAAACACATGTGGCTCTCTAGGTCTTCAAGTGTGGTCCTTGAGGGTCTTGGAGGCCTTGAGGCTACAGGTTCCCCACTGCTGTAATACCTTCCTCACTGCGCATCTTCCCCTGCTGTTCCTTCCACAAATCAATCCATGCATGTTTTACTGGCCATCCCCCATGCCTGGAATTCTCTCCCTCCTCATCTCAGCCTCCTGGATTTCTAGGCTTCTTTCAGGGCCTAGTTAAAATTCGGCCTTTTACAAGAAATCTTAATATCTCCAATTTATCATACCGGTGTGCATGTATATGTGTGCCTATATATATATACATACATACATACATACATATATATATATATGTCTAAACTCCTTGAGAAAGCATTATATACATATATATATATATAAAATACTTTCTTATATACAAATTATATCTATCTCTCTATAAATAGAGAGATAGATATAATTTGTATAGAGTTGTTTGTATATTGTCTCCCCCATTAGAATGCAAGTTCCTTGACATTAGGTGCTGTTTTTTACCTTTCTTTCTAACCTGGGCCCTCAGTACAGCATCTGCCACATAGTAGGTCTTCAATAAATGCCTGCTGACTGACTGAGACTGAGGATCATAGAGGAGGGGTATTAATATAGGCGCAATAGACTGGATAAGACAGAATGGGATGGAGAAGAGCCATCTTTCCCAGTGAGATAAAGCAGAGTGAGGAGATGGAGGTGGAGGGAATCTAGATGATGGAACAAGAAGAGGGGAGAGAAGGGAGGTCCCAGGGAGTGAGCTGAATATTTTCAGTGAGGTAAGAGATGAGGTCATCAACTCTGTGGTGAAGAAAGAGGAGAAGTCTATGAATGAATCCAGGAGGCATACAAGGAAACCTTGCTACACTGAGTGCCCAGAAGAGATTTTATTGTATAAATCTGTATAGGACTCAATCAGAAAAGTTCCATAATTTTTTCCTTTACAGTAGGACAACTCTGTAATAGAAATGAAGGAGGTGGGTGGTGGGAATAATTAACGGTTGGGGCTAGCCATGATGTGATCAACGAGTCAGTCAGTAAACAAGCATCCATTAGGGACTATGTGCCAGGTACTGGGTTAAGCACTGACTATACAAGGAGAGACAGAACTATGGACAGGGTGAGGTAGCAAGGCTTAGGAATTCTAGTTAGGAGGAATGTGGACAGTTGAACTGATTCACCAAGAGGTTGAGATAAGGAAGGCAGTGATGGCTTGGGAAGAGGGAGAGCCTGGGAAAAAACTGAGGGGTTAGAAGCTATGAGGTCATAGCTGAGGTTTCTAGAAGAAGCAAAAATATTGACAGCAGAATATGAACTCCTCGATGGGCTTGGAGTTACAGACAGCTGGGTTCAAAGCTGGTCTCAGATCTTGTGTGATCTTGGGTCAGTCCCTTAGGCCTGCCTGAGTTTCCTCATCTGAAAACGGGATTGCTGTGAGGATAAAGTTAGATAATCTTTGTAAAAGCACTTTGCAAATATATAAAGGTTGGCTATTACTATAAGATAGTGACTATAATTTGCATGATTAGTTTCTGGCACATATTAGGCCCTGGTTTTAATTTATTGATTATCCTCCATTTATATTGCAAATACCTTGTATCAAATATAGTTATTTGGGTATTTTTTTCTCCCTCTCTGTACACACACACACACACACACACACACACAAAAACACAGTTCCATAATTAGAATCTTTCTCTATATGCATATATATCTATATATTGTATATAATATATAATTATACATTATATATTTCTATATTTCCATATATTAAGATATAGAAATTGAGTGAGAGAAAAAGAGAGGGAGATCTGATATTAAGAAGTTTATGCTATTGTAAAGTTCACATACACATGTACCTAAATACATGCATGCAAACATGTATGTACTTTTAGGAAGTAAGTGTAAATGAGGACAATATATATGGATTAAATTTCCTTTGAAAGATACAGGAGTTTAAGAAAAATATAAATATGTCTTTGTGTATGTGGGGCAGCTCGGTGGTGTAGTGAGTAGAGTGCTGGTCTTGGAGTCAGAAACACCTGAGTTTAAATCTGGCCTCAATCACTTCCTAGTGGTGGAACCCTGGGCAAGTTGTTTAACCCTGTTGGCCTCAGTTTCCTCATTGTCAAATGAGCTGGAGAAGGAAATGGCAAACCATGCCAGTATCTTTCCCAAGAAAACCCCAAATGAGTGAAACATGACCGAACATGGCTAAACAATAACAAGTGTGTGTATATAGGGATATATACATGTATGTATGTATTCTGTATGTAAACTTTACCAGACTTCTTGAAGTCAGAGATTACCATCTACCTAGGCAAGCCCTTCGTCAACGCTTGTAAAATTGACTTTAACTATGTAGACAACAATCTTTTTCCTGGAGCAAAACAGATGGTGCTTTAGTAGGAAAGCCCTCATGATTTTTTGTCTCTTCTGGAGTCCAGATTTTTTAAGACTAGATCTATCAATAGATTGCTACTGAAACTATTTCTAGTTCTGTAGGACTTTCAAATTCATTGGTATCACTGGGAGTGTAGCTTATGTGAGGAAAACTCCAAATGTCTGAGAAGGAACTTGATAATGCATATGCTCTCATGGTTAATAAATATTTGGTGACTGATTGATTAAAGAACATAGTGAGCTTTGTATGCATTTGATAAATACTGCCTGGCTAACTGAAATGAGCAGGTCAAAGCAAAGAGACCTAGGAACAAAAGGGAATGAGCTTTCACTATTTCCAATGAGTAAACATTCATTGAATGAGTTATTTTCACCCTTCTTTCAAAGAGTCCATCTGCCTTGGGGGGGAGAGGGGGAGAGCAAAAAGGAAATCGCAAAAATGTCAAACAAAGTTTTGTTGGATGCCCAGCATAACCCTAACTTTGAAGTTTAGTTCATAACATTACAATAAGGAGTGAAAGAAAGAAACAAGTATTTATTCAATGCCTTCTACATGTATTATTATAGTAAGAAACTATACACTAAGGGCTTCTCCTTGGATCCTCACAACAGCCTTGGGAAATGGCTGCTGCTATTATCTCCATTTCACAGTTAAGGAAACGAACGCCAACAGAAATTAAGAAACTTGCCCAGAGTCATGCAGAGCATCTGAGGTCGGATTTGAACACAGGTCTTCCTGACTCTAGGCACATGGTGGGCCCATGAGGTCACCCAGATGCCTCAGTAATTAACAATAAACACAACGAAGAAGATTAAGGGTTGGTAAGAGTGATCAGAGTTAGCCCAAAGTGGAACGGTCTTTGTCTGGATGGGAACGGATCCTTCTCAGTGAAGGAAGTCATGCAAAGGCTGAATGACCACTGAGTCAGGTATGTGGTCTAGAGGCTACTTGTTCAGGTATGGTCTGAGGAAATGACCTTCCAACTCTAAGATTCTTTGAATACATTTCCACTTTGCAAAACCATGAAGATGCCCCTCCCAGGGCATTGCCGAATACCCCCTTGCTCTCTCCTCCTACCTTTCCCAACCATACATTCTTGCCCTCATTATATGACTCTACAGAAGAATGATGTCTCACCAACCAAACAAGAAACTGATAACACCACACCTTGCCCTATATCATTAACCCAAGAACTATTTGCTCTGGTGAATATGCTCTTGTGAAGGTGGACGGTTCATGAGTAATTTTCCTAGCCTCTTTCTTAGTCAAATCTACACTGGTTTTGCCCTGTTGATTAACCTGTGGTGAGGAATGGAATGTGACATTCTGTTGTATGCTCACGTTCAACAATCCCAATTCAACATCCTGTTTCCTAGAAAAACCTACTATTTAACCCTATGACCTTTTGTTGTCGAGGCATTGAAGGTCTTCTTGGGAGTCTTTTATGTTACTGCAGAACTCTTGTGAAGTTCTTGCTACCGGTGGGACTGGACTGTCTCTTAGCTAAGGCTTCCATTCCACACTAAGGAAGTAAAGGAAATGATTGAGGATCCTTACTAGTACTTTCCTCTGTTGTGTATTCCTCAAATCACCACCTTCCTGAACACCCTCTAAGGCCCCAGGTGGAAAATCATGGTGTCCTTACTGCTCAAGAGGGTTTTATCTTGCCTTTCCCACCCCCACTTGGAGCTAGTGTATGAATTACTCATGTTTCCCTAGAATTTGCCGTATGCCTAGATACTGGAAAATGCGACTAACAGAAGTCCCTACTGGATTTCCAGAGTAGGTAGAATTGTTCTCTGTCCTTTCCCTTCTCCCTCTAATGGTCTCAGCACAGATTAAAAATTCACAGTACCAAGCCTACTTGGCTGCAGAAATTACTCACAGAATGGTGTTGAAATTCCAGGGGCCCAAGCTGAAAGGGAATGTAATAAGAGAAGACAAGCAGAGCTGAAAGGTCCTAATAGGATTCTAAGGTGTGTGTGTGTGTGTGTGTGTGTGTGTGTGTGTGTGTGTGTGTGTGTGAATTGAGGGGACATAGTAAGGGGAAGAAGGATTCATAGTTGATTTTATAGGACACGAAGAATCTTGCAAAACTTGGAACCAGGGTTTCACTATGTACAGTTTGCAACTTTGTGGAAGAGACTTACCCTTTCCCCCTTGGCCTCCTTCTTTCTGGCCTAGAATTAAGCAAAATGGTAGTTTTCTTTCCAAGACTTAAAGGACTGACTCCATTTGTAGCACTCCCTGCTGTGGCACTGCTTCCTACTGAGTTTGAATCTGATCCTTGATTACTCAAGATCTTTTTCTATTGAAATTAAACACTTCACATCCTCTAAGTTCCTTCTGCTTGGTTTCCCCCTCCTTCCATCTCTTCCAGAAAAAGCCTAGCTCAAATGGCATTCTGGGGAGGTTAAGGGATCGGAAAACACTAACTATCTCTTCTTCTGTGGTATTCACCGGCTAGCCCCTATTGCACCAAACCAATTTTTTTCTATCAATTCTTAAACTCCTGCATATTTCAAAGGAAATGTAAGCCATATGTTTCCTCCTCGTTTACACTCACTTCCTAAAAGCATTATTTCAAAACAGCTATTTGATGTCCCAGGAGTCTTACAAGATTTGTGCCTTTGCAAAACCTCCTTAGACCCTCCTTTCCCTCTCCCTTCTGGGAACTGAGAAACTATTTGCAACCTCTAAACTGGATACCAGTCTAGCAGCATGCATGTGGATGCCAGGGAACAAAATGCTTGCTGATACATTTTTAACTGAGCCTTAAGGTACCAGTGTGACAGATATGCCTATCTATCTACCTTACACTTGAAAGGTATTTTCTTCATTTCTTTCCCTTTTCTTTATTATTATGTTTTCCTATACATTCAATTCAACCCAACAAACATTTATTAAGGGTGGATTATGTTTAAGGCACTTAGCTAGGCTCTGGGGAAACTAATGAAACCGGCACATGGAGAAGCAAAAACTTCAATGAATGGACAAAAACATTTTAAGAAAAGGGAAAAGGAACTGGTGAATTTAGAAAGTAAAGATCAGGAAAAGCCTTGTATACAGTGAAGTGCTGGAGCAAATGAGGAATTCTATAAGGTGAAGACGAGAAAGGACAGAAAGCATGGCCAAGGGTCATGAAGGCTGTGAATTGCTAGAGGACAATTCAGATGGACAAATGAATAAATGAGCTTTTATTAAGCAATTATGATGTGCTAGGCACTGTTCTAGGTTCTGGGCATAATAACAAAAATGAGACAGTTCTTGAAGTTTAAGGGATGCTCATATACTACATAGATGGGAATGGGGGCCAGGAAAGAGTCTAATCTAGAGATCATGAGAATGTGGAGGGCAGCTATGGGAAAATCAGTTGTCATAACTTTTTCAGGAGCAATGGTGTCCTTTATTCGATTACTGTTTCCAGAGCAAGAGCTGCTCCCTTTCCCTTTGGCAGCTGGTGAGATGGCAAGATACTTATTTTGGTCAATCTCTGGCTTCCTGGTGGATGGCTGGATGATCTATGAAGCATGGTCTGGAATCAGCTCCATATGGTGGATTAGGTGAGTTTTTACTGACTTTCTAAGGACTGCAGAGACTGTAAGGAGGAATAGTAGATTATAAGAGTGGAAAGGTGGGTGGAAGCCATATTGTGGAGGGCTAAGCAATTTAAGCAAGTGGAACAATTCCTAGGATGGTGTTCTATCCTCAACAGAATGATATCTGGTCACTAATGGACTAATCCAGGAGGTTTTAATTTCTTTATTACTTCTTATACTAGTAAAAGCAGGTTATTGCTATTAATCAATGGACCTTAATGAAAGAGAGTCTTGACATGGATCTCTGAGTTCTCCCAAACCCACATTTTCTTTAGTTCGGTAGCCCCGGGGCTCACATTGTAGGCCCTGGTGCTGGGTTCCTGGTGAGAGACCATGCAATGAAATCATACTCTAATGTTACAGATTTCAGCAGCTGTTAAAATTACACAGTGATTAGCCTTTCAGCCAGCGTAGCGTTACACTGTGGCAAAGTTGTTCTCACCCTGTATAGGGAAAGCTAGGAACTGAACAGATAGGATGTACTGACTGAATTAGACCTCAAGGACTGTTATTAGTGGTCCTTCTTCCCTCACCGCCCGCTTCTCTCCCAGAAGGGATGGGCTGCCAGATAAAACACTTCCAGCCAAAGCTTTCTGAGGTTCTAGATCCCCACAGACATACACACAGCTTCAGCCCCAGTGCTGGCACTGGTCACTCCCGGAGACTCACATCTTTAGGTAGAGGAGGACAAAGGCAGTCGATTAGCTATGGAGGAAAGCTCTGCCTCTTCCCAAACGTAAAAATGCTACAGACAAAGTGAGTAAGTGAATCCCAGTCCCTGGTTCCAAATTATTGGGCTGGCTAAGTGTTATTCCAGCTGGAAACCTTATCATCTGTGAAGCCCTGGGAAAGTCCCTTTGACCAAAAATATCACTCTCACCAATGCCTGAAATGCTGGCATCTGGAATTCTTTCCTATTTGTCCTCCTTCAAAGGTTCACTTCTCCAATGCAAACATTTTAACCTAGGATCCTTTTGGTTCTCTATAACATCTGGTGGAGCAGAAAAATGTGTTGCTCTTGAAGTCAGGAGAGATCTGGGTTTGAATTCTGACTCTGACGCTGACTTTAAGCAGGTTGTTTTGATTGTTGAGCCTCAGTTTCCAAATCTGTAAAGTAGGGATAGAAATACCTACAGGGACAACCTTACAGAATTGTTTTGGAAAATAAATGAGATAATGCATGGAAAGTTCTAAATAAAGCCAAAAAAACAACCCCAAACCCCTCTTTTTAAATCATCCTAACCATTTCAAACATTCTGCTTTTTATAATAAATAGAAATACATAACTAATGTTTTTAGTACCTACAGATTTATGTAGTAGACTGTGCTAAAAATGGCCAAATTCTTTTGAAATGGGTAAAAATCACAATGTATGAGGAAACTTTTTTCCTTCATGTCTAATTTACGGAGGAATGATTTCCCTCTGAGAGAAATATTCATAAATTCATAGCTTTAAATCTGGAAAGGACCTTGAAGGCCATGTCATCCAATACCTTCATTTTACTGATAAGAAAACTGAGTCCTGAAAGAAATTCCTGACAGGCTCAAGGTCCCACAGAGACCAAGCATCAGGGTTAGCATTTGAACCCAGGCCCCTGATTCCTTCTTTAAAAATTGTTTGCTTTGTTCCTGTGAATTTAGCAACCATCGCTAAATTAACCCAAAGATTTCAAAGAACAAGAAAGTAGATTGTAGAGGAGCTGTGAACAATTAATACAATTTTGTTTTTTAAGAGATGTTTTTCCATAGTCAACAAAAGATGAGCACAGGGGGATCTTATATTTGCGACATCTTCCATTTGATTATTTGAGTTATCTTTAAAGAAACAGGTTTACTTAATTATACCGTACACACATAGGTGTACTATATTTTAAAGAAACACACATATGTAAACATACACAAATGCCTATGTGTGCATATGTGTGTGTATAATATACATATATACATATATACACATATATGTATGTTTCATTAAAAACAACTCAAACTATCAAATAAATAGTAACACAATTTCACTAGTTAGTGTCCTCTTAAACTTTGCTAGTTGCTAGGAGACATAATGAATGGAATGTGGTACTTCGAGTTAGGAAGACTTGAATTACTAGCTGGGTGACCCTGGGCAAATCATTCAATCTCTCTGAACCTCAGTTTCCTTATCTGGTAAAAGGGAGATTCACTAGGTAATTATGAGGCTCCTATGAGATGACACACATAAAGTGCTTTGCAAACCTGAAAGTGCTACATAAATGCTAGTTATCATGTCTTATGCTGTGTCTTCCAATAAATTCATGCCTCGTCCCATGAATTCCACATTGCTGTCATAACTCAGAGAACTATAGACATTGATCAATTAATGCTTGATAGTTTCCACTACAGGGTCATCATGAGTCTGTATAGACGTCAATCAATCATCAAGCATTTATTAAGTGCCTCATAAGTGCTGGGCACCATATTAGGTCCTGGTCTTCAAAATGTGGCCCATGTAGGTAGCTCATGCTGGATGTTGTCATGTGGAAAGGGTCCAAGCAAGTGGATGATGGAATCAACATGTGTCAGGACTTGGAAGAGACAATTTCTGGGCCTGTGATAATCTGCCAGTTTGTGTCATCTCTGTCATCATGACGCATTCTTCCCCTCTTCAAAAAGAACATCAAAGTTCCCTGGATTTCCACAGCAGCAACTTGATTGTCTTGGTATAAACAGAAGTCATAGTCACAATCTCTTCACAAAGGGGTTCAGCAGGATCTTTTCTTTCTGGAATTCCAATTAAAAAAATAAAATATAAAAGCTGGTTTCCTGAATACCGGATATTCAAGAGCTTTTAATTTTTCCTGCCTTTCCAGGTTATCTTTTCCCTTCTTTGGTCTTCAGAATGATTTTTTGTTTTTGTTTTTGGCAGGGAGGATGGAGGGGAAAGGGGGAAGGGACAGGGAGTCCCCTTAGTTAATTTTTGTGACATCTTTGCCCCTTTTCCCTATCTTTAAAGTCCTCCCCCCACTCCTCCAAATCTCATATTTGCTAATTCCTTTTCTCTTTATTGTCCTGTATTTTCCTCTGTCTGTTTGTGTTTCAGGCTTCTGTGGATTCTATTACAACCTTCTTTTAGTTCCTTGCATGCCTGCTGCGTTTTCTTCTGCCTCCCCACACCATCTTCTCCTGTCATTTGGTTCTTAAGCTCACTTTTTTGTCCACCGCCATTTGGAGTGGCTCATCCCTTTCAGCCGTGCCCGGGTTTCTCTAATAACAGTGCTTACCTTCCAGGATTCTGGACTTCTTTCAAGGAAAGAACCAGAATGTTGACCTTATGTACATCTCTATTGATGGGGATTGTTTATTTCTTCAGTGCTCTTGTTTAGAAAATTGGGGTCTTTTCTCCCCTTACCACAGCTATTCTGTTTACTGGAATCTAAAGACAATCAGCCTTGTGGTTGGGGCATAATTGAATCAAGAGGGTTAACAAAATAAAGAAAGTTGGCAGCCAAAAATCAGTCTGAGATTCCTAACCAGCATTATATGTTTTTTGGTGGGTTTTTTTTTGTGGAGTGGCCTCTATTTTTTCCTGGGGTCATTGTGGGACTAGAATCAAATTCAACTACAAAGGCATTTTTTCTGATCTATACCTACCAATGAAATCCTTATAATTTTGAAAAATGAATGGAGGAAGCATTTCAGAGATAGGTTTCTTTTTAAAAATCATGTCTAAACTTTGAATAAGTTTATAGCATCACTTTAATAAGATTATGTGGTACCAGCAATATGGCCATTTCAAGAACTCTGAATTGGCCATTGGTGGATTGGCTGAGTCTTGTCTTCCCCATCTACTTAGGCCATGGATCAACAATCCCATCTTTCTGAGCCTTAGTTTTCATCTCTATAAAATGGCCATGATAATACCTGGACCACCCAGATATCTACCTCCCAGAACTGTTTTAAGATAAATGGTTTAGAAATTGAAAGAGGCTATGGAAAGGTTTTTATGGATGTGTTTCACTTTTATATCATTTTCATTTTCAAATATATTCGTCCCCATACTTCTGACCAGAAACTACCAAGGGAATTAAAAGAAGAAAGCAGTTCAGCAAAATTAACCAACACGTTGCCTGACAATATACACAATATTCCGCACTTATAGGCCCCCTCACCCACCTCTGCAAAGAAAGGTGGGACATGAATTTTCTCAACTCTTTTCTGGTGCCAGTCTTAATCAGTATAATTACATAGAGCTCTGACTCATCTTTCCCTTTTCAGACTTACATTGTAGTTATTATTGCATATGTTGTTTTCTTGGTTCTACTTACTCCACTGTACTACTGTACATCAGTTCATAGATATCTTCTCATGCTTTTCTGAATTCTTCACATTTCTTGTTTATCATGCCACAGTAAATGAGTTGTTATTGAAGGTAGCAACTATTTTTTCCTGGTTTTGTCTGGTCTTGTATTCCTAGTACTTACCATAATGCCCTGAACCTAGTAGGTACTTAATATTTGTTGTATTACACTTTATCATTAACAACTTTCCCTCAAAATCCTTCCTTGAGCCCCCATCTCAAAAGTTAGGCCAATAAGAATACAAATGTGGGCAGGTTCTACCCTTCTCTCAAAGCTACCAATTGTCCAGAGATTTATTACTGAAGCGTTGGCTAATGGCTGATGAACTTTTTTGACCCCAGTAACTCATGAAATGCTCTAGATAGGTGTGGAGAGGTTGAACCCTGTTTGGGTGGAGGGTGCATAGCACTTACATAGATCTTGAAGGAAGGAGTGTTACTGACAAAAATATTTGAGGATTACTGAGAATCCTGGGTGGAGTTGAGGAGAGTGAATAGCATGGAATGAGTAGATATGAAGTACAAGATGATAACAATTTTTGAGGCAAATTTACAAAACAAAGAGAGAATAGGGTTAAAACCCAAGAAAGACACTCTTCTCCTTGGTACCCCCAGTATGGTCACATGACTCCATGGGTAGGATTCACCCATCTAAGATCCCTTCACAGGCATCTAGTGTCTTAATAAAGAACCACAAGAACAAGTCGCATGCAGGTGTTAGAAGGTCAAAACCTATCCCACACACGTTTATTAAATGCCTAATATGTCCCAGTCAGTTGGAAGGAAGAAGACTGTCAATATTCCTCAAGGAGCTCACTTCCAATTAGGAAGATAACATGCAACAACTTTTAAAAAATTAGATATATATGGAATAAATAAAATCTAACCTTATAATGCTTCATAATCGGAAAACAATTTCTGACCTACAAGTGCATGTCTAAATGTTTAAATGCTGTGTCCCCTCTCCCTGCCCCACCCAATTGAATGTAAGCTTCTTGAGGACAGGGACTGTATTTTACTTTGTCTTTGTTATCTCAGGACTCAAGATCATGCCTTGAACAGAGTAGGTGCTAAATATATACTGGACCACCTAAAGAATGGCATAGACTCTTTCACTGAATTGGAACTGTGTTGTTGTGAATATTGTTTGAGATCAATGGCCACAAGGCTTGAGGTCTCTTTTCTTGTTCAGCAATGCTCTTTGGTAGATTTACTAGAACAGGATTTGATCTGATTAAGAATTAGACAATTTGATTAGATTAAATAGAGAGGATTTCATTAGATAAAGATCTGGAAGACTTGAATTCAAGTCCTATCTTAGGTATATCCAGGCTATAATCACTTAAGTTCTTAGTGTCACCAGGAAACTCTCTAATAGGATTAATACAGAAATTGGTGGAGGGAGTTTACCATACTGAGGATTCCCTCTGCCAATAAAATCCTGTCTGGGACGGAACCCCCATGAAACTCAACTGAATCGTGAACTCTGGAAGGATGGGAACTTTGCACTCACATCGTCCTACACAGTACTTTTCCCATGCCTTTGAATTAATGAATGAGTAACAAATAGTAGAGCAGTTGGAAGGGACCTTGTGAAATGTGGGCTCCCTGCTGGATCAGGGATTAGATAGGCAGCGACATACATGCCAAGGGATCTGTCTTCCCAGATTTGGTTTCAGTGGAAGAACTGTAGAAGTCAATCACTCAGGTCTAATGTACCCACAGTGACTCAAAGAGACTAGCGGCACTCAGGAGCCAAGTTCCTAATATAGACATTATAGTGAGCTACAAACAAGCTTGAAGGGGATAACTTTGTAAGGACACAAAGGCAAATCACTTATGGAGGTCTAGCAGGTCTCAAGCCAAGTCCTCAAAATAGCATTTGTCAAGTCACCTCCTTTGCTAGGCACCAAGGGAGATCTGAACCCAATGAAATGAGAACTAATAGAATCTCTGCCTTGAAGGAGTTTACAATCTCATGAACTTCCCCTCCCCCTCAGATGTGATTGGGTGGACAAGACCAGGGGAAAATGAAAGACAAATAAGAAGGCTGCTTCATTTTAATAGACTGATGAAGAAGGAATTTTTTTAAGTAAAACATGAAGAACAAAGGCTATATTTATAATATTTTAGAAGTGTGCATCAGGAAAGCTGGGTAAGCACCATGCCTACAGTGCCAGTGCTGGTGTTAGTCAGGAAGACTTGAGTTGGAGTGCTGCCTCAGGTTGTATGACCCCAAGTAAGTCATTTTATCTCTCTTTTGGCCTCAGTTTTCCCATCTGTAAAATGGGCATGATAACAGCATTCACCTCACCTGGGCTGTGGTGAGAATCAAATGAGATAGTGTGAGATAGTGCAAAACAAGGGACTGTGTAAATGTTAGCTACTGTTATCTGCATTTATGTTATAATAACTTGTGGTTTCTTTCTGGGTACTTAAATTTGAAAAACAAATTTACTGTTCCCATCCAACAGATGTATTTTTTAAACACTTCTTGAGTTTGTAGCCTTATAATCCAAGGCGGTCAGAGAATACTAAGAGGAAAAAATTAGGGAAATGGTATGTCTTCCTTGCTGTCATTTCAGTCATGTCTAGCTCTTTGTGACCCTCATTTGAGATTTTCTTAGCAAAGGCACTGGAGTGGTTTGCCATATTGCTTTTCAGCTCATTTTACAGATGAGAAAACTGAAGCAAACAGGGTTAAGTGACTTGCCTAGGGTCACACAACTAGTATCTTCCTTAATCTAAAAATACCAGGGGGGCAGCTACATGGCGGAGCAGATGGAGTAATAACCCTAGAGTCAGGAGGTCCTGAGTTCAAATCCAAGCTCAGATACCTGATACCAAGCTGTGTGACTCTGGTCACCTCCAGTTCTACTTGTCCCCTCTCCCCCAACCATAATAATAAAATGAGATAAGACGGAAGTTGGCACATAGTAGGTGTTTATAAATGCTTTTCCTTTTCTCTCTACAATG
Source organism: Potorous gilbertii (assembly GCA_028658325.1). NCBI lineage: Eukaryota > Metazoa > Chordata > Mammalia > Diprotodontia > Potoroidae > Potorous > Potorous gilbertii. The sequence continues at coordinate 511,734,066 of CM053771.1, forward strand.
CTAGTTATTGTAGATTAACTGCAGTTAAATAGATTAGACAAGGAATATTGGGCAATGCAAAGAGCTCCGGATTTGAAGTTAGAGGACCTGGGTTCTAAGGCTAGTCTATCATTTACTCTACCTATGTGATCTTGGCCTAATTGCCAAGGGGGAGAACAAGATGACCTATAAAACTATTTCCAGATTTAAGTCTGATCCAATGATCTCTTCTTGATTATAAACTTTTATCCAAAGGTCATTTATCTGGATCTTTTGTTAAAACTTCTCTGCTGATCAAGGCCCATGAGTGTCCACTATACTTCTAGCCTTTGGGAGATAGGGGTTTTCAAATTTATTTTTAAAAGAAAAAAAGTTTGGAAACAGCACACACTCTTGGTGTCACACCAATGAACAAAAAGGCAGTAGCTTGTGACTATACAAGGGTTTTGTTTTTCTTTTCTTTTTTTCAGAGGGGCAGAATAGGAGAGAAAGAAAATAAGTGCTTGTTAATTGAAGAAAATAATTGAGAATAGTTACAGCTGACATTTGTATCAATACCTTAGGGTTTACAAAGAACTATCTTTCCAACAGGTAGAAGTAAGATAGGTATCATTAACTGCATGCTATATATGAGAAAACTAAAACTCAGAGATGACTTTTCCCAAAGCATATTAGCTGGCAAGATGGCACCAAAATACAGTATCTGGAGTCAAAAAATCTGGATTTAAATCCTGACTTTTTATTTACTACTTATATGATCTTGGGAAAGCCAATTAATTAATGTCTTGGAAAGGAGGGTATCAATCCCATTTGAGATTTTCTTGGCAAAGATACTGGATTGAAATCCCATTTCTCTTCTCCAGCTTATTTGACTGGCAAGGAAACAGGCAAACAGGATTAAAGTGATTTGGCCAGGGCCAGATTTGAACTTCCAGAAGGTGAGTCTTTCCTGATTCCTGACCCAGGGCTCTATCCCCTGTGCCTCCCAGTTGCCCATTAAAGAAGTTAGCCTTGTCTAATGGAAACAGTCACATTTGGAGTCAGAGGAATGGAATTCAAATCCCAGCTCAGCTGCTTACCTGCATGACCCTGGGCAAATAACTTCCCCTTAATTGCAAAATAAAAGGGTTGGACGAGCTATCTCCGAGATTCTTACTAGGTCTAAACTAAATGAACCCAAATCAGCAGTATCCTAGAAATTCTATGGTAGAGAGCAGCCTTTATGTGAGTCTGGGTTGTACTAGGTGGCCATTGAAGTCTGTGCAGTTGCATTGTTTCTGATAGTCTGCTGTAACATACTTTATTTACTCTAAATATTATTTTATAGTAGCCAACTATTTATTGACCTCCAGGTCTAATGAAGGGGTGGGAATGGAGTTTAACACCTGCTGCAACGTGCTTAAAGTGTGTCTCTGTTTCAAAGACTAAAGAACCCTCTCTCTCTCTCTCTCTCTCTCTCTCTCTCTCTCTCTCTCTCTCTCTCCTCTCCTCTCTGTGTCTCTGTCTGATTGTCTCTGTTTCTGTCTGTGTGTGTTTCCCTCCCTCTCTTTCTCTCCTCTCTTCCCTTCTCTCTTTGTATCTGTCTGACTCTCTGACTCCCTCCCTCACTCTCTCTCTCTCTTTTGGTTTCTCTCTTTTCCTCCTCTTCTTTCTTCTCTCTCTGGTCTTTACCTCTGGAATGTGACTCTAACTACATCCAAGGGTGTTGACCTTCAGGGCATGGTGAAAAGCTCATCTATTTTCTCAGGCTTTTGCCTGATAAGGATGACAGGAATAGTGAGTAACGATTTATTACTTGGGAATCGATTTGTGGGTAGGTGTCCAGAGGTAGCGTTTGTGTTCCAGGCTCGTTATCCACTTGTGCTCAGTCCTTGGAATTCCAAATCCCTCTAATTAAAAAGAAGAATCCCTAATCCCAATACAAAGTTAGTTTGTACCTCTTGGCTTCAGCTTCTGCCTGGATTGGTCCCCTGCTCATGGTGCTGGCCCTGCCCTGATAAGCGCTCAGCATTTCTGGAGTAGTTTATGTTTGCAAAATGCCTCTCAGTTATGTTCATTAGTAATTCAAATGTCATAGGCTGAAGGAAATGGGGAACATGCCTCAAAGGTGTGTGTGTATGTCTAATTTTTAAAAGCCAGGAAGCCTACTTTTATGAACTTCCCTTCTCAAAATGTGCTATAATTATCAGGGAGAGTAGAACATCTGATTGGGCAACTTTCTCTATTTGAGATTCTAAATTTTGTGGGCCAGGAAAATGCTGGTTATAACTGAAAACTATAGAATATGTCAAAATATGTAGAGACTTAGAAAAGAGCTATGGTCTGATGTACCGCAGGAAGAAACTTCCCTTGTTCCATCATTCCCTCCTTCCCCCTACTGAATCCATTTCATTTGAAGTTCTGTTAAAGCTTCAGTTTCCATCAAAGATGTACTGTCTTCTCATACTCATCTTTCAGAATCCTTGTCACCTCCATGAAACCTTTCATAGTACTCTCAATTGCTAGGGCTGTGTCCCTCTATGTCTCTTACACTTACGTTTTGGTGTTTGAAACACTCTTCGTTGTTGTTCAGTCATTTTCAGTTGTGACCAACTCTTTGTGACCTCCTGTGGTGGGTTTCTTGGCAAAGATACTAGAGTAGTTTGTCATTTCCTTTCCCAGCTCAGGAAACTGAGGCAAATAGAGTTAAGTGACTTGGCTAGGGTCACACAGCTAGTAAGTGTCTGAACCCACATTTGAATTCAGGAAGAAGTTTAAATCTAGCCTAACTAAATGTCTGAGATAGGATTTGAACTCAGGAAGATGAGTCTTCCTGACTTCAGACAACCTTCATAGTTGTGTCTACATATTTTAAAATTTTCCCACTAGAAGGTAAACTCCCTGAGGGTAGGATTTTTGGATTTTTATCTTTTCAACTTATCCACTGGTCTCTAATACTGCTCTGCATCTATTAGGTTAAATTTCATTTCATTTGAAGTGAGTTGAAAGAAAAATCCAGCTAAAATGTGTAATTGTCTGAAGCCTGTCTTCGGTCAACCATCACTTCTTTTGTCTGAGAGGATTAGCTGATGAACCTTTGTGTTAAGTGTTTCTATCTGTGGGTCAATATTCTGCATTTTCCTTAATGTTCTGTATTCTACCTAAGAATAGCTACTATTCCATTCACTCAGCAATTGTTTCTCGAGCCCATATTGTGTGTTCAGTGCTATTGTTAGGCTCTCTTGGGAGTAAGAGATAAGCTAAAAAAAGAAATGAAAAATAAAATCAATTTCCATGTATCAGGAAAGTCAACCATATTCTTAACTTACCAAGTGGTATAGAAAATAAATATGGGGCAGCTAGGTGGTACCGCAGATAGAGCACAAGGTCTGGAGTCAGGAGGACTTGAGTTCAAATCTGGCATCAGACACTTACTTACTGTGTGACCCAGGTCAAGTCACTTAACCCTGATTGCCTCAAAAAAATATGCAGGTATTTCCAGTGCCTGTAAATTCATCAAAGTGCAAATCCCTTCTGCCAATGAAGCCTGTAATCCTTTTATAACATAATACATGGTGTTCAAAAGGTGCTGTGGGCAAAATTTCATCCACTTGTAACTGCTTTAGTGGGAAGCCATTTTGAATTCAGGATTGTGCTTCCAAAGACAGAAGGCCAATTTGGTTGAGATACAGGGTGTGGGGCATGGGTTAAAGTACAATCAGGGTCAAAAGATAGTTTTGGGGCAAAATTGGGAAAAACTTTAAAAACTAAACAGAAGAGTTTATATTTGATTATAGAAGCAAGAGTATATTGAGTAAGGGAGTGATATAGCTAGATCTGTGCTTCATTGCTTTTGTAACAGTATGGAGTATGGCGTGAAGTGGGGAAAGACTGAGGCTGGGAAGCAATGTGGTTTTATTGCAACAATCAAGATGAGATATGAAAAGGACCCAAGCTAGTATTACCCACCCCAGGACAGTATGCACTCTGTCCACCCTTTCCACCAATCTGTGCTCCCTTTTATCACCCCTCCTTTTTTCATCCCTTTCCCCTCTATTTTTCTGTAGGGCAAAATAGATTTCTATACATCATTGCCTGCACATCTTATTTCCCAGTTGCGTGCAAAAACAATTTTTAACATTCATTTTTAATGTTTTGATTTCCTTATTATGCAAGACTTAGCAACTTATGGCTATGGGTGGTAGTGGGGATGGTGAGAAGGAGGAGCCAAAGATTTCAGATTACAAACCAGGGAGAATGGAGATTTCTGACAGAAATAGCCAAGTTTGGGAGAAGGTCACTTTAGGGGGAAAGATGGCGAGTTCTGTTTTATACATGCTGAGTCTGAGTTGTCTTTAGGACATCCAGTTTGAAATTCCAATTGATGATGAGGGATTGAAACACAGAGGAGAGACTGGGGCCAGATCTATGGATTTGGGAGCCATCTGCATAGAGCTAGGGATGTACGGGATGTTAAGGAGGGATTGGCACCTCTGCTATGGGGGTTTGCCAAGCACTTTTCAGGGCCAATCATCCACCTCTGATGTCCACTTTTCACTCAACTCTCACCAGTGACTCTAATAAACTACTGTAGCATGGCCATACCACAGTAAATCATCTCAGTAGACTGGCTAAACCAGATTGAGGATAGCCAACAGGCTTATGGTGGCTTAGGGGGATATCTATTCCAAGCAAGGGAAGACTTCCCCAGGTAGAATGGGCAGATGAGAACAACTTGTTCCAACAGGCACGAAGGTGACTGAGGCAGATCCTGTGGTGTGTCTAGAGTTTGGTCAGACATCAAAGACGCCAAGGTCATCTGCTGTATCCTGGGCCATCGCCAGTTGTCCTGACTTTTGTCTAATCACTGGACTTTCGTGACTCAGGAAGAAAGAGTGAGACTGATGACTTTGTGCAACTCTGCCTCACTTAAATCCAATTCATTTGTAAGTCAAGATATCACCCCATGATTGGTCCTCTTCCAAAATGAAGGACAAAACAATAGAGATCATAAAAATCCATGGGAGCTGGTAAAGTCACAGAGAGAGAAAGTGTGTCAAATTAGAAAGGTAGGAGGCCAGGAACAGAAACTTCAGCAACACCCACAGAAAATGAGTGTGATCTGGAAAATAAGTCAGCCAAGGAGACTCAGAAGGAACGGTCGAACAGGAAGGAGGAGAAATGAGAAAGAGGAGTATCACAAAAAATCCCGAGAAGACATTGAGAGGGTCAAAGTTCTTAATTCCTCATCAATAAAGTGAAGGATTGGACAAAGGGACTTTTAAATTCTAGCTTTAAATCTATATCCTTATTATCCCCTACCCTGTATAGGATCTGTTCCTGGGTCCATGATAAAGGAAATAATGTTTAAGAATATATTCAAATTGTCCAGTTGTTATTAAGCAAAGACAGATACCATGGCCTACAGAAACTATATCCTATAGAAGGCATTCAGACTTTCAGTAAGCTCACTAGCAGATTCTGACATCCAAGTGTCAGACTCATTAAAAGAGGAATGGAAGGACTGGAGCCCAGATGGCCGAGTAGAAGGACAGACTTGCAGAGGTTCCCCTCCATAGCCCATAAAAGAGGAATAGAAGAATTCAGGCAAGCCTGGCAAGATTCATATGAAGTGACTTAAAGTGAAGAAAGTAGCTCCAAGAAAAAAAATACAGAGTGACCACATGACGGTCTACTCAATACTACCAAAAGGCAGTCAAGTTTCAATGAATTATGACTAATTCAGATCCTAGAGAACTTGGAAAGAATCACACATCTCACCTGTCAGTAGATAAGAGGGGATAATAGATGTGGAATGTGGCATGTTCCATTATTAACTGCCCCTGTGTTCCTTGTGTGTGTGTGTGAGTGTGCGTGTATGTGTGCATGCACACATGCTGGTCAGCCAACAAGCATTTATTAAATGCTGACTATGTGTTAGGCATTATGTTAAACATTTGAAATACGCGGCCCCCCCCCAAAAAAAAGCAAAAACAGTTCCTACCTTTAAGGATCTCACATTACAATGAGGGAGAGAACTATGAAGGGGAATAGGAAAGGAATAAACCTTTTTTAAGTGGCTACTGTGTGCTAGGTACTTTAAAAATATTATCTCATTTGATACAACAACTTTACAATGTAAGTATGTTGTTATCCTTCTTTTACAGTTGAGGAAACTGAGGCAAACATATTAAGTGCCTTACCCAGGGTCATACAACTAGTATGCATGTAAGGTCAGATCTGACTCTTCCTGACTCCAGGTCTGGGCTTTATCCACAGCTCCAGCTAGCTGCCTTAGCTGTGTACCTACAAGACAGATGCAATGAAAAGGTAAAAGAATTTCGGGGGAAAAAGGCACTAGTCAGGAAAGGCGGAAGATGGGATTTGGATTTGAAATGAATCCGTTGTTATAAGAAATCTTCAGTATGGGTGGCAGAGCACGAAGTGAAATGACTAATAATAAGTAACAATATAACTGTTTTAAAAAATTTATTACATTTAAAAAACTATTAAATGGGAGGAAAAAAAATCAAGACTTTTTTTTACGGCAGGGTAGCCATTGGTAGGATGACAAAGTCTGACCCCACTTTATCCCGCACTTGCACAGATTACAGTCGAGATTGCTTCTTTTGTTCCCTATCAGACATCCCTCCTTTTTTGTGGTCAAAACAGATGTGACCCTACCTGAGTGGAAGCTAGGCAGCTGGAAACTGTTAGAATTCCATGGCAATGAAAGGCAGGAAGCAGAGGATGAGGGAGAACGATTTTTGAGGTCCCAGGCTCAGGGATATAAAGGGTGTGCCAACGTATTTGCCAGCCTCCTGAGATGACCAAAGGGATGAGCCTGGGATCAAGGATGTCAATTTATAGCTGTTGCTATACGGGGGACAGGTGGCTAGATGGCATAATAGATAGACATGAGTTCAAATCCAGCCTCAGACATGTAGTAGATGCATGATCCTGGGCAAATCATTTAACCCTATTTGCCTCAGTTTCCTCATCTGTACAGTGAGCTGGAGGAGGACAAGGCAAACCCCAGCAGTATCTTTGACAAGAAAACCCCAAATGAGATCATGAGGAGTCAGACACAATTGAAGAATAATACTGGGAACCCAAATGGATTTATGGTCTTGGAGGGCAAAAGTGATTGCATATCAATGTGCCATGTAGAAGGTAAGGCCCTAAGGTTTGAGGGATATTTTCCTTCCTACCCTCTCAATTTGTGCCTCCTTAGTTGTTTCTTGTCCTTCCATCCTCAAAGAGGACCCAAATGACATCATGGTGTCGGGGTCAGCATGTCCAGCTGTGACTGATCAGACCAGTAGAGTTGGGAAGGCTCTACCCCACATTGGGCATAAATAGTCCATATGACCATTTGGGAGGGAGGTGTTTGTTTCTTTGGAACTACTGCAATTCTGTTTTGCTTACAGAGTCTAACATCTAGTCATCCTAGGCAGTTGTGTGCAGTCTCTCCCACGTCATGGAATCAATTCCAAAGTTCTTCACAAAAAACCGCTTCATTTACTGTTGGATCAGGGCTTCTTAACCTTGTTTTGTGTCATGGATGACTTCAGCACTTTGTTGAAACCTCTGGACTCTTCAGAATCATGTTTTCAAATACGTGGGATTATGAAAGAAACTAATTATATTGAAATTCAGTAATCAAAATATAATTTCTTAAAAGACAAGGGCAATGTGAATTCCTGAAACCTATCCAAGACTATTCTTAGAAGTCAGTGGATCCCAGGTTAAGTCGCTTTGTTAGATGGCCAGTACTTTAGATCAGGAATTTTTCCTTAATTGCTAACAAATTTAAACACACACTTCCCCACAGAATCCTCTCCTAATACCTCTCATTGTGGCATATCCAGATCCTCAAAGACCATGCCCATAAAATGTAAGCTCTGACCAATCCTATCAAGCTAGAAAGGCCTTGAGTATGGATCCAGAGATGGCATTTTTGTCATCTAAGGACCAATTTAACAAAGTCTGGAGAAACTCATCAGTTTGGTTGCAATTTAAAAGGCAGACATATACATACATACATATATATATATATATATATATATATATATATATATATATATATATATATGTATATAATTGATGTTCATTTACTTTTAAAAAAAGCATCAGTCTCACTTCTCAATGACTCCTCATCTCTTTCCTTGATAGAAACCATGCTGAAGACAAATATGGTGGTTAATCCAAACAAATCATCCTAAAAGTCACATTTGACCATGGATGGATTCAATACCAAGTCTTCCCCCTTGACTTAAAGAAGAGAGAGGCCTATTTCAGTTCACTAAAGTTACAATTTCACTGCCTTCCTTGATCAGAATTTCTAATGTCTTTCTACATCCACAGGAACTCTTGAAGAGCCAAGGTGATATAATGAAGAGAGTCCTGGATTTGACATCAGTTTCAGAGTTGTTGCTTTACATTTGTGACCTTGGAGAAATTACTTAATCTCTCTTGATCTTAGTTCTTTCATCTGTCAAATCGGAGCATTGAAACAGATGACCTCTGAGGCCCCACCCAGCTCTAAGTCTATGATGAGTGAAAGACAACATGACGAAGATGCTAAACTGACCAGAATCCCAGACCCTGGAAGTAAAAGGAGAATAGAAAGAAACTTTCTCCTCCATGAACAATTATAAAAACCTCATAGTGGAGACTATGAATGAGTCTTCTTTAGATTAAAAGAAAAGATTCCAATTTTATTTTATTTTTATTTGAAAAAAAACTTTTCCTGTCAGAGATAGGCTTTTAAAGGCTGTTTACCACTGAATTTCTTTGAATGTGTTCTCTATTAAAATTCCATGTTGTGATAAGGGGGAAGTGGGGGAGGGACGTTGATAGTTCCCACTCACATTTTGAAGCAGTTTTCCTTTCTAGGCCTATATAAAAACTCATGTGAAGGCATTCATATGCATGTTTTTTTTTGGAGGGGGGTGTAACAAGGGGGCGGGAGGTGCTGGAGGCAAAAATCAATTGTTTTGGAATCCAGTTTCTTTGTCTCTTTTTAAAAAAATTACTTTTCTCAAAGGAATTCTGTTCCTGAAGTTTCAGAAAGGAAAATTTCATCACTGCATTCCACTGAGGCCCTCCTACCAAACAGACCCTAAATAATGGAAGGTGGGGGCCTGCCATATCATTTCTGGGCAACCATTCCAGGCAAGGGAACATCTGTAACCCAATCAGCATACTCACAGCTGGAGCAAAGATCCATTTTCCCTGGTATGAGGGCATCTCATTGCCGAAGCCATTTTATTTCCCCTAGAATGACAGAGCCTTTGTTCTGAATATTTCTGGCAATGTGTTGGCCAGCACATGCTATTAACAGATGGTGGAAAGCATAATTGGAATTTTTATCATAACATATCTCCCATTTTTCCATCATGATTGGACGAATTGTAAATTCAAGGCTATCGACTGTCTTCTCTTACAAAGAGGGACTATAACCAAGTGGGGGTATCTAATCGAACTGTATGTAGGTTTCATCCCCTGTTACCATTTCCTAAACCTCAAGATAGTCTACCCAGCTTGGCTCTACATTCCTTTCATCCAAGTGTCCAGAGTTTGCCACTACAGACAACTTATCACTATGGAGCCAGATTCCTTTTAGTATTCATTTTTTAACAGGACCAGAAGATGGCCTGACCAGAGTAGCATTTGTCTGGTAAGTTGAGGCACCCATCTGTGCTACATAGCTGGGCTCAGAAAATTGGCACAGTGCCATGAACTTTGTACAGAGAGTCAGGCATCAAACTGTCACATATATAAATGTCCTAGATGCAGCCTCCCTTGCTTAATCCCATACTTATGAGCCCAGTGAGTCAAATAGAAAACATGGGGAAACAGTAGAAAAGGCCTTATACTAAGGAACCACAGTTGCAAATTCAGCATTTTTATCACATTGCACAACGTATGTATACATGTGCTTCTATCTCAACTAGAAACTGAAAGATTTTTAAAAGGCATGTATGTATTGCAGAGCTTCTGAAAGAAAATGAATTCCTTTAATATATAGGCTTGAAGAGGAGCACATACTTGCATGTTCCTGCTAATCTGGAGGATTTATATGGCCCCTTTCAGCCAAGGAATTAAAAGCATCTGTAAATTATGTTCATAAGACTTTTACTTATTTGTAAAAAGAAAAAAATTCCCAAATTATCTGATTGCAACTAATATTTACAGAGAGTATAAACTTTAAGAATATATAGTAGAAAAAAAACCTGAGCAAATCAGAGAGTGAAATATTGGGTGGTCAGTGGAGAGTTGATGAATATCAAAGTATGGAGAAGCAGTATAGGATTGTGGATGGTGAGTAAGCCTCAGAGCCAAGAGCACCTTACTCATACAGGCTACATGACCCTGGGCAGGTCATTAACTTTTTAGTACTGTTAGTCAGAGAGTAACTCCCAATCTGCACAGGGAGAGGGAATTTCCTTACTGGGAATTCTCTATACCAGTGAAATACCAACTGTAGGCACTGTACAGTACTAGACATAAGTCTTGGCTTCTCAGAGGTATCCATCTCCAATGGCGGTGATGGCTTTTGTAGAATGGTCTGAGCAATGAGCAAGGAAGAGACCAACGAGGACTGCAGACAGCAAGAATAATGTTGAAAATAATATTATTGATGGTGATGGTGGTGATGAGGACGCCATCATTTCTATAGAACCTGAAGGTTTATGAAACACTTTTCCTCTTGATAATCCTGGGAGGTAGATATTGCAAGGTATTGCAAGATTATATTCCCCATTTACAGAGGGAAAAACTGAGTCTTAGAGAGATAAAGTTACTTACCACTTCACTAGCAAGTGCCCCAAGACAGGTTTTCCTGACTCCATGATAATATGCTGTCACTCAGAAAGTTTAGAAAACAGAGAGATGCTGACTCATAGAATACCAGAGCTGGAATAATAATGTCAACAACTGACATCTTTATGGAGCTTTAAGCTTTGCAAAGGGTTTAGAAATCATCTCATCCTTTCTCCCCATTTTACAGATGAGGAAACTGAGACTGAAAGAGGTAAATGGATGGGTCCATAATAGTAGCAGAATGGTAGTAATATATTACAGTATATGATATAATATATAATAATTATGTATTATAAAACACATTAATAACAATAGATGACCAGGGCTCTCTCCTCCCTTGTGTAACATTATCTCAGTTCAACGTTTTCACTCTTGTTCTGTCTTCCTATTAATTGGTTTTCATCTCTGGCAAACTTTTAAAGTTACCTCCTCTGGCAGGAGGTTTTTGGAAGTAATCAGATTTACAGCATGAAATTCAAGTGGAAACTCTTGGAGCACCAATAATGTGAGGGAATGGATGGTGATATCATCTTCAGGGATCCAAACTCCTGTGGTGTTGAATTGAATCCATTGTTGGATGTATGCAGTAGTAAAAAAAAAAAATAGTCAAATGGCCATTGGTATATTAAAAATTTTGAAAAACCCACCAAAAACAGTTTCTCTAACATGGGGGAAAGATCACCAGAGATCTATTCTCAAGAGAGCTTTTAAAGAAGGTTTGATGTGGGAGTAGAATGAAACAAATCCAAACAAAACTGGAAGAATTCTCTTTCTTTCTTTCCACAAACCAACCTTGAGAACTCCCTTGCGCAGAGGGGAAGGGAAGAGAGAGTTAGGAGGGAAAGCAAAAGAGAAGGAAAGGAGAAACAAGGTAGGAGGAGCTAAGATGGGTCTATTGGAGCAAGTTTTACCTGAACATTAATCAGACATAAATCAAACTGGAAAATATTTGAATGGTTGCTATGTGCTAGGGTTTGCATGAGAGCTGGAAGTAGTTAGAGGGTACAATTTAAAAAGTATAAAATATGGTCTATACCAGTAGTTCTCAAAAAGACCCCTGGACTGTCCCTGAAACCTTTTTGGGAATTCCTAAGGTCAAAACTATTTTTAATAAATTACTAGAACATTTTAATTTCTAATGTAGTGAATATCAATAGATATACTCTACATAAATAGAAGTTCATAATCATTTTTGAGTGCAAAAAGAAATGAAAGAGAAAAGAAGGAAGGAAGGGACAATGGGAGGAAGGAAGAAACAAGGGAAGGAAGGAAGGAAAAGAGGAAAGATGGGAGGGAAGAAAGAAAGGAATGAGGGAAGGAAGGGAAGAAGGAAGGAAGAAGGATAGATGCAAAGGAAGGAAGGAGGCAAGAAGGAAAAGGAAAGAAGAAAGGAAGGAATGCTATGGGGGTGGGGTAGGGTGGAGATTGGGAATGGTCATTAGCCCATAATACTCATAATACCAATCTATAGGCTGTGTCCTGAAGAAAATCAGTCTAGTTCTGAAAGAAATCAACAAGAAAAGAACATTGAAATGAGTTTTAAAAGTAAGATTAAAGGTCGATGAAGTAGTGGAAAGAGCACAGAATTTAATCAGTGAACCTTGGTTCAAATCCAAGCACTGCTTCTTACTGCCTTTGCAGAATCAGGCCAATCCTGCTACCTATTGAGACCTCCTCTTCCTCATCTTTGAAATAAGCAGGTTGTGCTAGACAACCTCCATTTTACCTTCTACTTCTAAAGCTGATGATGTTATAATCTTATGATCTGTCATCTTGGATCACTAATGTTTCCTGATTTTAGCACTTAGCTAAACATCTATTAATGAGTATCTTTATTCTATTCTAGTAGGTGAAGTGGTTACTAACTTTATAGCGCACAATTTGATGAACTTAATAAACAGTTGTCTACGTGTAAAGGTGATGCCACAGAGTGATATATTGGAGTTGCTTTTTCCATTGGTGATGATGGATTTACCCAGAGTTGGTTTTACCCTCCGTTTCTCTCCTTGATGACCAACGACTGAAATTGATGAACCTGCTTCTTTGGTTTAGGGGAACAGTCCATGCCTTGTGGAACCAACACACTCTTGGTGACCAACAGAGCAGAGCAAACCAGCCCCAAACAAACAAAGCTTAATAGGACATAGAAATACATTTAGGGTTTTTTTCTTTGTTACTTTGGTCTCTAACACCAAAATATTTCAATTGTTTTCAGGAATTTTTTTTCTTTCTTGTATGTGGGAGCTTGAGTAGCAGTCAGAGAGTGAGCCTTAGAGTTAGGAAGGCTGAGGTTCAAATCCTACCCCGGGCACATGCTGGCTGTGTCACGCTGGATAAGCTACTTAACCTCTAGGTTCTTTAGGCAACTCTCTCATAAGTTGCAGAGATTGACAGGGGGAGATCCTTGTTTGGAGTTCCCTACATGAATGGAATCACAGTAAATTTTTTAAAAGTTTGGAGGCCAGTGGTATTTGATACCAATGAAACTGGGCACTGCCTTTTGTGGCATATCAATAAATTTGTCCATAAAATATATTCCTATAGCTACTACTAGAGAAGCTGCTCAACAGGTCCCATTATAAGGATGATTCTTTCACTGGGTGATGTTTCCTCCTCCCAGATGACTAGGAAATCCTTATTTGCAAATTTCTAAAGTAATATGACAGAATGCTTGACGTCTGGTTCAGCTATAGATTGTGAAGTTGGGCTTCTTTGATAACCCAATATTTGACACTTCAGTGTACAGAGGGATGAATTTGGAGTCAGAAGTCTTAGGGTCACATCCTAGTGATGCCAGCTACTGATTAGTGATGCCAATTACTAGCTCTACATAGTCCAACCATTTTCCATCTCTTTATCTGTGAAACAAGGTGGTTGGATGTGAGGGACTCTAAGGTTCCTCCCAGCTGGAAATCGATGCTCTGAGAAAAAATCGATGCTCTGAGGAATCTGTGATTTCCTTGCTCTGGGCATTATCTCTATCTCAGGTGGGGGATACAGGAGGATGGAACAATTCTTGTTGATATTTTCTCATAAATGCACCACAAAATAGTCACCGTAGAGCAATAGGCTGGAAGTCTTCCACCCAGTGGAGCATTTATGAGAATATGTATGTATGTATTCATATATACACATACATCTACACACAATACTTATATGTGTATATAATGATAATATACAATTATTATATACCATATATTTAAGTTGTATGTAATCTATAACCTCTCTCTCTGCCTATATATAGCACATATTAGTGTATCACTTAAGCTGTTTATCTCTTTTGCTCTTAGACATGGAAACAGAGGATTTAAAAATAGTCTGGACTTCGGAGATCATTGAGTCTAAGCCCTTCTTTCTCATTTTATAGATTTGGAAACTGAGGGGTCAGGGAATCAAAGTGACTCATCTGAAGTCATATGGGTCATGAATAGCAGGATCAGGCTTTGAATCCAGTTCCTCTGACATTGATCCCATAGTGCTTAGAGGCAGCTAAGTGGTGCAGTGGGGAAAAGTATTGGACTGAAGTTAGGAAGATGTGAATTCAAGTCCCACTTCAGATACTCACTAGCTATGTGACCCTGGGCCAATCACTTAATCACTCAGCCTCAGTTTTCTCCTCTACAAAATGAGTATAACAGTGGCACCTAACTTCCAAGGTTGTTATAAAGGCTGAATAAGATATGTATAGTGCTTTGTAGACTTTAAAGTGTTACATAAATCCTAGCTATTATTAACATTTGCATGGTACCTTGATGCTTCTGGAGAGCAGGGCTCCTTTGAAGTTGGTCTCTCCCTTGGTTTGGCCACAGTTAATGGGCCAGTTCACAGTTATCTGATATCAGGTCATAAAGTAACTTGAAAGGTAAAGCTGATGGTAGAGTGGCTACCCAATTGCACCCTTACTTACCTTTATTGCCTATATTCCAGACTGAAGCCAGGATGGGAAGGGAATCTATGATTGCCCCCGGAGAGGATTAAACCGTTTACAACAAGCCATATTTGAAAAGGCTAGTTCTCTTAAAATGCTAACAGTTCTACTTTCTTTACTCTTGTCTATATAAATATGAGAGTTTTCCCCTGTAAATTAGGATAATTACATATTAAAAGTAAACATAATAAATATCCAAAGATGAAGGTTCAGTGGCAATACCATTGACTCTGAAGTCTGAAGACCTGAGTTCAAATTCCAACTTCAATGATAATTTAGCATCCTCTTTCCCTCCTATCCCTTTCCCACAACTTCCCTTAACCTGCTTGGAATATATACTTAGCATTGGTATCTCCAGGTCAAAAGATATGGAAATAATAGTTCCTTTCTTAACATAATTCCTCATTGCTTTCCAAAATGGTTGGGACCAATTCACAGCTTCAAAAGTAGTGCATTAGCTAACATGCCTGTCTCTCATCCATCCAACACTGGCTTTTCTCATTTTGTGCCATTTTTGACAGTTTGCCTGGATGTGAGGTGAAACCTTTGAGTTATTTTGATGTGCATTTCTACTATTATTGATTTGGATCATTCTTTCATATTTTTGTTTAAACCAATCTATACTTCACCTTTTGAGAACTGTTCTCAAAAAAGTCTATGAACCATTTATCTGTTGAAGAATGACTTTTAGTCTTATTTGTGGAAGTTCCTTGTATATTTTGTTATCAGATCCTTATCAGAAAAAAAAATTACAGAAGAGTAAGAAGAAACTTTTAGAGCTACGGCTTGGGACATTAACCTTAGGAAATTCTTAATCAAAGAAGGAACAGAGGTGATCACAAAAGATTAAAGAATAATGATAGTAAATCAATATTTGTAAAGTGCAATTAGGTTTGCAAAGTGTCTTAATATATCATCTTGGTTCATTTTCAAAAGAACTCCGTGGAAATAGATGCTGTTATTGATGAATCAGTCAGATCACAGTCAGCAATTGAAGGCCTATTATGTCTCAGGTACTATATGCAAATAACTATATCCTCATAAGAAATAAACAGGATTAATTGGTGGTAATCTTGAGGGAAGGCACAGGAGAGTGGGGACGGAGAAAGAAAGTAGGCTTTGAACTAGTAGGATCTTGGAACTAGAAGTCAGGGAAGATAGTATATGGAGATAAGGAGGGAGAACTTTTCAGGCTTGTGGAGGAGCAGCCACGTCAAAGGCATGTAGTGGGGATACTTAGCTTCCAGTCTGAGAAACAAGTAGACCAATGTAGCTAAATTATAATGTGAAGGGGAGGAAAGAGAAGACTAGCCAAGGAGTGAAAGGCTTTAAAAATCAAATAGAGCATTTTATATTTGAACCTGGAAATAATTGGGATCTGCTGGTTGTTGAGTGGGGGTGGGGGTTAGAAGAGCAACTTGGTGAGCAACATGGTCAGACTTGCACTTAAGGGGAAAAAAATCAGTTTGGCTGATGAATAGAGGACAGATTGGACTGGGGAGAGAGGCAGGAAAACCAATTAGAATTCTATTATTTCAACTGAAAAGCTTTTCTTTGAATAAAATTAATGCAACTAGCATATGAAGGGAACTGGTCAGCTGGGCAGAAACTCTTCATTATAAAAGTCCATTTTCTATTCACTTCCCTTCTTTCCAGAAGTGGGAGATTATGGGTGTGGAATACTGTATACAGACACTTGATTGATTTTGCTGAAGTGTTGTTTTTTTTCCTTTTTTTCTTTTTTTATTCTTTGTTACACAAGAGATGACTTTCTGGGTAGGGGAAGGGGGTAAGATTATCATTATTTTAATTAATTAATTAATTTTTACTTTTCAATAGTTACTTCTATAAGCTTTAAGGTCTAAATTTTCTCCCTCCCTCCCCTCCTCCCCAAGATGTCATGTAATTTGATATAGGCCGTACATGTACAATCATATTAAGCATATTTCCACGTTAGTCATGTTGTGAAAGAAGCATAAGATCAAAAGGAAAAAAAACCATGAGAAAGAAAAAAACTGAGAGAGAGAAAATAGTATGCTGGATCTGCATTCAGATTCCTTAGTTCTTTCTCTGGATGCAAATAGTATTTTCCTCCATGAGTCTTTTGGAATTGTCTTGGATCATTGTGTTATTGAGAAGAGCTACCCCTATCAAAGCTGGTCATCGAACAGTGTTGCTGTTACTGTGTACAATGTTCTCTGGTTCTGCTCACTTCACTCAGCATCAGTTCATGTAAGTCTTTTTGGGTTTTTCTGAAATCTACCTGTTCATCATTTCTTCTGGAACAATAGTATTACATTACATTCATATACCACAACTTGCTCAGTCATTCCCCAATTGATGGACCTCCCTTCAATTTCCAATTCATTGTCACCATGGAAAGTGTTGTTATAAATATTTTTGTACATGTGAGTCCTTTTCCCTTTTTTATGATCTTAGGATACAGACCTAGTAGCGGTATTGCTGGATCAAAGTGTAAGCACAGTTTTATAGCCCTTTGGGCATAGTTCCAAATTGCTCTGCAGAATGGTTAAAACAGTTCACAACTAAACCAACAATGTATTAGTGTTCCAATTTTCCCACATCTTCTCCAATATTTATCATTTTCCTTTTTTGTCATATTAGCCAGTCTGATAGGTATGATGTGATACCTCAGAGTTGCCATAATTTACATTTATTTACTCAATAGTGATTTAGAGCATTTTTTCATATGGCTACAGTGCTTTTATTTCTTTGTCTGAAAACTTCCTGTTTATCTCCTTTGAGCATTTATCAATTGGGGAATTATTTGTATTCTTACAGATTTGACACAGTTCTCTATATATTTTAGAAATGAGGCCTTTATCAGAGACACTAAATGTAAAAATTGTTTCCCAGCTTTCTGTTTCCCTTCTAATCTTGGTTGCATTGGTTTTGTTTGTACAAGAACTTTTTAATTTAATATAATAAAAATCATCCATTTTGCATTTCATAATTTTGGCTATCTCTTGTTTGGTCATAAATTTCTCCCTTCTCCATAGATCTGACAGGTAAACTATTCCTTGCTCTCCTAGTTTGCTTATGGTACCTCCCTTTATATCTAAATCATGTCTCTATTTTGACTTTATTGTGGTATATGGTATAAAAGGTTGGTCTATGTCTAGTTTCTGCCATACTATCTTATCCCAGAGGCTGGAGTCTTTGAGTTTATCAAACAGTAAATTACTATTGTCCTTGACCTACTATGTCTTGTGTGTCTAACCTATTCCACTGATCTAACACTCTGTTTCTTACCCAGTACCAAGTAGTTTTGATGATTGCTGCTTTATAACACACAGTCTGAAATCTGATATGGCTAGGCTACTTTCCCTTGCATTTCTTTGCATTAATTCTCTTGATATTCCAAAACTTTTGTTCTTCCAGATGAATTTTGCTATTATTTTTTCTAACTCTATAAAATATTTTTTGGTAGTTTGATTTGTATGGCACTGAATAGGTAGGATTGTCATTTTTAATATATTAACAAGCGTAATCATGAGCAGATGTTTTTCCAGTTATTTAGATCTGACTTTGTTTGTGTGAAAAGTGTTTTGTAATTGTGTTCACATAGTTCCAGGGCTTATGTTGGTACACAGACTGCCAAATATTTTATATTCCCTATAGTTACTTTAAATGGGATTTTTCTATTTCTTGCTACTGGGTTTTGTTAGTAATATATAGAAATGCTGATGATCTATGTGAGTTTATTTTATATCCTACAACTTTGCTGAAGTTGTTAATTATTTCAAGTAGCTTTTTAGTTGACTCTCTAGGATTCTCTAAGTATACCATCATATCATCTTCAAAGAATGATAGTTTGTTTTTTTATTGCCTATTCTGATTCCTTCAATTTCTTTTTCTTCTCTTATTGTTAAAGCTAACATTACTAGCACAATATTAAATAACAATGGACATCCTTGCTTCACAAGGGGTGAGATTATTAACAAAGTAATATAGCAACAAATAAGTTTTTTGGAAAAGTATATTTTCTTTGTTCTAACTAGAAGCATCCTGGAATACCCAGGATATATGGTGACTGGAAACAGAGCTGAGCTCAGGCTCCTCCTCTGTGAAAAGGGAGAATTGAACTAGATGATTCCCAAGGTTCCTTGGATCCCTGACAATCTAGGGTTCTTTTACTGTGCCAGGGACCCAGGAAAAGAATAAAACTGGAATCACTTCTCTTTCTTCTAAATAAAACGGCGACCTCCCAATTAAATAAATAGACTAGCTGAATTAATATAATGACAAACTTAGTTGGAGAAGGGATAGAATTGAGAAAAGGAAATAAGATATTCATCCACCCAACGGGGCCCCTCAGCTGGTGATGAGGTCATGAAAGAGTGTTAGACTGTCTAACCTGCATTTCAGTTTAGCAGATATATATCAATCTGCTCAACTGGTCTGGCCCGCCAGGCTGCTGTCGGACTAAGGCCTGCTAAACCTGGAAAAGACATCTTCTTCCTTCCTCTGGTGGCCTCTACCACTGTGAAGACAGGAAGACTAGACCTCATTTAGGCAGAGATTCACCTCTGGGACATATTTCTGAACATTTTAATTTAAGAACATTCTAAATAAAAGATGGAAAAAATGATGGAGGGCAGAACGTAACACCTGAACACAGGCATAGTTAAAAAAAATTTTTTTTTTGAAATATTTTGTTTTTTTAAATTACCTACACTTCCCAATGTCCTTCTCTCCTCCCCCCAGCCTTCGCTTATAACAACAAAAGAGTGGGGGGGAGGGGAGGCAGAGTTACACAAAACTAAACAGCATATTTAAAACGTCGGACAATGTCTAGTTTTTCATGCTCATGGTTTTCATCTCCACAAAGAGATGGGGAGAGGCACCTTCTCATACTTCTTCCTTGGGGCCCAGTTTGGTCAGCACAACTTTGTAGCATGTAGTTTTGGTTGTTTTGTTGCAGTTCTTTCCATGTACATTCTTGTGGCTACTGTGTATCTTCTTTTCCTGGTTCTTATATCATTTTGTATCAGTTCATAGAATCATATATCAGTTCTCATGCTTCATCACATTCATGATTTTTTGCAACACAGTAATATTCTACTGCATTCATGGGCCATATTTTAATTAGCCTTGTTCCAATCAATGAGCAACTACTTTGTTTCTATTTCTTTGAGGCTACAAAAAGTATTACTATAAATATTTTGGTATAAAGGAGGTCTTTCTTTTGGTCAGTGGTCTGAGGATGCTTGCCTAGAAATGGAATCTCCAAGTCAAGGAAAATGAATATTTTAGTCACTTCCTTCACATAATCCCAAATTGATTTCCAGAATGGTTGGACATATTCACACTTCTACCAATAGTATGTTAATTGCAGGCACATTTTTTAAATATCTGAAAATCTGTGAAATGGATTCTCAGTCGGCATCTCTGCTTGGCTTAACAACATGCGATACCATACACAGTTACCAGATAAATTGATCCCTGAAATCTCATCACTAGTCAGATTGACTAACATTTCCATACTCATTACCTTTTCAACTCCTCACCCTCAGTGGCCTCTTCTTTAATATTTGTTTTCAGTGTTCTACAATCACTTCCATATATCTTGGGTTTTTTTCCCCTCCCTCCTTCTTCCTCTCCGCTACTTC
Source organism: Potorous gilbertii (assembly GCA_028658325.1). NCBI lineage: Eukaryota > Metazoa > Chordata > Mammalia > Diprotodontia > Potoroidae > Potorous > Potorous gilbertii. Next base: position 511,754,412 of record CM053771.1, read on the forward strand.
CCACTCCCTCCCTGAGATGACATATAATTTTATATAGGTTCTACACACACATTCCTATTAAATACATTTTTACCTTAGTCATGTTGCATAGAAGAATTAAAATGAATGGGAGAAATCATAAAACAAACCAAAACATAATACAAAAGAAAATGATCTTCTTCATTCTGCGATCGACTTCCATAGTTCTTTCTCTGGATGTGGAAGGCATTTTGCCTTAAGAGACCATTGCGAATTTTTTAAGTCCTTGCATTGCAATGAAGTACTGAATCTACCAGAAAAATTCCTCACACACTGTGGTTGCTGCTGCGTACAAAGTTCTCCTGGTTCTGCTCCTTTCACTCAGCATCCGTTCATATAAGTCTTTCCAGTCTGCTCTGAAGGACAGAGAATTGAACTCCTCCTAAAATCTTCTTTTATAAAGGATTCACAAACTTCCAGATAGTTCCATTTTCATTTGCAGGTCTGCTTCATTTGGGTTCCACAAAATAATACCATGACTCTACCCACCCCCACACCGCCTTCATAGCTTCCTTGTGCATATTGTTTTCTTCCTCTTGATAAGCTTCCTGGGGTTTCCTGATGATTCTCTCTTCCTTGTCTCCCTAGCACTTTTCACAATGCCCAGCACGTAGTAGGTACCTAAATAAATGCTAATTGAATTGAATTGATGGAACCTGTCATACAGAACATGAGTTGTATTTTTACTAAAAGTTTTCCCAGGTCCAGGCTTCTTGCTGGAAGATACTTTGCCATTTTTCGGAGGATCTCAGTCAAGGTGAAGAAAAGCAGAGGCTATTCTAGAACTAAGATGTGGTACAGTAGAATGAACAGTGGATATGCATTCAGAGGACCTGAGTTCAAATCCAGCTCTGCCAAGATCTGTGTGATCTTAGGCAGGTCTCTACTCATCTGAGTCTCAGTTTCCTGATCTGTAACATGAAAGTTTTGGACAAGTTGACCTTCAAGGTTTCTTCTAGTTCTAAATCTATGATCCCAGGATTCTGCTACTGGAGGAAGGACAGTCATAAGGGACATCAGGTTGCCTTCTCAGGACTGTCTTTTGTTTTCTCTGTCACCAAAACTGCCCATAGAGGAAGATACAAAGCTGGAATCCCATCAGTGACTTTCTAAAGGGTTTCTCCTGACCCCAGTTGTAAGTACGCCCAGTAGTTCTGGTTGTTTGAATTATTTCCTTCAATTTTCCATTAACCAAAACCCTCAATCTAAACTGGGCAGGAAGGGGGAAGTAGGAGAAGGGAGAGGTAAAGGAGGAGGGATAGAGCTTTCCACTCACTAATCCCCTCCAGGCTCTCTCTGGACTCTCCAGAGAAGGTTGTCCAATAACAATTCAATTGCTGCCTTCCTCCAGAGAAAGGAGTCTAGGGGACTACTATTTCATGTTGCTCTGGGGCTTGTTTTGTGTCAGGGCAGAATCAACTGCCACTGATGGAGTAGTGCCCACTGACCATGGCTAACTTTTTTCCAGTTAACCCTTTCAGGCACAAAGAAATGTTTCTGTCATCACCCTAAGCAGCTGGAGAGGCATGAGATTCTCAGCATATTAACCACTGTACCTTTGACCTAGTTAACAACCCTGTCCTGTTGGCATAGAGGAATCATCATGTAGTCCTATCTCTGCCTCTGTCTCTCTCTGTTTCTCTTTTGATTATTTTTGATCACATGTAGCTTGCTAGCAATGTGTTTCAACAGAAGAGTTTCATTCAACGGTTGCTTTCACATTTTATTCTAGATATTCATACCTTGCTCTGGGTCTTCAGTTTGTTCCTGTCATTAGTTCAAGTGTGTCTTCCTACATAATACCTTTTTGATCCCTTACTCCCTCCGCCAAGTCCCTACCCAAGGGCTCCCCCATAAGTGAAATTATCTTGTATTTACTTTGTATATATTTTGAATATAAAAGTGAGAATCTACACCCACGTAAACTAATCACTAAGGACTTAAATAGCTTGACCAAATGAATAAAAAAATAAAATAGATATGAACAAGAATCATCTTGAGAGGAACACAGAGGCTTTGGATTATTGGGTGGAAATGGATCACAACACATAGGAAATACTTGTGAATGGTTGTACATAGCCAGGGGGCTATGTAGAAAAATTGTAAGTCTGTCAGCTGATTGATGGTTGAATCCAGTGGTGAGCAACCCCTTAGAGGATATTGCCTTGGGTGCCATTGATTTTTCTCCATTGATCAGGTGAACTTCAAAAGGTTAGGAGATTTGAAAGATCTAAAGTTCTCATCAGTATTTTAACAGATGCGGTAGTGTTGCTATCAGCATCTGCACCAGGAGCTAAGAGATAACAGGGAAAAACTAGACCCATTAATGAAAAACAACTTTAGGGAACATGTATCAGCTATAGAGACATGATAAGGAGAGTGGGCAGGTGGATTATTTTAGTGACATCTATTTGCTATAACTGTTTAATAAATGGCCTTTGAAAAGTTAATAATCAATTGGATCTATACTGATGGGGGCTCATGAAAGACAGTATTGAAAAAGTCCTAGTACCTCAGGTTTTTCCTAGGAAATCTGAGTGAGAGAAGTAGACAGCCACCCTCTAAGGCCCTGGTCCATCAATCCAAGTGGGAGCTAGGAAGTAGCCCAGAGGGGCTATTTATAGAATTTATTTACATGTGTGTATTGTTTCCTATAAGCTGCTTGAGAGAAGAGATGGTTTCACTTTTATTTTTGTACCCCTAGGGCTTACAGCAGAGCCTGGCTCACAACAAAGATTAATAAAATGCTTGTTGACTGATTTATCAATGAAGTTTTGTCAGCTGTTTCTTCCCCTCTGATTTTCTTACTGTTCCTTATAACACACTCCATCTCCTGCCTCAGTGCCCTTCATTGGCTGTCCATGGAAGGCCTCTATTATTTCTAGTCTCTGCTTTCCTTCAAGGCTGAAATCAAGAGTCACCTTGTCCTTGAGGCCTCTCCTGATCTCTCCCTGCAACTGCCATCCCTTCTAAGTACCTTCTCCAGCAAATTGCCTTGTGTCTATCTGCATATACCTATGTCCTGCCCCCGGACTTTTATGACTCAGGAAGAGAGAGGGAGGCCGATTACTTTGAGCAACTCTGTCTCACCTAAATCCAATTCACAGGCAAGTAAAGACATCACCCTATGATATCACTGGTCCTTTACAAAAATGCTGGGTGAATCGCAGCCATGAACATCTCTACGCCTATGTTGTATCTGTCCCTGACATCAGGAACCTTTTCTATGCTTTTGTCGTTCTATCCTCAGCAACTGGCACAATGCCTGGCAGATAATAGATATTTACTAAATACTGTTGATTGATTAATAGATCACACACAACAATAGAAACAAGGAACACCGATATCATTAGGCACAGAAATGTCCTACAGGCAAAATGAAAGAAATAGAAAATACCTCTAGCACTGACTTTCTAAAAATAAGTTTTCAGCTCAACTTACTTTTCAGCATTAGTTAATTAAATTAATGAATTTTTCTTCCCCCAGAGGTGGAAGGGAACATAGATCTAGAAGAAGAAATCTCAGAAACCTAGTTCTATCTCCTCAATTTATAGATGAGGAAAGAGAAGCACATAGTAGGTGCTTCATAAATGTTTATTGATTGCTCAGGGTCCCATAGGGTGGGATCATATGAGGGGGGTATTTGAGAAGGAACATGAGAGATCACAGGACTATAGTCATGGGACCCTGGATCCAGAGTTGGACGTGATCTCAAAAGTCACCTAGTCCAACCTATTGACCTTACAGATGGGGAAAATGTGTCCTAAGGTTGTTCAAATGAATTGTTCTTTTTTCTTTCCCTCCTATAAAACCAAAGTTCTCCCCTCTCTGAAAGAATGCATTGCCAAGCAAAGGAAAGATGAGTTACAGCTTAGAGCAAGAAAAATGTGTTGGATAGCATCAGCTTTCATTTCAGACAAACTGGTTTAAAATGTTCAAAGTTTCTAGTGATATAATATGATGTTTTTACTATAGAGTCAATATCTGAGAGATAAGATAGGGTTCAATTCAAGAATTCAGTTAATTTGCATTTGGGAAACAAAAGCACTCTATCCCTAGTCAAAGATAATATGGCTAAAGTCAACTCTGAATTTACAAAATACTGCTTTGAAGAAAAGTTGCTTCTGAGAATGTCCAGCACTTGGAAATCAAAAAAATGGATTGAGCCTTGGTCCAACTGTCTCTGTGGATTCTATTGAGCATTTAGAAGTGAAAATGGGATGTTTTTGAAAAGAATTAGTGAGCACATAAGAATGAAATGCCTTGAACACAGGCCTTCTATTGAGAGAAGAGATTCTCTGAATCTGCTCTTTGAGTTTTAAACTGTTTATCATTGTTTTGAAACTTAGGCTTAAACTAACCCTATGGAATAAGATGGAAAAGGGCAATTTTGAGCCCTTTATCCATGTTTACTTTGACTTACTCCAGTCATTTCCAAACTGCTTTGTATAATAAAAGTGGTTTTTAAAAAAATAACCCTTGTGGTCTTACGGGGAAAGAGCATTCTTACATATTTTAAAAAACAGCTGTTAAACATATCTTACCATTATAAACTTTTCCTCATGTATTCTCCAAGTGCCAGAAAAAAAAAGATGGAGAACCATAGAGGAGGAAAAAGGAAGACTTTCAAGATAAGCTTAGAAAGTGAGAAGGCTGATGGAGAGTTGGGATTGGGAAAGGGGTTTGAAGAACTGGATGATTTTACAAAATCTCACAGGAGGAAGAGATGTTAGGGATCATCTAATCCAATAATAGCTATAATGGTTAGCCTTTATATAGCATTTTAATGTTTGCAAAGCATTTTACAAATATCTCCTTGCATTGCAAGATCTCTGAGATGTAAAACCTATCATTACTTCCATTTTACAAATGAGGAAACTGAGGTAGAGAGTATTTAAGTGACTTGCCTAGGGTCACAAAGTTAACTGTCTAAGGCGGGATTAGAACTCAGACCTCTGTGCTCCTTAACTGCCTTTTAAGGCCCATACAGGATTGAGACAGTTTTGTAGGACTAGGTTCCTAGTCAGAGATTGTTGGTGGAAGGGAATTCCCCAGGCCCAGGAAACAATAATCCGTTGCATATTTTATTATGTTTGCCTGAAGAAAATTCCTTTCCCAAATAATACTCTCTCTCACAGAATGAAATCCTTGCCTCCTCAGCATAGCATGGTTTTCAACAAATGCTTGATGATTTACTGAATAATTTGTCGATGAGCATTTGCTTCCATGTGAAAGCCAGACTCACACAAGAAGTTCATAAGTACAAGCACTACTACTTCTGCACATTCATGTATTTATATATATATATACATATATATATATATACATATATATATATATATACATATATATATATATATGTATATATATAACAC